>WUAM01000143.1:19095029-19109430 GCA_024336885.1 Actenoides hombroni | reverse complement strand
GTTAAATGCCACCTAGCTAAATAACTGCCAGTTGTTAAATGCCACCTAGCTAAATAACTGCCAGTTGTTAAATGCCACCTAGCTAAATAACTGCCAGTTGTTAAATGCCACCTAGCTAAATAACTGCCAGTTGTTAAATGCCACCTAGCTAAATAACTGCCAGTTGTTAAATGCCACCTAGCTAAATAACTGCCAGTTGTTAAATGCCATCTTTGCTTAAGAATTAAAAAAAAAAGCTAGATAACAGTGACAGAAACATGTTTTACTGTCTGGATGGCTTTTATAGAAAAGGATCTAATTTTCGAAGGTGAGGTGAAGTACTATGGAATCTCCTTCCCAGTAAAAGTATAATTCTTTTATTTAAATTTAAATTTTGGCTTTAACATATCAAAATATCCCCTAGAACCTGCTCAGTTGTGCAAGTCGGAGCAGCGACCCTCATCTTTGCCCGTGGGACCTGTAGTAGCGTCGCTTGGAAATCAGACTCCAACACCAAATAGTACAGGTACAGCACTGTCTGACTGAAGTACAGGTAACAAAACCTGAATATATACTGTCTGTAACTTAGTATAATTACCTATTAAAACAACATTGTTTTGGCCCAGCATTACTTTTAATCAACACATTTCAGTGTTGTGCTAAAATAAATTATTCTGCTCTTTCTCCCTGCCCCCTTGTGTAGCCATTAATACATAGGAGTATTACCAGCTTGCTTTCTCGGCTCCACCATTGTAGTCTTGCAATAATTGGCACAAAAACTTTGCTGTTAATACATCATGTGTGGCTGCTGGGTTTTTTAATTCAATTATTTCCTCCTCTGCCCCTTAAATAATGGCATTCGTGGGGCTTTTTCAAATGACGGTAGATGTTTGAACCAAGAGTTGCTATGCTATATGTGAAATTGCTATAATCTTCTTAGATTTTTATGTATGTTTTTATTGTCTGTAATTTTTAATGCTCCATAGGAAGTGGGCAGTCAGCACCTAGCAGCAGTCTCACCTCTCCAAGCCATGTCAACCTTTCTCCAAATACAGTCCCAGACTTCTCTTACTCGAGCAGTGAGGATGAGTTCTATGATGCTGATGAATTCTATCAGAGCAGTTCTTCCCCAAAGCGATGTATGGAGTAAGTAGCTGAAAGCATGAAGCTCATGCTGATAGAACTTTATCTACAAGGGTATGGCTTGTCTGCTTGGAGAAGTTAGTTAGGTTAAATAAGGGCAGAAACCACATTAAAAAAACCCCAAAACCCAAAAGGTGGGGGAGGCTAAAAAGCTGCTCTGTGTAACCGAATAAGGTTCACCCTCAGCATAGATGTCTGAGAAGGATGTGGTTTCCTCCTCTGCTCCTTCCCACTCTGTCAGGTATATATGTTGACAAAACTCTGACACAAACCAAACTTGGGAAGCCAGGAGCTGGGAGATCTCGTTTGAGACCACAGTGTATTTCACATGCACTTGTTGCAGCCTTTGGTAAACAGCCAATTCCCTCTCACCTTTGCTAAAAGAAATTTTTGAAGTTGATTCCCTTTCCCCAAAAACCTCTCTTCACCCTTCTTTTTTTATGAATCGGAAAAAATAATTTTAAGAGATGCTGTACATTTCAAGGAGGAATTAGTCAGCTGTTTCACACCTCAGGTGTTACTATCAGCCTCCAGGCTTTCCCAGTCATTCAGCTACAGTCCATTTTAACTTCTCCATGAATTAGCCTGCAGCACATACATTAATGTCTATTAGTCAGCTCCTCATCTGTGTGTGTATGATAATAATTTGGTCTTGATTACTTCATTGTGAATTGTGAGAGGATGTTACTCTTCTTTAGTTCTTCAGGGTCGGCTGCAGTCCTGACTCGGAGCAGCACAGGAAGCAGCCTGAAACGTCCCGACACCACAGAGTCCCTCAACTCCTCCATATCTAACGGGACAAACGATGCTGGTAAGGGGGCTGTGTGAGCTTTCAGTAAGGAGCTGTTGGTTGGTTAATCTGTTTGTGAACTGTCAGTGTACGTACAGTCGCGTGTATACATGACAAAGCCCTTGTGGAAAACACTTCACTGTTTCTTTACTGATGGAAAATTGTTGAATTGCAGTAATTAAACTTAGTCTTGTTTATAAATAAGAGCTTCTTGACAGCTCATATATATCCTAATTAAATGCAGCCTGTCTTTGAAGGTTTTGAGAAAAACCAAAGCAATTTGGTCTTTCTAGATCTCTTTGATCCTCCTGATGATCGAGATGATGATGGGGAAGGAGAATCAGTGGAAGAACATAAGAGTGTTATCATGCATCTATTGTCTCAAGTTAGATTAGGAATGGATCTAACAAAGGTAAAGTCACTGATTGTTCATGGGGAAGGGAGGGAGAGCAAACCCTGAATTCTGTGTAAATCAGTTCAATGTTAAAGTTATAATTTAACTGTGTATTTGTTCTCGGAGCTAGTTAAGCTATAAGCTCTAGCATGGTATGGTTTTTATAGCTGGAGTTGTTACTGGGAGGGGAGAAATGAATGCAGAATAATACATCCAGCTGCTCAAATCTGTTTGGGAAAATAGTTGGCTCTCGAAAGTAGCTGTTGTCTTTGAACCTGATCCTTGGAGTACCTGTAAAGCTGGGATAAGAGAAATGCTCCAGGCAGTAGTGATGTTTCTCCTGTCTGTAGCTTCTTAGAACAAATACCTACAAGATCCCAGTGTGTGGTGACATTCAATAAGCCAAAGAGGGAATTAAGCATATAGTGAAATGCTTTGCTTAACTGGGATCTCGACAAGTAAGTTGTTTGTGTATTTTAAAATGCTACATGTAGGTCTTGCAAGTAGAGTTGGATTTTTCATGACTTTGATTCATGTTGGTGTCTGTCTTAAGGCTGAATGAACAGCATCCTGAAGCTGTAGATCTTTGCAGGCAGCTTGGTTAAATTTAAACAGGTAACTCCAGATTGAAAAAGAGTGGGAGAGATCAATCTTATCATTAGTTTCTGTAAGTGGATGACTTTAACTGTCCAGTCTGGAACTCACAATGGACAGCAACAAGATAAACTTTAAACTTTTCTGGAGAAACAGCCAGCAGCTCACATCAAACTACACGAGGTTTCTGGCAGTTCTGAATAGGGATCGATTAAAAATGTGTCTGTTCTGGGAACTTCTGGGATAGCTGAAAATCAGTGATCTCAAGTTAAGCTGCCAAGAAGCATCATGATCAAGCGTCTTGTCTTCATCACTTTGAAGACAACAGCAGCAAAAACACTGCTGTAACAGTGGTCTATAGCACACTGAAGCAGACAGCAGATCCACAGGAATGGAACCTGCAAATGCTGTTGGGGAAGGAAAGTAGTAGGGAATAGATTAACCCTCATCTTGACAAAGAGGCACATAAGAGGATGTGACTGCATGGAATGAGGTCTTGACTACACCTGGAATTTGACAGGGTACATGCAGATGAAAGGAAATAATCAGTGTTACTGTAGTTAAGAACAGCTTTTGATAAGATCAGCCACGTAGTTGAATACGTGCTCAGTGGGATTAGAATATACGCCAGACAAGAGACAGTTTCTCCTAAACCTTTGGTTTTATAGAAGATGCCAACTGACCTGCATATGTCAGAACTCATTGGTAAGTTGGAGAACACAATGAGCTTACGGGCACACAAGGCCTTGGGTGCTTCCTGTGCTATTTCCAGCGAGTACGTAGAATGCTTTTGTGTAGGAGGTTAAAGCATCTTGATCTGTTAAGAGTTGTTGTTCTTCACCCAGGTGGTTCTCCCAACTTTTATCCTGGAACGAAGGTCACTGTTGGAAATGTATGCTGACTTTTTTGCACATCCGGACTTATTTGTCAGGTATTTGATTTTTTAAAGTAGAGCTGTAACTGGTTCTGATCTTGTTTATGGCCCTTGTGGGCTGGGTAGTTCTGGAGAGTATTGCTTGGGTTTTCATCTAAACTTGAAAAATAGTCAAAGCAGTGAAACTTCTAATTGTAAACCAAGCAGACATCCAAAAAGCTTTCCTGTATTTGAAGTACCTGCTTGTATTTCATTTTGCCTGTCTTCCTCTTCTCTCTTTTGGCCCCTGTAGCATTAGTGACCAGAAGGATCCAAAGGAGCGAATGGTTCAAGTGGTTAAATGGTACCTCTCAGCTTTTCATGCAGGAAGAAGAGGGTCAGTTGCTAAAAAGCCTTACAATCCCATCTTGGGCGAGATCTTCCGCTGTCACTGGGTGCTACCAGGCACTGAAGATGACACGGTTAGTTTCCTGGGGTGTGTCTTTTGGTGCCCAGAGTGCGTGCGAGTAATCCCCAAAGCTTTAGTCATTTACTGACTGAAATGGCTTCGTGTTTTAGGTAGCAAAATCCACAAACTGTGGCAATTTCTTCACTGATTTCCCCCCCCTTCCTTCCTCCTTTTCTTTGGGCAGAAGTTTAAAATGCATTTCATAACAAAATTTTAGCTATTAGTTTTGAAAGAATGATTTGACTCGTTGAAAATGTTCTCTTCTATTCCTGGATGGTATCACAGCACTGACTATGAATTCCTTTTTTTTCCCAATTTTGATTTTATTTTTTTATAATTTTTCTAACCCCTTGTGTTTTTAACAGTGGGGTTTCTTTTCCTCACGTACAACCTGGAAAGCAGTGGTTTCTCCAGTATATTTAATTTTCCTTTTAAATTTTTTTTTTTTAGACTTCTTAAGTTTGGATTCTGAGCTTGGATAATGTTTTCACTGTACATCTGTGCCCGGCCACTGCTGTTCCTTTTGTTACTTAATCGGAGTCCATCTGGTGAAGTGAAGGACACAGTAACAGCAGTGCCACTCTTGGAATGTGAAATCATCTGCCAGTGTTTGAGCTTTGCTTTTCTTTGCCCAAGTTACAGTGAGACTCAAGGTTTAATCAAACTTATGCATGTGAACCAGTCAACAGTGTCCCACTGATTCTAGAGAAAAGCTCTAGCACTTGCAACTTGCAGTGCAGCCCGGTGTGGCCTGTGCCTTGGGTTTTTTCTCTTTGGTTTTTTTCATGATTTGCCCCAGGAAATTAATGCTGTTGTATGGTTTTGGTGATTGTTGTTAATACACATCTTGGACTTTATCAGAAGCAAAAATGAAGACTGTTTCTGCTACCCATTTCTTATTAGTTAAGCAGGAATTAAGTGGATTTCATTATTATTTTGTAATTGGGTTTATACATGACTCAGTTTAACTGTTGTATTTGGGGGCATCTCCCTAAATACACTTATATTTAAATAAAAGATAGTAGAAGCTGCATGTTCTCTAGAAAGCATCACAGTAAGAGTAGGGAGTTATTCCCTATCAAATTGGTACTCTGGCAAATACATTAAAATCAGTGCAATAGATTTTTAGAAGCCTTTAAACATGGAAGTAACTTCTCTTGGAAGCATCCAGTGTTTTGCAAACACTGTCAGTGGTGAAAATCCTTTCTTCTGTCACGCAGGAGCCTGTCTCAGAAGGACCAGTTCCTTGGGTCAGTAAAAGCAACGTAACGTTTGTGGCAGAGCAGGTCTCTCATCATCCCCCAAGTAAGTCGATAGTAACGTTGCTAATAGAGGTGGCATCTGGATGGGAGGGACAGTAAAGCCAGCTCTTGGTTTCACTGTTGGGTTTGTATTTTCTTTCCACATCTAAAAGCTGAAAGTTTTCTTTAAAAACTGTTTGTGTGAGAAACAACTTGCAAACCCTGTTGTCACCTAAGCGTGGGGCGCTTTGTAGTTCTTTTCTGACGAATGAATTTGGGAGTCTTGTGCTGCTATTGTTAAAGCCTTTTTCTTCAGTTTCAGCTTTTTATGCAGAATGTTTTAGCAAGAGGATACAGTTCAATGCTCACATATGGACCAAGTCGAAATTCCTAGGAATGTCTATTGGGGTTCATAACATAGGGCAAGGTACGTGTCTAAATTTAAGCGCAGCAGATAAATTCACATTCTGCATCAAGAGTTTTTGCAGGAATTATTTAACCTTATTCTATTAGGCATAAGGCATGTTTGATTTTATGTAATTTGAGCTTATGTATCTAGGAAATAATGATTCCTTCTGCAGACTTTGTGTACTGAGATTAGTTAGGGTCTTGTTTTTCATGTAAAGACAACTCTCCCTGCCTTCTCTAGACGCTAGGAAATAAAGCTCTTTGCCTTCCCTTCGTATGATACCTGGTTCTAGTGAGTTATTTCACAAGATCATTATGATAAAAAAATCCTGTGGAGGTTTTGCTGGAGCTTTTTAAAAGCTCTCTTTATTTTTCTTTTGCTAGGGTGTGTCACATGCCTAGATTATGATGAACATTATATTTTGACCTTTCCTAACGGTTATGGAAGGTAAGTAAATGCTCTATTTGGTATTTTAATTTTTAATGCCTTGTAATATTTCACACTTAGTATTTCAGTTAAATAGATGCATATATTTATAACCTTTTATAATTGCAGGTCTATTCTCACTGTGCCCTGGATAGAACTTGGTGGAGAATGCAGCATTAATTGCTCAAAGACGGGTTACAACGCTTCCATCGTCTTCCACACAAAACCATTTTATGGAGGAAAGAAGCACAGAATTACTGCTGAAATTTTGTAAGAAGGTTTTCTTTCCATCTCAGTTTTTCTCTACTTAAATGCTGACAGTGTTTTTTTCAAGACAGTCAGGAGGGTAAAATACAGGAACAGCTACGCCCAGTAACTTCGCCTGTGCTTCCCTGTCACAGGATGCCCCTTTGTAGGCAGGATTTGTGAGAGGAAAGCTGCACAGCCTGCGTCCTCCCTTGGCCTGCTCCAAAACAGTCTCAGCTGTTACCAAAAGGAATTGAAATTTTCTCTTCTGAATTATCTGAGCAGTGAATTCAGATTCTCATCCTGTTTGGAGATGACTGTAATGTCAGTAAGTGATGCTGACAAAATGAGGTCCCTAATTTGCTTTTAAATCACTTTGGCTCACATTGACAGATGTCATTTGGGAACTAGTGTTTGTGTTTCTCCTGTTTCCCCATAGTCTGAGGAAGAACCTTTGAGTTTGTGAAACCTTCTTAAGCTTAAACATACCACTCTAAATCCCTTTCAAAGCTTGGAACTAGCTTGCTAAACTCTAAAGGCAGGTAGAGTCCTAGGGCAGGGCCTGTCTTGCCCTGGCACAGCACCTCCCTTTAAGGTTTATCCACTTGAACTAATCAATGCAAAACTTCCCTCTTGTAACACAACCCTCCTCTTCCTCGTGATGGTGATGGACATGTTAAGGGCTGATATGAAACAGGCTGTGCAGCAATTAGGATAAAGTTTTGCTCCATTAGTGTCTTTCAGTTCCTGTAATACAACTGCAAAATGACTGTTTCTTTCTGTTCAGTTCTCCTGCTGACAAGAAACCCTTCTGCTCCATTGAAGGAGAATGGAACGGCGTCATGTATGCAAAATACACAACAGGGGTAAAGCAGCTCATCTTCTTTTCTTTTGATCAGAAATGGAAGATTGTACTTAAAGTTTTAGGGGTTTTGTGTTGTTGGGAATTCCTATGAAGCTGCCCAAAAGATAACAACAATTATGAATTCAGGATAAAAGTCCTTAATTTATTCTGAAGATAATCTGATTTTTAGAGTGAGAACAGAATCTAAAGAATTTGTTGGGGTTTTTTTATCTATTTCCTGACAACCAGTGTACTAAGGTGTTAGTGTTTATAAATAGCAAGTCTAGCTGAAGAACTGATTGATTTTTTTAAATCACTTTCCAGGAGAATACTGTCTTTATAGATACCAAGAAAATGCCTACAATTAAGAAGAAGGTAAGGAAATTGGAGGACCAAGACGACTTTGAGTCTCGCTGGTAAGGACTTTAGTTAAATGGGATAATTAAGAGGGTTTGTTTGTTTGTTTTCTTGCTTGGACTCGAGTTTGCAGGGCAGAGTCTGGCTCATGGTACGCTTAGTGCATTCACTGCATGGACACCTGTGCTGCAGAAGGGAGCCAAGCTACCAGCAGGTTGGGGTTTTAAGGGGGAAGAGGAGACCTGTAGTTCTTGGTCACATCCTCCTGGGGACCAAATGTTCCAGGGAGGTCCAGAGAGCTTCACTACAGCATCCCCACTCCTGGCAAGAGACAGTGCAGTTGTGGTTAAACATTGCGCTTCCTTTTCTGCCATTTTAATGCAGTGAGACCTACCTTAATTCACATATTGATGACCAAGAGCCAGTACTGTGTTTCTACACCTTTGTAGCACGTAGCTTCTATAAAGCAGTCTCCATTAAAATTTCTTTCTCAAGCTTATGGAAAGATGTAACCTACAACTTAAAAATTAGAGACATCGACGCAGCCACGGCTGCAAAGCACGCGCTGGAGGAAAGACAAAGAGCTGAAGCCAGAGCCAGAAAGGAGAACGAGACCTCATGGGAAACAAGGGTGAGCTTTATTTGAACAGTGTGAACACACACCCTCTAACCTGTAGCATTTGTTCCTTTCCCACCATCATAAAAAGCTCACATCTGCTGTTTCCATTTTTCCCAGTTATTCCATGAAGATGGGGAGTGCTGGGTGTATGATGAGCCGCTATTGAAACGACTTGCTGCCAGTAAACATTGAGGGGGGTTAAACCCAGAAAACATTCAAGCCTTGGCTTAGCAAAGTTTACATCTGATACCAAGAGAGTCATCTGTGATCACGTACGTACCGTTGGGAGAACCTGCCCCCCTCCAACTGCAGTGGTTCCTATCTCAGGGATACTGGACTTACTGATGCAGATAAGCAATTAAAAGAAACAAGCAACGTCTTGGCTGTGCAGTAACTTATACTGGACTGCTCTATCCTGGTGGGGTATTCTGGCTTCAGAGGCAGGCTCTCAGAGCCCTGTTACTGATGCTCTGAGGCAGGGAGGATCTGGGCCGTGAAGCATATACACTCTGTACAACCACTGTGAAGGCCATGGCAGTGGGATCAGTTGCAGAATATTCCTGGGTCCTACATATTTAAAACTCCAGAAACAAAAAATGCAAGACATCATTTAAATCTAGCTAACGTTTGCAATGTGTAAATAGGAGGATTCCTTTGATGGGACAATTTGTTAGAAAATGCTACTTCAATGTTATCTTCCACCTGTATGATAATCAAATCTTTTGGCATTTCAGTGTCTTGCCCAAAATAACTTTGTTATTTTGAGATTAAAATGTAACCATAGATAATTCTACTCGATGCATCTTAAAGCTTCATAAAATAGATTTTTCAAACTTCTCCTATGGACTTTTTATTTATTTCATAATAAACCTTTGCAGCAAGACTGGTTTTTTTCAGCTGAGTGATGATCAATTGTTTTATGTGAAATGTATTGGTATTAATTTCTCCTCACTGTAATCCTTGCAGCCAATCACTTCTTAAAGTAGTTCATCAACTGGCAAAAGGAGCAGAATTTGCAGCAACCACAGCACATTTTATTTTTTTTTTCCTGGAATTCTACATCCAGCCTTGCTTCAGTAGAGCAGTCCCCAGCATTTCAGGAATCTTCACACTTCTCTGCTTTTACTTGAAGTTAAATAATGGTTAAAGTAAGTAGCTAGATGTAGCAATCAAACCATTTTTCTCCCCCCAGTTAAATCTAGCTTTTGCTTGATTCCATCTCCATTTTGCCTTTGCTGCACATACAGAAAAACTATAGAAAGCAGTGTGAGGCTGAAGCCTCAGGGTTGCCCCCAACTCTGACTCCTCCAGGAGCTGTGGAGTGTCTTTGAGGAGCTGTAACTGCTATTAAACAACTGCTACAGCACTGCAGGAATGATGCCCAAGGACAGTGCAACCAGAAAGGCACAGCCCCCCTCCAGCCAGCCCCTCACAGAGCCCACAGCTCGACATCTTGTCCTGGGGGGAACTTCCCCTTTGCTCCAGCTAGAAGGGAGGGCTGTGCCTGTTCTTAATGAGCTTGGGCCATTAATGAGCAGGGTTGGTTGAGGACAGCTTCCTCAGTGCTGAGGGGACACCTTCCTCCCAGTGAACGTTCCAGTCCTGTTTTAATAAAAATAGGTTGTACAGTTGAGGTTGCAGAAAGCACCCGGAGTCCACAGCACTGCGGGGCAAGACGGCATTTTTATTTTAATATTTTATGGTAAGGGAGAACATTCAGAGTTGATGTGTAAGCTTTGATGTCCTTGATGGAAGTAACATTAGTCATCAAAGAAGATGGGGGCAAGAAAATAAGATGAGGTATTTCACCAGATGAAGAATTCTGTACTTCTGAGGCAGCTGTACCCTCTGAGTCCCCTTCATGTTTTCCATATCCAACCACCTGGAAAAAAGTGACCAAAAAGCTCTAAGGACCTACAATTTGGATCTCATTTGATGTTCATCTGCCCTGAAAAGTAAACATGGATACTGAAATGCTACTCAAACAACTATAATAATTAGAAACATAGAAAATAGGAGCAGTGCTGTGGCTAACCACCAGCTGGCAGGTGAGATTACAGGGCTCTTCTGCCACACGCGGACGGGGGTCTCAGAGGTTCTCACAAAGTTTGGCATTTCAGAAGTTGGCAAGATGGGGCTCAAACACTCACGTGCACACTGAGCACTTTCCTCTCGTTGCTTCTGTGAGCTTGGAACCAGGTGACCAGGTCTGATTTTGTAACAGACTTCAGAGCTTCAATCTGAAACCCACAGGAAAAGAGGTTGAATTAGCACAGGGGTGAGTCAAGTAATTTTAAACATAAACCCGGTTTCTCTACAAAGTATATTCCATTGGACAAAAAGACCTTTTTAAAATAGCACAGTTTTAGAAGCACGGTGTCACTAGTAGCATAACTCCCCTTCTTTTGCAGCAGTTGTAAATACTGTGTGCAAGTGTTAACAAAGAGAGCCCACCAACCTCCCGGGCCAGCCTGTCAAAGAGATACTGCTGTGTCACGACTTCATTCCAGTTCCTGTCTACTTCTTCTCCAAGATGGGAGTCTTCACATTCTTTAAGTTTTATCAAAGCTGTAACCTACATTTGAAAAAGACAAAATTTGTTTCAAAGGGGTTTAAAATGACCTTAATCTACTGTCATATTCACTGAAGTTTACATTACATGGAAAGCAATGAACTGACTTGTTAAACCCAACTGGAGATGGCCAGAGAGGAAATGTTTACAGCAAATGACTGCAGAGCAGGATTTAAAAGGTGAGTCTTCTGTCCAGAAAAAACCTCAGAAATCTGCCAGGTAAGTGTGACAAAAGCCTCCAATTTAAATGTCATTTAGCAGTTCAAGGAAGATCTTTTTTTCAAAACTCAAGTTTTACCTGGGTGCTAAAAGCGTCTTCAGTTAAATGCTTGATTTTCTCTTCAAAGCAAGAAAGAAACTCCTCTATTTTCTCATCAACCAATTCAGAACTAAAAGAGAGTCAAATAATTCAATCAGTCAGGAAAAAGGAAAAAAGCCCCAAACCACTGAGGTAAAGTAGCAGAAGAGCCCTCCACTGACAAGGGAATGTTTGGGATGGGCTCCCCAAACACCAGCATTCCTGTCTTCCCTGGTATTGGGGAATAAAACCAGTGCTTGGGTTGTCAGCTGTATTCTTATTCCTCAAACCCAGGGACTGGAGAGAGCCAAGCAGCGAGGGGAGTCGCTGCTGAGATGCTGTCAGGGACCCACCTCAGCAGCAGCCCTGAGCCCTGCCCAAAAATAGTTCCAGGCTATTGGATTAACACAACAAGGAAGAAAACCAGTGTGATCTGACAGATCTGAAACATTAAAACCTTCACAGATGACACAGAGCTCAGTACTGAAAGTGTCACTGAAATGTAAAAGTTCAAGGCAGCAGAACTCTGGGCTCGTTAAGCTGTCACTGACACTATTATTTTTGATAAGTTGCATATTTTTCATATACCCTTTCAATGCTGGCAGGTCAAACACCTGTAATTAGCCACAGCTTTGAAGGAAACCATACCAGTGTTCTGTCTGCTGAAAGGGAGCCAGAAGAACAGCTCTCCAGGATTGACTTGGTGACAGATTGAGCTCTCCTGGCAGAGTATCTTCCAAAGGGCAGGGGGCTGTTTTACACAGTCTTTGGATTACTTTTCTCCCTTGGAGCCAGGCCTGCCACAGTGTTAAGCAGCTTAGGGCCATTGCTTTATTTAGGGGGTGGTTTTCACTCCTGAGGGTGCAGCTGTCAGCAGCATCACAAAGCTGAGGCCAAGGATGACTCCTGTGACAGACCCTTTGGGCTCACAGGAAAAAAACCAACCCAACTCTCCCCAGCCAGAAACAGGACAGCAGGTGCACCAAAAAGCTCAAGCAAAAGCAAATCTGTGACCTGATCAACTTAATGGGGAAGATTAAGTAAAAACTCGGTAATGATTCTTCAGCTGGCTATTGTGTAAATCCAACACAACATAAACCACACCCTATAAACGTGGTCACAGATTGAGTTTGATCCCTCACTACATCCCACGAGGCTGCATTCGCGCAAGGTTCACCGGCCCCCTTGTTACGCTTGACTTTTCTAAACTCAGTTGCCATGAATTTCCTGTGCTGGAGTCCTGACCGAGACAACAGCAGCACGAGCTGCCATCAACAGAGCTGCCAGTTACAGATCTGCCTTGCACAGCAAAATACAGTGAGAAGGGGCCGCTGCTGCCACACCTCCAGGCTGGCAGACCCACACCACACCTCCTCCAGCAGAGCTGCTCTGCAGCAGCCTGGCCCTTGGCTGGCAGGTCACCAGAAATGGGCCCTGTGGCCCCAGCCTGGCCCTGGTGCTGAACATGAACCAGGGAGCAGCACTTACTTGTATTTAGTTGCCTGGGTTGCTACTGTGACCGAGAAGCCAAGAATCCCAGAAGTGTTCCTGCAGGTGGGGTACACGTGGTAGCTTAAAAAAAAAGAGGGGAGGGGAACAGTAACATTATTCCACAAGCACAATTCCATTTTCATTTACAGGACACACAATACAGTGTTGGTGCTTTAGGAAAAAAGCACAGCTATATTTCCTCAGTTATCTAGCTTCCTGCATTATTGTATTTCAGCATTTTCTCATTTTTAGGAAATCCTTTTAAGCTTGGCCGAGTATTTGTGCTCTTGCAAACTAATTCAAACAGTGACAGACCCAGAGCTGTGAAAAGCTTGTTCCAGTTTCCAGAGGTAGAAGGGGGTCTCTGAGGGAGGCTGCTATACACCACAGGGCCACTGTGAAAACAGCCTGAGGAAGGGGAAGCTGCTTTAGAAGTGGAAAGAATGACTTGATGCTGAGTAATTCCAAGTGAACACACTGATACTAAATGCAGTTCTTACAGGACTCTAAAGCAACCTGGCTGCAGCTCCTAGTGATGGCTGCTTTTGGTTTTGATGTGGTTATGTCACTGGTTCCAATAACAGAGGACTCAGCCACCATGCAGGAAGGGTTTCCAAAGTGCCAGTGTTAGGGAACAGCCAAGGCAGGTGGACAGGAGCCATCCTCCACTGTGAACTCACCCCAGGGTCTGCTTGGTTCTCAGGAAGTCAAAGCATGGCTCTTCCATGTGCATCTGAAAGGGAGCAGAGATGTGTTACAGCAGAAGTGATGCTCCTCTGCAGCCACCCATCGGGTTCCACACGGAAACGTGATCACAACGGGTGAACACAGCCCAAGTGCTGCTTTCCCAGCTACACCCACTGGATTCAGTGGTCTCTGGGTCCCAGAGGTCTCTGGGTCAGTAGCTACGAGAACAGTCTTCCATACTGACCCCTACTGCAGCAGCTGGGCAATCCCACCCCCAACACGAGTTCAATCAGCGTGAGCAGTAGGTACCTACTGTCCCCTCTGTGCCCTTTAGCCCCATGGCCTTGCCTTAGCTCCAAGCACTGGGTTCAGGGAAGACACTCTAATGACTTAAGAGACACAAACACTAACTTACCACCAGCAGCTCCATAAGGGTATATTCCCTTAGGTTCCTGGCACCTGACTAGAAAGAAAATGAAGAATTTAGGGTGATTTGTGGGGTTAGATGCTACAGACACCACCTCAGGCCAAGGTGACAGTTGTGGCACACAGCTCAGCCTGGACTGCAGCATTACAATTCACAGCAGGGAGAGCTGGAAACTTCTTATTTTCTGTGGAGGCCTCAACATGGACCATGAGATCGGTGGTGAGGGCACCAAGAGCTCACCAAGGCACAAACCCAGCTACCAGCACAGGCTGGGAAGAGATGGCACCAGTTTCAGGGAACCCCACAGGCTGCAAGAGCCCACCTGGGTTTAGCCTCTGAGGCCAAGGGCAGGCACTCCCAGGAGGTTTCAGTGCACTCTGTGCAGAGGCTGCTCTCAAGGCTGTGACAGAAGTACAACCATAGCACCAGCAGCTACCAGGGGGAATAAATAGGCCAGTAGAGAACAAGCTAACGTGTTACCTGGTAATACACTGTCACTTCTGAGTTGGCATCACCTTTGTTGAGAGTTTTCACCTTACAGAGCAGATGTGTATTTGGCAAA
>WUAM01000143.1:19072499-19095009 GCA_024336885.1 Actenoides hombroni | reverse complement strand
CCCACCACCCGGAACTGAACAGGGCAGGGATGGGCCAGGGGAGAGAACTGGAGCTTTCTGAAGGGAGCACAAACAGCAAAGTGTCAAACACCTGCTCACACCTAGGCCAAAACCAGTACAGCACCCAGGCACTTACACAGTTGGACATTACTTTCTCCCTCCCCAAATGAGAACAATGTCCTGCTTGACCCACCACGAGGAAAGGTCACCTCCCCCCAACACCGGAGAAGGCAATTCCTGCATCGCTCCCACCCTGGCCTCTGCCTCCAGAAAAAGAATCTTAACTTGATTATAGTTTCCACATCATGAGTGGTGCAAGAGTCAAGAGATACTCACTGAACAACGTAATTCAGAAAATCCTTTGCTTCCTAGGAGAGAAAGCATAAATACAAGCTTTATTTAGGAGAGAATTATTTATTACCCCTTTTTTATTTATTTATTATTTAGGCTGTGGCAATTAAAGCATTTTCAATGAAGGTTCTTAGCAAATCACAATTAGATTCTCAGACCCGCTCCCGTTCCACAGCTCAGGAGGGGAATGCTGACTTTACACAGAACTGACCTCCCAAAGGACATCAGCACGTTTCCTTCAGAAGGCTTTAAACTGACTGAGGACAACCACCACCAAGACAAACTTCTTTGCACAACTGGTAAGTGCAGAGGGTCTCTCTCCCCTGCCACACAGGCACTCAGCGACACGGGGTACGTGGAGCGCAGCCCCGTTACAGCCCTGCTTTAAAACACTCAACAGGACCCTGTGTGACCTAGTGCCAGGGCTTTGTGAGGTTTGATCAAACCACATAGGCAATCCAATTTCTAGGATAAAAAGGTACTTCGAGGGAAGCTTCTTCCTGTGGCACCACCATGGAAATGTTTCCATATCAAATATACCAATACAGCAAACAATGGTGGCAACAGGGGAAACAGGTTACAGGAATATTTCGACCACATTGTTTTCTCTCCGCAGTTTAAATCCAAATTCCTGGAAATCTGTTTTCAAACTGGCAACCATGGGCTCCCCAGTGGCTCACTGAGACGTGTGCTCCTGAGTTGTCAGAGGCAAAGCTGCCCTGTCCCACTGAGCCTCCTGAGTGCCAGTATAGAAGAGGCAGTCACCTGGCAGGCGAGTGCTGGGGTTGTAGCTACCGTGTTAAAGGGCGTATTAAGAACAAGTCTGAGTGTGTGTCACTTTCTCAGCTGTACTTACTCTGCTTGTGAAATTCCCTTGTACGAGCCCCTCTACGAAGAGCTGTGATTTGAAAGCCTTAACAAAGGACGACAGAGCCTGGATGGAAAGGCCGCTCATCAGCGTCTGGTATTTGTCTATCATGGACCACCTGCCGTGTTCTAAAATCAGGAGACGCACATCCCTGCAGTGCCAGGAGAACAAAACCACGGGCTGTCAACAGCTGTTTACTGTAAGAGATGCCATTTCGGACTCGGGGTCCCCAAGGGCTGACTCTGCCCTCCCTCAGCAGCCGCTGTTGGCTGCGGGTCGCTTCAGAACAGCGGCCACCTGGACGTCCAACCTGAGCCGCGTTCGATGCGCAGGTTGCGGAGCTGCTTGAGCTCTCTAAGCTACAAGCAAACCCTGCAACAAGGCTCTATGAGCACAGAGCAGCTATTCCCGAGCTCTTCAGCTCAACCCCAACACTTGCTGTTCAGACAGTTGTTGCCCTCCCCCAGAACTTACTTGGCCAGAGTCTCAGGTTTGATGAGGATGTTGAAGTACGTTTTCTTCAGCTGCTCTGTTATCATTTCAAAAACTGCTGGAGTAAAGTTGAAGTCAGACAAGTAATCAATGATGAGCTGAAATAGAAGCTGTAAAGAAAATAGTTTTAAGCACAGGGTCATTTTTTTTTTTAATTAAAAATAACCAAACCAATTTCAGCTTAATCCTATAAATTAGTTACAAAAAAAATCATCATTATTTGGTCAACGTAAGAGACACGCCGTGTTATGAAAGCACCTTCCTCAGCTCTGTTAGATGTTCTTCACTAAACAATTCTACACCAAACTCCAGTCAGTTCACAAGGACAGGATTTTTAGAAAGTCACCCATTGTACTGAAGCAAACCTAGCCTGGAAACCCAACATTTCTGTACTAGATATTCCAGATGACATCACAACACAGCAGCATTCACAGCTAAAAATGAAATATTCAGACCATGCTGTTTGCATCTCTGGCTTTCTTTCCGTTGAACTTCACATTAATAAGTCTGACAGATGATTGACAGCCTTGTTAAAGCTCCAGTCAATCAAAGTCTAAGGCAGCTTGGAGGCTCTCTCCTCTTTGACCACTATGTCCTTTCTGTGCTTGCCATGCTTTATGTGGCCAGCATTTAGAGAACAGGGACCCCCCCCCCAGGCCTCAGAAGGGAAGGTCTTAGCAACCCAACAAAGAATAACTGCACCCAAAATGAGTATGTTCAGAAGCTGTAACCCCGAAGTCACATGGTAACCAAAGCCTATTTTCAGACAGTGTGGAAATAGCTTATAGGTGGAGACTCCAACACTCCATATGAACATGGGAGATTCAGGCTCTTTTTAAATGAAAAGCTGTTATAATGGAGATACAGTTATCAGCAGTACTTACAGGTAGTTTATGATTGAATCCTTTCACTCGAATGACTAAGCCATGCTCTCCTGCTACTAGCTTGTATTCCAGCTGTGCAACATCTGCTTCATAAGCTGGTTCACCAAGATTGTGGGAAAGGATGTTTACAAATGTATCAAACAAAACTATGCTGGATGGAGAAAGGGGCAGAGGGTTAAAAAGAAAAAAAAGAATGGAATAGATAAAAATCAAGGCAAATGAGTTTGATGGTACACACAAGAAATTTTCCAAAAGAAATAAATAGTTGAGTAAAATGAGATTCAAAGAGACACTTTCAACAAACCTGGAAATACAGAATGCAAGTTTCCCTTTGTCCAGAAAGCACATGACACTACTTAAGCATTATTTTGACATTCAACTATCCTTTGCAATGAATAAGATTCCAGCTTCAAGTGATTTAGGATTTCTTCAAGGTAGAAATGCATGTTTTAACACGCCAATGCTCAACACATTGAATAATCACAGAAAATGAGATAATTACACTTTGTTTGAAGGAATAGGGGGTGGATGGACTCAGTTATGCTGAAGACTTAAGTAATGAGATGGTTATCTGTCTATCAAAACAACCAAAACCAAGAAGACAGAGCAAATCAGGCTACACAACGCAGAACCTGCGGCCCATGCTTTCACATTTTTGCCACTGTCTGGATCCCAAATCCAAATTCAAACTACCAAAGCCCTGATGTATGAAGGCTCTCCCAAAGCATTAGCTGTGCAGGCCTCAGCAGGCTTATGGTAAAAGCACTCTGAGATTTGTTCCAAATGGCAATGTGAGCCTATGTGCAGCACAGGCAGAGCTGTGAGCTCGAGGTCTCACCAACTGCCTAACGAACAGTCGGTTTCTGAACACTGCCAATAGTCTCTTCACCTGCTCCTAGAGGCTTCCAAGCTGCTGGCCCAGGACAGGACTGTGGATTGCTCTTGTCAGGACCAACTCCTTGTCTAAGCACTTCCTTCTGGTGTGTGCACTGCTGCCAATACTTTTTCCAAAAGTTGCACTGGGGAACAACACAGCAGGAAACTCCTGTGGGTCTGTTGGCTACAGTAACCTCCCGCTGCAGGACCACCCTTGCCAAGGCACCCACAAAGCCACCAGGAAGGTGCAGACCATGAGAAAAGGAAGCTTTATTCTATACCAGTTTAAAATTAATTTCTCTTCATGGCTTTTCACTAGGTATGGTAATTTAGTTACTCTGCAAGATAAGCATAAATAACACAATCCTCACTTCTCTGCCGACTGCTGTATCAACGGAGAGATCAGATGGAATCGAACGTAACCTGGGGGGGGGAAGAAACTGAAATGAGCAACTGGATAAAAAGTGACAGTTTTCTAGAGTCAAGTATATTCCCATCAGGTTGTTGTTCGGTCAATCTGAGTCTAATGAAAATGGTCATTTAGCTATAAGAATATGTTTTTGTTTATATTTAGTCACCATCAGGTATCTTCTCTTCTTCACCCCCAAAATCTTCCCTTAAAAATACCATTTGGAAGAAAACACAAAGCTGTGCTTTGTAGAACACCAACTCACATGGTGTAACCCATATAAATAACTCCACAAAACATCTGTTTAACCAACACTAAAAACTGTGACAGTCTGATTAAAACAGGGATATATTTTCCACATTCAGATCCAGGGGCTATTTTTCTGTAGTAAGAGACTATAGTCTCTTCTAATTAACATGTTCTTTTGTTCTCAAACCCTTGTCTCAGTACCATATTCTGTCTGCCCAATCCTGTCCATAGCCAGACATTCAGGAGTCAGGATATTTCAGGGACTCCACTTTTTAACCCAACACATCAGCAGGTTTCTTTGTTGCAAGATAGTTAGTGCTTCTCTTTTAATGCAGCTAATAAACATATCAAAGGACCATGGAAAAGCTGATAGTAAAGACTGAGTTAAAATGGTGAACACTATAACACGGCTTATTTGCCCTCAGATAAATTCCATCTGGTAAAAACAGGGAGTTCTTATTCTTCAGAAGGCCCTAAGACATTTACCTTTGGGGATTTTGAATTTATCATCCTTCCTGTACCAGAGACAGCCTTGCTGCGTGCTCAGTGTTTTGACTGGATATTCTGTCTCAGGGCTGTCAGCAACTTTCAAAGCAAAGTCAGTGGCTAACAAAAAGGAAAACCAAAGCAAAACCAGAAGTTAGTGGGTTTCACAGACACAGCCAGGCTACATGCACAAGTCTTCAAAATTATCCACAAGATACATTTTTCCCCTCCCAGTTTGCTAATTATATGGAAATGCTTTCCTGGACCCAAAGAACATTTATTTTTCAGTTCCACACCAGAACGGTGGCTCAGAAGCAGTACAGAAATGGTCGTGTTTCATCCCATTTGGGATACAAGCTATGAGTTTATTTTCACTTGGTTTTGGCAGCAAAGCCAGGTTGTATGGAGATGCTTTCAAAACTAGCAGGATTAAGGAAGTAAAAATGCTCTTCTAGCGTGTCTGGAGGAGGTCTGTGTTAATTCTCACTGAAAATTCTCCAATAAATTATTGGGGGAAGATTTTACTCATGCTCAGGTACCTTACCTATGTATTTGTTTTCTTCTGGAAGGTGTAAATTCTGATTTAACTCAAAGTCACTGGCCCATAAATCACTCCAGTACTTGTCAATATCTATTAAAAAAACATGAAATGCATTTAGCCCAACAGGCAGGTAATGCCATCCTAGCTCCTTAAGCTATATCCATGAAGATTTGCAGTACGATAGGAGTTTGTGTCACCAGATTCATCATAATTCTAAATCCTTTCCCACAAACTCCCCTGGAGCAGGACTGAAGCAGTCCCTTCAGAAGTAAATTAAGCCTGCCTGCATTAGTAATCCAGCTACCAACATGCCCCATATTTCACTGGTTTTGTTCTTTTCCCTGTTCAGGACTTGAATGGCAGCCAAGTGGAGGGCTCGTTGGAATCCACACCTCCTAAAAAATTATAAACTACCAAGTGGGAATTGGCTGATACCAAACAAAGAAGAACAATTATTGAGTAGTACAATATATTTGACTACAGATGAGGTCAGCAAAGCACCGAGGAGTCATTTCCCCACTTGCATGCAGTTGTATTTTGTGCAGTCACCCTTCTGATACCTCTACGGCATGAACCAGACACTCTGTAGGTGTCTGCTGCTGTTTTACCTTCCATGCTGTACTGTGTTCCAAACCACCTCTCTTTCAGATGACACTGGCCTTCGTTGGCAGCAGACAGCAAAACCAGGTTGGCTCTCTGTGGACTGAGCTGGTTCAGGGCATCAGCAATGATCTGCAAGTTCAAGAGAATATTTCAGTTCAGATGTGACTGGCTCTGCCTGACCCAGCAAAGACTTCTGAGTCTCAACATATGAAGAACAAGATATAAAAAGCTTACAAAAAAAATATTTGCTTTCTGAGTAAAAAAAGACTGTTTCAATTAACACAAAACCAGTGCCTGTATTATGCCTAATTATAAGCTTATATATGTGCCTATATTATACAGTATGACTGCATGTTCCTTACATCAAGACACACAATCACGAGTTCAAAGAATATTTACCTCAGGCTTGTATTCAAACAAGAGCTGGTCTCCTGTCAGAAAATCCTCCTTTGGAAACAACTGCATGTTCTCACAAAGGCTTTCCACATAGTCAACTGGATCTGTCTGTAAGCAGATGGATAAAGCTATTTTTCATATATATCAGAGTCCTGTTCCGAGAAGAGCTTGACTGGTCAGGTATGTTGAGCATGAACTGCATGCTCTGCTTGTTACAGCATTTAGTTTTGGTTATTAAACTAAATATACTTCATAATCACATCTAATGCTCAGGACTCTTCCGAGAATCCACTGTTCTTTAGGATGGCCACATACCAGCTCCTTCTATCAACCAGAAGAGCGGTGTGCCACGACAAAGTCATTCGTCTGTCCCTAAGAAGTGCAATGCTGTCACAAAGCACACACACTTATCTCTGTTCCTTGCTTTCCGAGTTAAATCCCTGCGCTGTCAGAAATCTCTTCAGGATCACTCAAAATCAACTGGCCTAAAAGGCCAGTGGGTACTTCCCCAGTGTAAATTCAGGTGTTTTATATCCTCATCTGGCTTGATACTGGGAAGTACATAGTCTGTTAGAGCAGTAACAGCTTTGGGGAGCATAAAATTCTACCTGGAGTACTAAAAAAACAAAACCAAACCAAGAACACTAACATCCTGATGCTCACAGCAGACTGGTGAGTCTGAAAACAGAGCATCTGGAAAGAAAAAAACCTCCACTTTCAACATTTTTTGTCCTCCTTCCTGCATCTGTATACATAAGAGGAAACCAATAAACTTCAGTGATGCCTTCAAGCTAAACATGTAGCATATGGATCTGTTTTCTCAAAAGGAAATTTTAGTGCCATTCAAAAAAAGCCAAGTTCCCTAATAAGAAACAGAAGAAGGCTAAATGTAGTGAAAGAGAGTGTCAGTGAGGCAAGGCTTCTCAAGTTATCTACATTGTCTTCCCTTCTTTAAACAAAAAGAAGTGAGGTTTTTTGCCAACTGCTATTTCACTAAGCCAAGGAAGGGCTGACACAACCCACACTGAGCTGTGCAGACAAGGGGGTCATGAGCATCTCGCCCTTTGTGAGGCCAGGTCACCAGCAAAGCAAGCATTTCACACGACACTGCTTTTTATTCCCAGAAGCCAGCAGTGCCAAAACGGCTTAAAACCCCCCCCAAATTAGGCAAAGCTACTGAAAAGCTCCAAACAATTTGTGGAGTACTATTCATAGGCACAGAATTTCACACATAAGAGCCTAATGATTAAAACTGAGAAAGAGCCTACCTACCTACCAGCAGAGAAAGAATAAAGTAACACTAATTCTGTTAAGGAAAATGTCATAACATTTCTCTGCATAGAATACAATTTTTTTCACCAAAATACAGCCTCACGAAGTGTATAATCTGTTTCTGGTTGAATAGAACTTTGAAAATGTTGTTTCAAAATTAAAAAGAAACACTTTTTCATGGTTTACCTATAACAACACAAAACAGTGGATAAATACCTGTTCCTGGTAGTGAAATTCATTAGCTTCAATCTTCTGGATTTCTTCCCATATCCTGTAAAAATTAAAAGAATAAAAGTGGATTTCCTCCATTATTCCATAACACTTACCAAGAATCTGAAAAAAAGCAGTCCTCTAGGAAAGGCATCAGGGGTGAGTTCAGCAAGTCATTCAGGTGCGAGACACAGAAGCCAGGATTACAGACACCTCCCTTCCTAAAGGGCATTTCTCAAGTTCTGCTCTTTTCCAAAGAGGAAGACTTAACTACAAAGAGTCAAAATCTGACACCAGTTTATGGCTAACACCAGAATACCACAGTCCTGACTTCCACAGATCTGGCTCAACTAACTTATTTCAGTAAAGGCAGAACTGAGTCTTAAATCTACACTAGTTCAGCTTATTAAAATTACAATTCAGATCCCTGTAAGTCAAGCTAAAAGTGGTAAGAAAAAAGCATAAACATTTAGCAAATTTTAAACTTAACTGATACATTTCCCACACAGACAAGCTTTACCACTCACTCACCATTTATGCTCTAGTAACCCCACAAGAAGTGCCAGCATTACAAATTAATGGATAATGGAGAACAACAATCTCGCAGTGTGGTGGCAAACACTTGCCTTTTATCTGGCCCTCTTTTCTGCAGCATCTTCACGTACTGAAATACCACATGGGCCACCTGCAGACAGAAAGGAACAGGTTCATCTTTCCAAACATCAGGAACAGAGTGAGAAAAATCAAGTTGCAGAAGAACATACCTCATAGAAGTGCTTGTAACCTTCATCAGTCAAAGTCACAGAAATGCTGAAGATGGAGTAAGTGGAGTTCTGCTCAAATCCTGTCTCACCGTTTCCTCCATATAATGCAAGAGCCCAGAATCTAGGGAAGAGTTAAAGAGTTAGAGTAATATCAGCTTTATTTGAGCTTTTTTACAAGCAGCATTACCATAGCTTTACTTCAGTGGCTTTCAACCTGTTTACAGTTTACACAAAGCTTTTCTAACATAAAAATGTGAATCTCGGGACAGAGGAATTAAGAAAAACAGTGAAAAACCTTTGGGGGATCTCTTAAAGATCAGTCACAGATAATGCTGATCTGTGGATCACAGACCAGAAACCACTTATTTCTCACTTTGGTCTACCATGAATTTAAAGAATATCACTATGAAACACTGACATGAAAAAGCAGACTTGGTTTGCTTTTACATATATAGAAAATACTTATATACAAAATAGAGTTTGCCTTTATTTTAATGATAGCAAAGCATTTAATTACTATGCTTAAAAAAATACATACTTTTTTCTAAGAAAAGAAAGAACACTGCCTTTGCCTTCATGTCCCACCAACCAGGAAATATAATGAAGTGGCTTCACCCTAAAAGAAATTTGAAGGAGATTAAATGCCAGGAGGTAATGTTTCATAGAAAAAACTCAATCATTAGACAAATGACTAAAATATACACTGTCTGTTTCTTCATGGCAAATTTTGTGTATTAAGCCAGCATTAGGATAATAAACTGAAAATGTGGGAGTTCAGAACATCACGACTGATCTGAGTCATTGAGGAATGACATCAATCAGCTGCACACCAGTTCCACTGCAATGTATAAAAGGAGCCTATCTGCATCAGTTTAATTTTAAAACGTTCTCCTAGCTGAACCAAAAGAATCTGTAACCCAAATAAATTATATTCTTTGGTTTGTTGTGAATGTCAATAAATTATTCACAACATAAACATAGTAGAAGTAAAATGCAGCACCAGCATACCTGTAATACTGTTCTTGTGGTGGAAGTGCCCAAGTGATACTCAATGAATGAACTTTCCTGATTGGAACAACTGAACACAAATAAATTAACATAAATATACATGATCAGACATATATTAGAAATTTAACATAATGCAGAAAGAATGGTTAAAAGTTATTCAGAACCACACAGAACTATTCTACAAAGTATCCAGATCAAACAGATAAAATATGCAGCTAGGTATTCAAAACATTAAACAAATCTATTTCACTTACCTCTGTAAAGCTTGTGAAATTCTGGTGTGTCAAAAGGCTGAGTCAGATGGCCAAAGCTGGGTTTGGGTAAACCACTTCAAAGCAAAATTAAAGTGTGATGTTACTGGCAAGGATTCAAAGCTACACTGAGATAATCACAAGGCGTAAGCACCCCTGGCTCTGCCGTGACAGGGCTGGTACACCAGGCAACCAGGAAACTGCCATTAACCACCAGTGCAGCCCAGGACCCACCCAGCCCAAAGTGCAAGGGAACCTGGCATTCACTTGTGCTCTGCCCACACAGCACAGTAATTACCCAAGATTTAGACAGCCCATCAACTCCTCCCTCTCCTTCTGTCCAAGGCGGCAAGGATAAAAAGCTTGCTTTCCTAACAGGGAAAGGAAAGCCAAGCACAGTAAACAACTTCCTGAGCTGGCCCTGGAGTCACAGAATCCTGATGGATTGTCTTGTGAGGAAGGAGGAACGAGAAGGATGGGTGTCAGCAGAGACAAACATGTCTCTGTATGGCATTAGACTTTCACAAGTGCATTTTCAAGCACCACAGAAATAAACATCTTGCAAAAGCAGAAAATGAAAGGGGAAACAAAATACTTTTCAACTTAGTGAAGCTTTTGCAGAACGCCCTTTTTAGACAGTATACTGAAGGGGATTATGAAAAAAAAATAAAATATCAAGTTCTAACCAGTTTTCATCCCGAGGATGACACTTAAATTCAAGATACGGTGTTAATTTATCTTGCTGCTAATTATTTTACACACAAAGCAAAGCCCATAGAATGGTTTGTGTTGGAAGGGACCCTAAAGATCATCTGAAGATAAGCAATGCAAAATGATGCTCTAGGTTTGAATGATTTATCAGAACAATCAAGGTATGGGTACATACTAAACACTTGCTGCAAGTGAGCAGCACACAGCTTGCAGACTAAAAAAGTGTTAAGAATAAACAGTGTCTTCCTGAAACAATTAATGACAGTCTGTAATTTCCAAAGTTGCCCTTCTTCTTCCTGGATAAGGATGTTAATTAACAAATGTTAATTTCCTTACTTGCTCCAGTAAGGGATTTTTTTTTTTTTTTAACTGCCATATTAAGTGCAGATAATTTTACAATTTCTAATGCCTTTAAACATCAAAAGAATCTTACTTATTCGGGATCTCAGAGAAGATTTCTGTCACCCACTTTTCCAATGTATCCAGTGTTTCTAATAAGGAGAGAAAAAAAGCCAGAAATGCAATTTCCTGAAGATCTAAGACAAATCCTTTATCTTATCTCACCGGTTCAGTTATTTGAAAGAAGCTGCAAGTCAGTATCTTTTGAAATTGCTAAGTTCTAAATCATATCCTTGAAAGCTGTTGGTTTGAGCTAATTCTTAATACTCACTGAACTGTATCTTTGGTCATAGCTCTGGTTTTGTATATAGTGCTGAAATCTCAGGCTGATACAACTGGGATTTAAAGTTCAGTAGTATCTGGTGTGACTGTGAAAAGGAATTATTGATTTAGGGATCTACAAAATCAAGAGTACTTGCTGGACACATTCCATCACTCCAGAAGAGCCAGCATATACACACCGGTGTTCACACCCAAATGCAGCCCTGCAGTGCTAGTAATTCCTTCTCCACATCCTCTTTTCTAAAGGAAATGTGTCAAGAAGCAGAAGTTGAAGGGTTGGGGTTTTTTTAGATGACTGATTGGAAATTGCTTTTTAAGCAAGCGTTCTGAATTCCCAAAGTGATGCTAAACAACAACAACAGAAGGCAGGACAGGCAGGGGGGGAATCACGATTTTATCAGGATTTTCTTCCCAGTTACCCAAAGACATTCCAATCCATCACTACATAAATGATTATTCAAGAGGCATTCAATGCCCTAAGTAGTTTACAGTCTAGACAGAAAATAAAAGCACAGGAGAGGAAAAGGATTACCACCTCTATTATTTCCATCTCCATTTTACAGATGGGAATTGGGACCAGTTTCACCATTCAACAAAACCCCCAAGTGCAACTTAACTCGAATACACACAACTATTTATTTTCAATTGCAGGCCTCTACTATATGCTTAACTTCTAAGAAATGTCTTTCTTTTATTCTCGGCAGAAACCCATAGGTCTGAAGTTGTTTGCTGAAATGAAACTCAATTCCATTTCCATAGAATTTTTCAGTCTATAGGGAAAAAAACTTAAAGCACTCCATTCTTCCTAGAGAAACAAGCCTTATTTTAAGGCCTCTTTTAAAAGAGCTGCAAACAGAACAGGACAACTGGGAGACCCAGTCTGTCTCCCCATCATTTTCTGTGAATTTCACTGTTGATGGCAAAGAAATCAGCAGCATTAAGTCATGTAAATGGTTTGACTCTACATGCCCACAAGATTCTTTTTTAAACAGATCTCTGAGATTTTACCTTCTGTGTTAATCTGGAGCCTATTAAACAGCTTCAGTTAAAAGTTTCTCAAGAAGTGGCAGGATGACAGTAACTCAATCACTCAATTCTTGTTTCATTTGGAAACCAGGCTAAAATCTGCATATAAATACCTCCTGCAGGACTGGTCAATCCACTAAAATAGCTTGGGCTACAGCTGAACTGGTGCCAAAAGCACTACAAGAACAACAGCAGTGAACTTGTTGTTTTTAAGGAACAACTGATATTACCTTTAGATTGGACAACTAAAGTCATATATTGAGCAGAGTAATGGCGCTGCCAGAAGTCCCTCAGTCTGGTGTAGGTATCAATATTATTCCTTTTAGGCTCATGTTTGAGTGTATCTGCATTACCTGCAAACATTAAAAGGTGGTTAGTTACCTAGATGCTGGTTATGTCAAGACCAGACAGACTGAGAGTTTCTTTTACCTCCCCTGGCACTGAATCTAGTCATGGTAAATACATTAAAAACACTCAATAGAAATCTGGAGTTAAAGGAATGTTAACTGAAATCTATCTTCTGATTTCTAGTTCCTATTATAAGGACAGTTGATATTTCTGTGACAAGGGAGGACAGAGTCCTGAACTATCAGATCACCCATAGTATGGTACTGCACAGCTCCCTGTGCTGCCAGCTATTTCCTCACCACTGGAACTTGCAGAACAGGAATGGGAAACAGTGAAAAATAGGTCATTCAGTGTGTGTCACTACAGAACCTTACAAAGACTATATACATTTCAAAGCTGGCTAACTCTACTACCCTGTGCACTGCAATTTACCTGCTCATGAGCACCACAAGGGTGAGAGGGCTAGAACTCTGCACTGTCCAGGAGAGGAAGGACCAATTTCCCTTCTGCTCCACTCACGTGGCTGTGAAGGTCCACCTCCACAAGTTCAATAGTGAACTACTTACTCTGAAAAGCCTCCTTAGCCACAAATCCACAAATAAATTATTTTTCTGGGCTATTGTAATAGCACAAAATAAGCTTAAGCAAGATAAATATGACTCGGGGAGCATCACCTTTACCTTAACAGAAAGTGACCTGATTATGCACCCAGGGCAACCTAGCTTTAATATCAGCAAAAAGTGGCACCAGAATGAAAAGTATCTTCAGAAGCAGACAGCTTCCTTTGTACACAACCTTTTTACTGTAAAATGAAGAATTGCTCTAATACTTCTGAGCAAGGCTTGTGTTTGCTGTGGTAAGATAGCTCATGTTAGTGCATCTTTTAAGTGGTTGAAAGCTTAAGTATTATCACCACCTTATATTATCAATTCAGAACTTACCCCAAAAAAATTTCTTCATAGGATGTCCAGGCCTGGCAAGACTCCCAAATAACATTTCCTTTCTGTTTGCATCAGAGGGTCTTGCTAGCTGGTACTCTGTTAAAGAGTTTGCAGTGGCATGCATCAAAATTTGAGGTCATGTTCCCACAAAACAAAGCAAACCCCCTTTTTTTAAACATAATGGGAACACAAGACTATCAATATACCCCAGGGTCAGACCCTGCAGAAAGGGCCAGAGAACAGTTACAAACCTGCTCCTCCCATATAACACACAGAACAACTTCTAGCCTACTAATGAAATAAATATTGAAAGCTGAGCAAGACAGTTTCCAAGAATGAAGGTTTACAATCAGATTACACTGATCCAAACATGGGATTCTGCCAAGTTCAAGAATCCGCCCTCTTGAACTGCATTTTCCTGCTCCTGTTTTTGCTGGTATTGTGAAACATGCACAGCAAAATTAATTCTTTTGGCTGCATTGTTCTGCAGCCAGTTCATCAAGCTGGCAATGTCCTGGGCAGCTCAATACTACAGTGTGAGTACACAGGAAGGAGTGGATCTGCACAATGAAGGCAGTGCAAATGAAGGTATAAATTTGCTTAAGCTGCTGAAGAAACACACCTTAACTCAAAGGCAGGTCCTTGTTTATATTGACACTTATCTAAATTCAAAGAGGAAATTGGCCACTTTTCCTTGCCAGAAGACAAATGAAGACAGCAACTTGGAATAAATATTTGAAACAATTGGTTTAGGTGCCAATAACATTTTTATTTTTTTTTATAACAGTGAAGTTTTGTAGGCAGTCTGGAGGTGTTCTTTACATATTAGAAAATCAAGTGAACACTCCACTCCCTTCTATGCCTGGTTCCATTTCCTTCTGTGAAGTGACTGTAGTTAAGGCATTAGAACAAGGTGGTAAGTACAAGCACCTGAACTTATTGTATTAACTCCACATAGCACTGGAGAAGAGAACTAGGGCTATGCTGGAGCTATAGGCATGCTGCTCACTGAAGAACATCTACACGCTCATATAACTTCCCTACCAGTTACTGCCAAACCACTTAAAATTATTAATTTCTAACTCAAGAAACAAAATGGTAAACTCTTGCAGTGACAGCCCAACTTTCAGTCTTTCTTCTGTGACAGCCATTGGGAGCCACAAAACGCAAACTGAAGAGTTTAATACCTCTGTCAAGTTAGGTGAGCTTGACTGAAGCGCTCAGAAAGGTGGTCCAGAAACAAATGAACAGTGTTACAAAATAGGTCTTGTTTCTTTAAGATGGGCTACACGTGGGAAAAGATACTCTTACTTACCACTGTCTACAGCCTCAACTTCTCGGTCTATTGCGTCCCTGATCATTAGCGGGTGAATAAAGAATTGTGCCCACCTATGAAACAGAAAGAGTCATAGACTTTTCCTCAATGACTATTAAACCAGGGCAGAAAAAAAACAGCAATTAAACCCAACAACTACTATTTCAGTTTATAACTTGACTTGTCTTACTACAAATTATTTCACTCTTGACTACAGCATCTTTAGGAAAGATAAAATTCAGTTTGTGATACCATCAAAAACCAAAGGGCAGGGCTTCCCTGCTCTACAGAGTGGGAATAAATTGCTGGATGCAGTAGGATATGACACCAATGGGTGCAGGATTGTCTGCCTTTACATCTTATGAAAGATCATACCAGATCAGACAAGTGATCCATCTACCCCATTTCCTGGCTCTAACAGGGACCAGTATCAGATGCTTCAGAGCAAATCCTCAGTTGTTCCTTAGGACCAACATGACCACAGGGAAAGTTTCTTCCTAACTTCAGGCAACAAATTGTTGATTTATGTCCTGAAACATTAAGTTTTTATATCCATTGCAATAAAAAGTAAAAGTCAGTGTTGTCATCCAGAGACAGAGAGCAGAGCAATGGAAAGGGAGAGATCTGCAGCAAACAGAGACTCTGCAGAAGGCTGCCAGAGAATTTCTATTTCCATTTTATTTGTTGAGATTTTAATGATGCACTGAACTGGTTGAGGAAACAGGTTAACAGTAATATATTGCCGACAGAGCTTTAGGGCTACAGGAGTCATTAAGCTAAGGACTATTGAAAAGAGATGTCTTTAAATTTCTTCAGATCCCCAAGTGCTTGAATGAGCAGAAATCAGCAACAGTATCCATCTACCTTCTTTGTACCAGATGCTGTTCTACAGAACTCCTGATTTCTGTTGTTTCCCCTCCACTAAGTAAGCTGTTGTGACAGATTGTAATTGTGTTTTTAATACCTGCACACTTCCAAACATCTAAAAAAGCTGGATTGATCTGCAAACGAAAGATGAATTTGGCCCAGTAAAATAAAATTTAGGCAATACTTGGTAAAATGTGCAAACACTTCTTCTTGGCATCATCACAGGAATGTATTTTGATCACAGTAAATTCGCAGTGGAGTTTACTCTCCTCCTGAGGTATTTTACAGCATCAGGAATACTCGGCTGCCATGCCCCCATGAACAAGGAATTTCTTCTTGCTGAATGAAACCAGGCCTACAGGTGGAGTTCTGTTGTCCCAATATATCCCACAGCACAAACAAGCAAGTTCAATACTTGCTGGCAAAAGATACACACTTAACTGAAGAACCTGGCCTGGGTGAAATGTATCCTTCCGAGGCACACCTTGTACCATAACTTTCAAGGCTGCCCTCCCACCCACTGTGATGAATTAGACTTGGAAAGAGAAACAAAAAATAAATAGAAAAGACACTATCTCTATCAGGACAGATACTTCAAAGGATGAGTCACTGGGATTCTGGGAGCACTTCCCCTCTGAACAGCTGTCACATTGCATAAGATTTCCCTTGTCATCAGTGCTGCTAACTAAGGGTGCTAAAAAACCAAGCTATGTGCATTAAAACACTTGGCTCCTACGTAATCAATCACACAGTGGCTACACCAGCACTATCTCAAAAAGACACAAAACCCAAAGGGAAATATTATTTCCTTGCGTGCAATATCAACCGTTACAGTACAGGTACCTGTGGAAGTTCAGCAACAGCCTTAATCACCTCCAAACGAAGAACTGAACAGCTACACCCAAGCTTCCGAGGCACATCCAAAGGTGGATGAACACCTCATCACCAGTTACATGAAGTTACCTATCTAGTGCTTCTTTGAAGTACTTCCTCTGCACATCAAACTGGAAGACCGTCCGCTCGCAGTCAGTCGAAGCATTGTCACTGCCCCCGTGTTTCTTCAGAAACGCATCGAACCCGTTCTCATCTGGGTACTTCAAACTGCCCATGAACACCACTGCAACAAAAACCAGCAAGATTACCAAGATGCTGTTAATTTGTTATTCCCAATTGCAGCTACAGCAACCCCTCTTTGGCACAGTGTAGCCTACAACTGATCCACAGCTCCTTGCAGAGGTTAAGTACTTAACAGTGACAGACTGTGTAGTCTGGCTTTAGCAGAGGGCCCAAACAGACTGAAAACATCAGTGCCTTTCTAGGCATGCTTGCAAGAATAGTGTTTTCAGATACATCTGGTCAGAAATATCTTGTAGTTTCTGTGCCTCATCATCCTTTCCTAGAGAGATAAAGGGCTGTAACTCCAGCCTGCTCTATGAAACCGTAGGTAACGTGTTTCCCCTCCATGTAGTGGTTAACAGAAAAGTGTACCTTAATGCACAGCCTGACAGAGTACAAGGTGCTTTCTCTCACAGTAAGAGTTCCTTCTAAATCAGTATTTTTATAAAAACACAAGTTGATTTAACTAACAAAAATAAATTCTGGGATAGCTGAAATGATACTAAAATAGCACAGAAATCCAGAGCTAGACAGGAATCCTTTTGCACCGAGGCTGAGGAAGATGAATTAGGAGCAGATACATACTATGTTCCAGGAAGTGTGCTAATCCAGGCAGATCTTCAGGATCAGAGAAGCTGCCAACAGCAACGCAGAGGGCTGCTGCAGACTAGAGAAAATACAACATTCTCAGTAAAAGCTGCTCAAGAAACACTTCAGGAAAATGACAGAAGTGTAAGATAAATCAGGCAGGACACGCACAATAAAAAAGTCTAGTCTCAATGCCTAATCACAAGGTTTCAGACCACAAATTTCCTGATATATTTTTTTCACCCTACAGCTTTAAGCACGTACCTGTTTTTCTGTACAGCCTCTCTTCCTTGTCTCTTCCTTTTCAGCTAGCTCTTCTAATTCACTGTCATCAGGATCATTGAAGTCCTCATTATCTCCATCACTTTCCTCACCCTCATCCTCCTCATCACAGTCCTCATCATCAAAACCTTCTCTGCCATCTTCAATCTCCGCTCCAGAGTCATCATCTTCGTCACTTTCCTCTTCAGATTCATCATCGTCATTGTCTTCCTCCTCCTCCTCTGAAGATAAAGCAGCTGGGGCACCATCCAAGTAATTCAAATCCGAAATCAAAAGTGCACATAAGCCATTTTGCAGTTTGATATACCTGAAAGAATAATTATTTGCAATGAATATGCTCATTTCCCAAAAATGCATTTTCAGAAGAGCAAAAAAATCTCTATTTCCTGTAGTAGTTCTGTGCTTCTCAACTGACAGTTCCTAATGAAGATGAGATGGCAGCTAAGAAGGTGAGCAGGTTATAGCAGGGAAGTAAAAATGCTCTGCTATTCAGCAGCTACAAGAATAAGAAAGCAGCACTTTAATAAGAAAATAAGAAAGGAGCTCTTCTCCCCCTAAGGTCAGGGGCACTGATTAAGGGTTTTATTTCTCTCTCTGAAATATTTAAGCTATTAGCACTCAGAGAAATCTCATGTACTCAGAACAGGCAAATGCAAATTTCAATAGCCTGTTATGCTCGTCAGGCTCTTGGAACCATATTATTATGTGACAGAGTTCAGATCTTAGTCTGACACAAAATAGGCCCCAGAGACTCCATTTTATTTGATTTTATCAGTGCTTTCTATTAACTGGGGTCCACAGACACAGCAGGCCTGTGTTAGAAAGGAGAGATCTCTGCAGGACACAGTGGGTTGGTTGGTTGGCTCACTACCAAGAAGCAATACACAGAGTTCTGTGTGCATGTGTATACATACATACAGCTTTTTTGTACGTGTGTGCTTATATCTACATATACCTATAGATCTCAAACCCCCACAAGTCACCTGCTCAGCACCATTCTACAACTTTTCAAGCTGAGGAATGCAAGCACCAGTGCTATGCACTGCAAGACCTCTCAGCAGCATTAGTTTCACATCAGACCAGGAATGGACAGTCAGGATTTGTCAAATTAGCCAGAGCCCCCCCCTCCAGGAGCTTGCACTGGCTATTTCTCATGCCAGCTGCAGAAAGGAGGGAATGCTGGATCCAGAAAACACTTGTTCCAACCTCAGAAACTGGGTGATAATAGACAGGTGGTATCTGATCCAGGAAAAAAAAACAATAAAAAAATCCAGAATAATCCCAACCCCTGGTCACATCCCACACCCCTAGAAAAGCCTGAGTTACAGAACAAGTTTACACCAGATCAGGACTTTGCAATGTGGCCACTGGTATAATTAGGCAGCAGAAATTTCAAAGCAGATTTCCAGCTCAAGCTACAAAGTACCCAAAAGAAAAAGGAAAGGCATGTTGTGTGGTTTTCAACTCCATGGCTCCCAATGCCTCTCACAACTCTCATTCATGGTTATCACTAAGCAAGCGCAATGTTTCCCAGCAATAAAAGCATCTGCAATCTTCAATATTCCAATTCAAAACACAAAGTCACTGCAAGTTTTGCTTTGTACTAGAGCTGCAGGCCCCCTGCTATAGCTCTGCAAACCACAGACCAAAAACCACAGAAAACCACAGAAAACAAACAAACAAAAAAGATTACTCTGAGTACTTCTCTCACACCTGAATTTCATGGGCATGTATTTGGAGAAAAGGGGTAAAGGGGGTACTGTGAAAAGAGTTAAGCAGTTCTGAGACAAAGGCAAAACCACAGTTCCTGAACTACCAAGCCTATGAAAATGCTGGAGAACAGACGTTTAATAGCTGTGTTAAGTTTATGAATTATGAGCACTCATTCAACAGGAATTGACAGTACTTCTGGGCCAGGGTTTCACAATCATTAACACGCCCATTTCACTCACTGTGGGACCGCTGAGCAGCACAGATTTGATCCAGTCATAAGCACAAGTGCATTTTTGCTCATGCAAACTACAGCGCACAGCGTATGAGGCGCAGAGATGCTATGACTAACTGCAGGAGGTACAGAGTGTACCAGAGCTAACGTCTGGGTGCGATGTCCATCACCCAGACACTCTGCAACCCTGTTTGCATCATCTACATGTCACATTATGCGGCCGTGGCACTTCTGAATGCACAACAAGGGTCCTAAAGGACAGATACACTGTACACACAGGTGCTTCGGCCTCTGAGGAGCTCAGAGCAACAGCCCCAGAGAGCAACAAGCCTCCAGCACGGTGTGCAGCACAACCACCATTCTTCACCTCTGCATGCAATTGTCTGCTTTGGGTTTTCATGGCCCATAAGGAACACGGGCTTCCCAGCGCTCAGTAGATAGCCATGGAAAACAGAGAGCAGAATGATGCTGTTCTTCCAGAAAAAAGATTTGCCTTAAAGCTTTTTAGCTTTAGGTAGCCAGTCTACTTTGTGTAACCAGTAGCTGTTGTTGATCCTTTCCACATACCTCCATTAAACTAATGGAGGAGATGATACTAACTTTACATTACTCATCTTCAGGCTTGTGTGTGTTCCATGCTAGGACAGAAAACATCCAGCAGCAAGGCAACAATTGACTGGAGCTGCTGTAGAAGGCTATCAGATTGCACTTCAGGAGAATCTACAACAGTTGAGGTTATACTGAGCAAAGGCTCCAGCAGACACAGGTGTCCTTTACTTTTTCCATGCTTCAGGCCAATGGAAAAGGACAAGTGTAATCAATCCACACGCATCAATTAGTATGCAAAACAGGGTACAAAAACTGCAATCACATAGCATAGAAACAGAAGCAAGTATAGTCCAAATGCTTTTTCGAAGGACTGTACAGGCATTGACACAAATAAGGCTTAAATATAAAATAAAATTGTTAAAAATACTGTTTAAGCATCTTGAATTTAAACAGGATTGTTCTCAGAGTTTTTTCTTACATCAGTGATAACTGTTTAGCAGTTAAGTAAGTATGGAAATACTTATCCCTGCATAGTAAACACTTGGAGAAATGTTTGAATTTCCCAGGTTATCCAAAAGCAGCAATACAAGCTCCTGAAATTCCATATAGGGATGAATTTAAATATAACATCCATTTCAGTAAAAGTAACTACCCACTCACAGCTCTACTGAACACAATAAACTTTATCAGCAAGTTTTGTCCCAGGAACCCCACTTTTGAAAAGTCATTCTGCAATCCCTGTCAGAACTCTTTTATTTTTATGATCACCGTATCTGAAAAGAGAAAATACAACGTTTCCCACTAAGTTAAGGCTGATGTCACCAGACAGACACATTAAGCCCACTGTGCCTGCTCTGCAGCATACATCAGCACTGATGCATGAACAGAGCGAGCAGCGGAGAAAGGGCACACACATCACCAAATCTCCTGCCACTGCACTTCCTTTGGAGGCCTGGTGTGTGGCGAGGGGACACAGGTACGCTCTGCTTTCAGCTACACCGACGTTCTCCTTCCCAAGGGCAACGTTTGTGTCTGTCCCGTGCAAGGCTCACATCCCACACATGGGGATCAGTCTGAAAAGGTCTGACTCTGTGCTGCCAACTGAAAAAAAGCAACCTGTTAAGCACAGAGTAGGGTTTCTGGAATATTTTGGTATTAGTTTATCTTCGGCTATAAGCAAACATTCATTCTCTGCATGCAGAGCAGGTCCCTGAGCCTCAAAAAATAGACAGCCAGTGAGTTTTCAATGGATTTCCCAAGCTTCATCACTGGGCTGCTTCAGGTAGGAAAGGAAGCCTGGCCTCCTGCAAAGCAGCATGAGTAAGAATACCAGCAGAGGAAGCAGCAAGAAGTAGGGCAAGAAGACAGGGAGTAAATTTCTCCCTAAGCCAATGGGCACAGTCCTCTTCACGCAGCCAGAAGGGAATCTCACTGTCAACCAACGTCATTGCAAATCCAAAATTCAGTTCCAGGCTTAGACAGATTCTCCACCGACTGCACAGATTAGACATCATGAAGAGATTTGAAAAGCACCTCTAATAAAGGCTGGATAATATTCTGCCTAACAGAAAGTAGTTATAATAGCTTCCCTTCAAGAATGACTGCCTTACAGCACCCAAAGAGCTCAACCCTCCACTGGTGTTCTTGGCCGAGTCTCTTGCTGTGGGAAGGCCACAGACACTGTGGGCTGTGCTCAGGGGAGATGATTTTTTTTAACCACTTTCAGAGGTATTGCTCAGAAATACACACATGAAAACACAAGCAACATGGCAGTGTAAAAGTAATTTTCGCCTCAACTCACAGACATATTTGTGTTAAAACTTAGAAGCGCATCTAAAAAGGGGACGAGTAACAGATTTTTAAGGCGATATCTGCTCAGACTCATTTCGCACTTCAGCTGAAGACTTTTGGAACAGATCTGTCTGGATGAGGGCTGTAGACTAGCAACTCAACGTTACTGTGCCTCAACAACACCGTGCCACGGTAAAATCTTTGAACAAGTATCGGATTTGGGTTTTTTTCTACGTAAGTCCCAACCCAATTACCGCATACGAATCAGACAGCTCATTTCAGAAACACACCCGTGAAGCTCCAGTCTCCATTCCTGACAAAAAGGCCCCCACTCCCCCCAGTCACCAAGACGAGCCCGACTTCCAGCAGCCGAGGTTACAGCCGTGCCGGAGTGCCCAGTGCGCTCGGGACCCGGGCCGGCACCCACCCCCTCGGGCCTGCCGGGGCTGCTTTTTCACGGGCCGGCGGGGAGGTGAGGCCGCAGCCTGCCCCAGAAACCAGCCGGGAGTTCCCTCAGCGGCTCATCCTCCCCCCAGCCCCCCCACAAGCTTTCCCGGGCCTCCGGAGGAAGGCTGGAGGCCACCGGCCCTTACCGGTACTGCTTGGGGTCGCTGGGCGACTTGACGATGTCGGGGTCGCCGAGGTTGGCGCCGGGACCGATGTCCCCTCGGTCCTCCTCTTTGGGGTGAG
>WUAM01000143.1:19016796-19072184 GCA_024336885.1 Actenoides hombroni | reverse complement strand
GACGGCGAAGGCCGAGGAGAGCACCAATCAGCGCCAGCCGTACTGCTGGGTGGCGAAAACGGACGAATCGCAGAGCCTCGCTCGGTCAGCAGGAGGCTCTGACTGGGGAGGGGGAGAGGAACGCTGGCGGCGTGGGCGGGGTAGAGGAAACCATCGAGGGGAGGGAGAGGCAGGAAAGGCGGCTCCTTACAGCGATGGGGCCGGGAGGACAGAGACACCAGGGAGAGGAGGGGAGGACAGCGGCAGGCCCCGGGAGCGTCCCGACATCAGCGCTCGCTTGCCTGTGCTCGGTGCCCTTGGAAGAGTCCAACCGCCTCCTCTCATCTCCTTCCGCTATTGGCCCAAGTAGCTGTCGCTCGCTCCCGGCAGGACCAATCAGCTCGCGCAAGCTGCCGTGGGCGGGGTGTCTCGCGCAGTCCCCTCAGCGCGGGGTGGGGCCGCGGCCGCTCCCTCCCAGTCCCGCCTGAGGAGTGGCGGGGGCAGCCTCAGTCTGCCCGCGGCCCCTCTGCCAGCCCCGGCAGCAGCTCCGAGACCGGCGGTTGGGTCGAGCCAAGCGCGCTGAACTCGGCCCCAAGAAAGGGGCTGGTGGGGAAAGTGAGGAAAGCCGTGGGGAAAGCCGCCCGCTCGGCAGGCGGAATCGGTTTGAGGCGGTGTGTCTGTTGGAAGGGTTCAGAGCGCCTGCCCGCGCTGTTGGTTCGAGAGCACAACTCGCTTTCAGCTGCTGCTTTTCAACACTTAGTTTGTACCTCTGACTATATGACAGAAAAGACTGTGTTTATTGTTGATATGGCCTAGCCTCTGCAGTCCAGTAGGTCTCAGCATTTTCCAGTTGGTGAATAAACCCTTTCCCCCTATGGAACTGCAGTGCTGATGGAGCCATTTCACAGCTTGACTTTTCATGCTGCTTTTCCTCGTCTTAAATCTCTTTGAAGCTGGCATTTCCAAATGGCATACATTGCCCAGACCCCTTTTCTTGTAACGTTTCGAGAGCCCTGAGAAAGTCTTGCCATTGCATTTATCACATCCCTTTTGCGTTGTTCCACATTTGCTGGGTTTTCTGCTCTTCCTTTGCTGTCACTTCAAATGTGAGCTCTATGCTGACTGCAAAAGAGACGATGGAAGCAAAGTTAAGGGATGGGAGGCTAATACAAATGAGGGGGGCTGGCTGAGATACAGGGATGTCTACCTGGTATTTTAGTGCTTTATTTCTCCACAAGATGGAAGCCAAGACCACCTCTAACCCCCAGACTCCTGTATGGCTCTTACTGGAGAACTGTGCACACAGCGCTGTGTTGTACAAGCCATAGAGAGAAGCGGGTGAAGAGCAGTCGCCTCTTTCCTCTCATGTTCTAGTATCCCTTTTTTCATCTTGTAGCTGTACTGTTTTGTCAATGCTACTATCCTAGGCCACTGCCACTCACATGGAAGGCTCTATACAAGATCACATCGAGAATTTTGGGTTTATCTTCCGTGCAAGAAAGTTGGTTCTTGCTCTTGACAAATTACTGTCTCACATGCTGTCATCACCGCTTACAAGTTAATACAAGTAACACTTACTCTTGACTCATTGGTGATATTGAAGTCAGCTGCACGCCACTTAAGGCAAAATGCTTTCTCTATATTCATTCACAGCTTTTAATGCAAACATAAGATGATGAGATATGTAAAATATATACATTAACAGAGAAATGGGTCAGTTGCCTGTGATGATTTGATTCCTTACTTGAAATAAGCTCTGCAGGATTTCTGCACCAAATACAATGTTTCTCGTGTATGCAATGAAGGGCAGGCTAGAATTCTTAACTGTCTTTCCCAGTTCTGTGAACTATACTGACATCCCTGTAGGTACCTGCTGGCTTGTGCTGTAAAAAAACAACTCTGCCCATCCTAGCTTGAAGGAATGTACTTGTATTCTTCCTCTTAAAAAAACAAAGCAAAAATAACAACAACAAAAAAATCTGACTTGACTGGAACACTGTGAAACACAATTCTATACTGGGTGGAGAAGGGAAAGGTCTTTTTTTGCTAGGAGAAAAAAAAAAATAAATTGTTATTCCATTTCTGCTCAATCCTTTTTCTTTTACCATCAAGTTGCTGAGCTGAGAAATCATTATTCACACTGAAGTACTCCATTATACCTGCACAGCTCAAAATCATCGCTCCCCCCGTGCACCTTTTTCATTTTGCTGGTTTCACAAGTTACCCTAAACCCTGCTTCTGCTCCAACTGGAATGCTGCACTGCGCATTTATTGGCCAAATACTTTTTCTTTGCCCTGTTTTAAATCTGCACGGTGATTCCTGATTGCTGGGCTCAAAGGATCATCACCCTGTCAAAAAACGATCAATGTAGTTTGATGTATTTTAAAAGCATTAAAAAGACACCTTGATTATCCAGGCACCCGACTGCCTAACGTGCTAGTCATGCAGCTCAGACAGGCGCTCTGGCCACACCCGGTGACTACATTTCTCTTTATTTTGCAGTTTCAGGGGTTTCGATACAGTAACCACATTCCGAGCACCGCACAAATCACACTTTCAGGACCAGATCACACACACCCAGAATATGTCACAGAAAGGATTTCTGAAAGCAACACAGAAACAAATGAAGGGCTCAAGCCTTCAGCACAATAAGCTCAAATGATGTCAATGGGGTTGTGTTTTTCCTCCGGAATATTGTGCTTTTTTCTTAGAACTATTACACTTCGAGACGTAACAGAACAAAATCACAGAAGTATTCGCTAGTGTCACGATCCAGCAAATTACAGAGCAGTGGGCAGAGGTTCGACTCCCGGTTCTGACATCAGGGAGTCTCCTCTCTCAAGAGTTCAGAGGCCTAAGGTAGAACCTTTCACAGTTTTCACCTTGCGACAGCAAACTCCGTTTCCACCTCGTTTACATTTAGGGACACAATTTGCCAGCACTGCTTGGAGCTGGGTGTGATGACAAAGGTGTACAGTGTAGGGAATGTCACAGACTCCCCAGAGCAGCTCCTCCAAGTATTTCAGAGAAATACAAGCTCTGCGTGTGGCCAATGCACACGGAGTTCTACTCCCTGACGTAGAAGTTTTGAGATGTTGAAGTATATTTTAGATGTTAAGCACTAAATATTGTTCCTCCCTCCAAAGAATGACACGACGAAACATCCACAGAATAACTCTAATGGGATGCCTTTGCCATTTTTCATTTGCAGTTATGTTTTACTCATTAAGCTTCCTTTTTTTAAATTCTACTTTGTGGTTGAACCTGAAACCAGAAAAACCATCCCCACAGATGCACTTATCTAGCACAAAATTAAAAAAAATTAATAATCAGTGAAATGCAGGAAGAATATCTAATAATATTGGCACTAATATTTGCCAGCACTCACATTTTGGCTCCTGATAATTTTATCTTTCTGAGACAGTGCTGTTCCAAGTCTTACATGTTGGATTTTGCCTCCAGCTAAGCTTGCAGCAGCCAACTCCTCCTGTCCTTCATCCTGCAACAAATCCACCATCAAGCAGTTGATCAGAGCAGATCCAAACCTGGAAGGGTAAAACTACAGGGTACAGGGGAAAGCCTGCAGGACAGTTGGCTGTTGGGCTTCTAGAAACAGTTCTGGGCATAGCAAGGTGCTGAGCACAGTGACCCTGCCAGCACTGGTGATTGGAGAAGGCTGCAGTCAAGAGCAGCCCCTGAAAGGAAGGGCTTTGGCTCCTTCACCCAGCACCAGCCCAAAACACAGGGAAATACAGCAGATGTGGCTGCAAAGCCCTCTCCTCCTTCTCCTCCCCTGCCTGGCAGCTTCATTGATTGCTCCATGTGCTCCTCCTTTAGAGGCTTGACACAAAAATCCATTCTCTCTTCCTCTTCACTCTCTGGAGGACCTCAGGCTTTCAGAACTGCACTGCTTTCTACTCCATTGTACAGAAAAACTGAGCTCCATGTCTACAGGACATGTCTAGAGGAATTTCAAAATATCTGGGGATTTACTTCAATGGTTTTTTTTTAATGTAAAAAAAAAAAAAAATCATATCCTTTCTTTATGAGAATTTTTTCCCCACTTTCTTTTAGGCCTCATCCCTTCTAATTGGTTTTTAAAAGCCATATAGATGTGGTGTTTGGGGATATGACTTAGTGTTGGACTTGGTAGAGTAGGGTTAATAGCTGGACTCGATGATCTTAAAGGTCTTTTCCAACCTAGACAATTCTACGATTGTATGTTTCCTGATGTTCTTGACAAAAAACCTCCTCCTGCAGTAGATGAATTTGTAATTAAAAATGCAACACTCTCTGTGGAAGTAACATTTGCAACACTAATTCTTTTTCTTCAGCGTAACTCACATTGACACTAGGTGCACTTACAATATTTATTCACATTTTTTGTTTTGTTTTGTTTTTAAATTATTGGATAAGGAAATATACGATATGAATACTCCAGCACATCAAACAAACATACCAGTTTCCTACAACAGAGACTTCTGCCTTTGGACTACATGATAATGCACCACCACAAATGAAAAGATTAAATGTCATCAGGAAAGGAGAAGGACATTTCTCAGCAGGAAAGGCGACTAGCACGAGCAGTTCTGCTGCGAAGGGGGTGGGTTGTCCGTGAGTCTCATGCTCCTTCCAGAAGTGCCCCTGCAAGGGTCAGACTCCAGACTCTCTGACATCTTTTCACAGATTATATCCACCAGACGCTCAAACACCTGCCTTACATTGATGTTTTCTTTGGCACTAGCTTCAAAATAGTCAAAACCTGTGAGGAAAAAGTGGGGAAAGAAAAAAAATCAATAGAGATGCTTTTTAAAATACTATCCTTTTTTTTTTTTTTTTTTGAGAATCACCAGAAGAAAACAGGACATTACAGAATTCTTAAACTCAATTGATTCCCACAGTCTCAGAATAGTGAGAAGAAATACTTCCAAAATTTATCCATCATCAATGAGAGTCAAAGGTATAACTGGATCCCTACCACAGCCCTGGTAATCACATCTGCAGATCTAAATCAACTCAGGACAAGGGAGCTGAATTCTCCCAGTCAGTGGACTGGTGATATATGGAGGGGCCTTTCTGGGCTGCACGTGCCCCCGTGTGACAGGTCCAGGCTTACTCTACAAACCACTATCGCAGTCTTGCAAGAGAGGAGACCAGAAAGAGGAGCAAGCTCGTGGCTGTATTCCTTCTGCTGACCAACTTCTGCACTTGTGAAAAAAATCCTCCACAATTTTGGTTCAGTTTTTCCCATTTTTTGTCTGATTAGACAGAAAGCTCTTCAGGGTGATCAATATCTGTACAGCACATGTCACGATAGAGCACCCATCCTGACAAGGGCTGTTCAGCACTGCTGAATTACAACTGATGTTGAGTGCCTTGTACAGAGTAATTTCAGTGTCCAGTCACCAGCTCCTGGCTGCAGTGATGAGTACAGACTCTCAAACACCGACCCAATTCTGATTAAAAAACCCAAACAAACCAGAAACAAACAGGCAGGCTGGAGTTATGCCAAGGTGGGGATGGCACAGACAGCTACTGCTGCTGCCTCCCGTTGACACGCTGCTGCAGAGGAACCAGGCTTCTCACAGACCTGCCCAAACCCTGCCTCAGTCAGCAGAAATGCACTGAACTGTGAAGCATTTCTTTCTCTTTCTAACCCCAGGGGTTTCAAAGGCCAACCATGGCTTACAATGGCTCGTTGCTTCTGTTCTGCTAGGTTACAATACTGTCAACAGCGAGAGCTCGAGCACCCCAGAGAGTTTATTTTGCAATAAGCTACATCCCATTGTGCCTTATTTTGGGGCATTCTGCATTGCATCGGTTTTCTTTGATTCTGCCACAAAGGAAGAGGAAGATAAGTCGTCTCAACTGAGTAGTCTGCTGCTGCTGGTAGTCTGAGTCACCCTGATGTCTGAGATAGCAAGTAGATATCCACCCCATTCTGTCATGGGACAAATGGTGACGTGCTAGTGGAGATGTTTGCTGCATTACTAGATAAGGACGGCTGTCCTGCGTTAGACAAGGGTCTGTCTGCACCACTTGCCATCTTTGATGCTGATAAAAAATGTATATAAAAGACACAAGAAATCAGAGAACTGAACTTAGGGATTTGTCAGTCCAGCATTGGTTTAGCTTCTGCTGTGGCTGGATGTGTTTTGGTTCAGTTCACGTTCAGGCCAATACCAATTTCATAATCTGATTAGGAAGTGATTTTGATGATGTTACTGTCACTATCCAAACTCAGATAAACAGGCTGAAGGATAACCTTTATGTGACTCATTATGATGCAAGCTAGCAGTTTAAGCAGTCGATAGTCAATTAAAGAGATTTCTCCCACCTAACACACAGAGTAATTCCAGGTAACACTGTACACAGCCGCACAGGTAAAACTGACCACTAAAACCAGATATACTTTTCATCCCTTTTAAAAAGAGCATTTTGTGAGGCTACAGAAGAGGAGGAGTAGGGCAGCACTCTCCAAAGGCATGGTTAGCTTTTGGTTTGCTTGCCACCGAGGTAGGTTTCTCCAGGGTGAGCTGGGCAAGCGCAAGGACAGGTCAGGGACAGAACTGGGGATTCTTCAGCAGAACAGCTTCCTACTGCTGGAGTCAGTTGCTATGGTAACTCAGTGTGTGTGTTTTTTGAAGTTCCCCTACATAAAGGATTCAGATTGTACATGCAAAGTTCGTATTTAAACAAGCAGATGAATTTTGGCGGGGGAGGAAAAAACCATTAGAAGTCCAAATAGGAGTGGGCGTTCCAGTAAAACTCTCTATTTGTTGTTACATTGTTCTGGACAAAGTTACAATTAGTAACAGTGTAATTACTCCTGCAAAATCCGTGGGCACACACACATTCACAGCAGGTTTGAGTCTGTCAGCCAGGAACTGAGTTTATTCACATTCATATTTTTCAAAAGCAAATTGAATTCTGATGTGTAAAAAAGAGCCTGTAACTTATTCTGCAAACTACCCATGTCTTTGTTTGATTTGCTACTCCTTCCTGTAAAGAATTATTATTACAATAATGATAATAATGATGGGAAATTGGAGGGTTTAGTTTGATATTTGCTCATTATTTATGATGGCAGTGCCTCAGAGCTTCCATCACGAATGAGACCCCTTTGTGCTTAACATACATAGCATTTACACTAGAAGGCTTTAAACCTGCAGGCCTTTGCAGACAGGCTTTTTTTTTTTTTTTGCATGTGAAATATGAAAAAATAATCTGATTGCTCTAAATTCTTTGGAAGAGTGATCATCTTTTTGTTTGTATCACACAGGTCCCTATCAAAAAGCCATACTTTATGCTCACTTATGAGCAGGATTTCCCTCCATTCCACACCAAAATAAACCAAAACAACAGTAACACCCCCCACACCCCAACTAATACATAATCATTATCTAAGATTGAACCATAATTAGCAATTTGATCAAGGGCACACTTTAAACTACAGCAATGGATACAGTGTGTAGAGCAACTCCAGTACCCCCAGTTGAACAATATATATTGTGCACCCCCCCAATTACTGCTTAAGAATTGGAGACAACATAGGATTTTATAAATTGGGGATGATGGTGATTCTTTTGGGTCTGGCAAGAATCTCTGCTCTTAGAAGCTAAACAAATATTTAGAGTATGCCTGCTCTAAGGGTCTCCACCATTAACTGAATTATATTTTAACAGAATTTAGTTGCCACTATGGATTCTTTAAAATAAGGTAACACTATTGTTAAATCTTAACACAGAAGTCCTGATTTCAATTTTAAAAGATCAAATATGCTATAATTTATAGCACAAAAAAAAATTATAAATAAATGACAAATTAGGATGAGTTTATTTTGCTGTTCATTCTAAAATTTTCACTGCAATCCCAGCTTTCTCTCAATGGAACTGTTTTGCTTTTCTCAGCCCACATCAGTAACATAATGTCATTTCCCTACCTGGACAGAGAAGCTTGGTACATTTTTTAAATTTATGCTACTCAGCTCTACAGTTCTGATTCATAAACTTCTTTTTTCCTCATTTAGTTGGGGGGGAAGCTTCACAAAAAAAAAATAAATCAGTGCTTGCATTCTGAAAATGACTATATGGTGCTTGGAGAGCTGGAGATAGGATTATGCTTATGAAAACTTTTTTCATTCTGCTGAGCTAGTAAAAGCTTTTCTCTCCAGACAAACTTTTTATTCCTTACATCCTTAGATACTGGCACTACAGGTAGAGCAACACTACAAGAAGGTAGCATTCAACACTAAGCAAGTAAAATAGGGACCAAGAATATATTACACTTCTTAGTTGTGACACCATTATTTAAGTATCACTGCTGGAAGGACTTTTTAGTGTACAAATTAAAAGGAACACGGTGTAAAGAAGCAGAGCAGAGGAAAAAGAGTAGAAAGAAAAGCTTTGACATGTACCTAGCTGATCTGCCAGATGTTTCCCCTTCTCCACAGGAATAATTCTTTCATCCTCCATGTCACACTTGTTTCCAACCAGGATTACTTGTGCATTATCCCAGGAGTAAGTCTTGATTTGTGTTGCCCTACAGCAGGCCAAAAAAAAAAAAGATTGTTACTTTCCATCAGTCATGCTGAAATACAATCATATAATAAGTATGAAAACAAGCACCACTAAACCATATCAACATCCCAAGGCCGTATGTCGGTTAAAAGACAAATAAAGCAAGGATACAGACTATGTAATTTACAGCACTGTTCCATTTTACTACTCTAACTTCATGTGACAAGTTTCTTGTTGAGACTTTGCAAGTGTTTTAAAGATCATGAGATCCAGACAAAAAGCAGAATTGAATAATTTTTTGAAGTCTAGGGACAGAAAAGCATTCTTCTAAAGCTTTTTTTCCTTCAGCTGAAATCACAGAATCACCATGGTTGGAAAAGATCTTTAAGATTATCAAGTCCAACCCTTATCTAACTACCAGTGCCACTACTACACCATATCCTTAAGCACTGCATCTAGACAGCTTTTAAACACATCCAGGCATGGTGATTCAACTGCTTCCCTGGGCAGCCTGTTCCAGCCTTTGATAACCGTCTTGGTAGAGCAGCTTTCCCTCATGTCCAACCTAAACCTCCCCTGGCGCAACTCTTGTCCTATCAGTTGTGACTTGTGAGAAGAGACCAACACCCACCTCTCTACAACCTCCTTTCAGGTAGTTGTAGCGAGCAAGAAGATCTCCCCTCAGCCTCCTTTTCTTCAGACTGAACAACCCCATCTCCCTCAGTTGCTCCTTGTAAGACTTATTCTCAAGACCGTTCACCAGCTTCGTTGCCCCTCTCTGGACCTGCTCCAGCACCTCGATGTCTTTCTTATCCTGCAGCACCCAAAACTGAGCCCAGTACTCAAGCAGCAGCCTCCCCAGTGGCAAGTACAGTGGAACAATCACTCCTCTAGTCCTGCTGGCCCCACCATTCCTGATGCAGGCCAGGATGCTGTTGGCCACCTGAGCTTACTGCTGGCTCACGTTTGGCAGAATGTTCAATCCCTAATCTGAATGACAATCAACTGCACAGTTTAAGGATATTGTCCCTCTAGAGAAAGCCACAGAACAGATACACACTTCATGCTAGATTTACAGCTTCTTGTAAAACACATAACAATAATTCAGAGCAGACAAAAAAGATGCTCATTTGCTGCAGGGTTTTAGTAACACTGTAAGAGATTGTGTTTTGAGAGTCAAACAGATGGAAACATCAAGTCATTTTTGCTTGAACAGGAAAACTGCTTCATGGAGACTGAAAATTGAATAGAAACATGGAAACAACTGCTAAAGAGAAGCAGAAATGTACCAATTTCTGGTAAAGAAAGACAGGGGATCAAGGTAAGGCTCTGTGAGCTAATATTTGCACCCAGAAGGATTAAGTGATGCCTAAAGCAGGAAGCAGCAGATGCAATGACAGACGGCAAGTATCAGACAAATGTTAACTTCAGTGACAGAGGGATCAAGTGGATGGGAGCTTAAACAGGAGCACTGGGATGAACTTACAGCCTCTAAAGCTCTCTGGTGGCTCATGTGCTGAAACTGGAGTGGAGCTAGATGTGGATCTCCAGAGCCTGACCTTACATTTGGACTTTTTATAGTTCCTCTGACAAAACAGAAGATTATTTAAATTTCTTTTATCTTCCTATTTATTCTGAGGGACCAGACCTTTCCTACCCTCCTCAGTGAGGTGCCTCAGAGCCAGCAGCAGAACAGTACTAGCTTGACAGCATTTTCATCCATTTTTTCAGACTGGCCAAACCTATTTTATCTTCACCAAGCTAGCTCTATCTTTTAAGACTCCCTCCTTCCCAAAGGTAATTAGTCTGCTCTGCCAGAAGCGATATGCTCCTTCCCTCCTCCAGTACCTAACTCACCTTCCCACTCTTAGTCCCTGCTCACCACTCCTCCATACCGAATGCTACAGCTTGAGGCAAACCTGCCATTCCCTGGGAGAGCCAGAAGTCCCCTCAGATTTTTACTTCTATTTAGTTTGCTTGAACTCCATTAAAAATAAAGTAGTTGATTCCTTCTCTTCTGAATTAGCAGCAGCCTCCTGCTCTGCTCTACTAATGATAATTTTTAATTAGTCTGAGTTGCTTACTTACCTTTTCCAGGGAAAGCAGCCAGTTGTTACCCCAAAGGTATCTATGGAAAAGGGGGTCATTTCACTGGGCAGCTTGCCTTTAAGCAGCAGCCTGTTCAGACTGCACTGGAAAACATAAACCTAAACCAAGCCCACTGCACAAGCCCAGACCCATACTGCAACGCACAGAAATAATCAAGGACTTTGTGCACTGAAACTTCTTACTCTTCCTAGAAAAGAAAGCACTCCTAGAAAGGCACTCCCCCCAGTCCTAATTCTGGCTCCTCCGCTTTCATCCTTATGAGTGCCCCCGTGTAGACAAGCCCTGTGAGAGCTAATACGAGGCTGTGATGAGTTTACCTACTACTCTGGGGTTTCTCAAGCCTCATCCCAGGAAGGGATGAATGACCTCAGAAACTGACAAAAAGCCCAGGAAGATGAAATCTTCCCAGTCTCCCTCCATAAGCAACAGAGGAAAGAAAGTCTGTCCAGGTTCAATTTGAAACACCTATAACCAGGCTTCTCCTCTGACTCCCAGTCCTGCCTCTAGATTCAGTTCAGTCCCTGGGAGGTCATATAAGGACACACTGCCCAATCTTAGCCACTTAAACAGAATCACTTTGAAAATGAAAAAAAAAAGAAGGAAAAAGAATGAGCAATCTCCCAGAGGAATTCATCCTTCTCCTTGTTGTGTACAAATTAGTGGAAAACCTCTCTTGCTGAACACTGACGTTTACGCTTATTAGGAAACAAAATTATGAAGAAGAATGTCTAAAAGCAACCCGGATCACACAAAAAGAAAGGCAGCAAATTTTCAGAAGCTTTTGGAAAGATAATCACATAAATAAATAAATAAATAAATACGGCTTGTGCAATTGAGATGTTTCAACAATTATCAGGGCAGTCCAATATACACGCTGGGAAAAATATATTTCTGTGGCACAATAACAGTGCTGTGCCTTATTTGTGCTGAATTCCCCAAATTAATGATAAAGCATGGGATTTATGCTTCATGCTTAGAAGAAAAATAGTCTCAGTTTCACAGTTACATGGATATATCAACAGCTTAATTTGGAGATCAGCCTTAAAGATGGATAAAGCTGGTGATTTGTGAACCCAGCTGTCACTTAAATCTAAGTTAAATTTAACCAATTTTTTCTTCCCTTCTATGAAATTGTCTAGATTGACCAAAGCAGAGTTTCCATAATATTTTCTATTTACTTTACAGTATCAAATGCTGAGTATATTCTTGTTTTAGTAGGATTTCAAATGAGGTATTAACCACTGATTTATCTACACACAAAACTATCCAGCCAATGCCAAATAATAACTGTCAAAGCAGCCTACTAAAAAAAAATAAATCTAGAAACTGAGCTGAAAGCCATGAAAGCTCATTTAACCCTTTCACACACCCTACAGGAAAGACATCTTATTATTCAAACAAAATAATCAGCTATTTTCAAGTACCAGGTAAAATCCACCTTTGCTTTTGCCCATTTATGCTTTTTCTTCTAAAATAAGCTGACTGTACTCCTGCCACACTGCAGCAAGAAAAAAATACTCAGGCTTAATCTTTTAAAGTTTCTCCTACAATCTGTTGTACTTTTCCCAGTGGAAGAACAAGAGAACTGGTCATGCCCTAGAAATTCCCAAGTGCATTTAAATTGTGTGTCTTATCCTATCTCAGCTGCTTTAAGATAATTATCATTAATTGGGGTGATTCATGTGAACAAAGGAAAGACTGTACCTCACATTCAGATACTACCTCGAGAGCTGATTATGTATACCTGATTATGGCCACGACCCTCCTCATTCAGGACAAAGAGTACCTTTACTTGGCTTAGGTGAAGTATTTCTGGAGTGACACAAAGCAAACCAGAATCATCTTTAGGACACCCACCCATAAAAGGGGTGCAGTAAAAAGATCACCCAAGGAAGAAATCATATGGCACACTGGAAGAGATATTCCCCTTTCTCTTGTGGGCAGGTGAGACCAGGTCAGGAGGCTGTTAAAACAGTCACATGCCAATAAGCCAGAGATGAGAGGTTAAAGTGCACCATACATACATGGGAGGCAGATTTGGAGGGAATGTCGGAGCTTCCTGAAAAGGCTTGGAGGATAATAAGGCTATTGAGCACAACCTGCTATGGCTGTTTCCCAGCTACAGGGAGGATATAAGCTCTAAGATGCTGGAGAGGTCTAGAAGGGAAAAGACCTCTCTGATGGAGAGCTGACTTTGCACAAGGCTACCTTCCCATAATTTCAGTGTAATTATCAGGATGAGCTTTGAGATCTATGCACACCCCTATGAGCTCAACAGAAGGTAAGAGTTTGTCATGGGCAAGGGCTTACTTGGAGTGCTAGGTCTCTGGTTCAGCCGCTCATGCTTTTGGCTTGTTTTCTGTAGGGAACTCTGCAGGGAAAGACGGTAGAAGAGAAAGCAGTGAGATGGGCTGAGATTCGTGTTGACAGCTTGCTCACAGAGCATCCTAAAAGCCCTGAATCACCAAGCAGCAATAGGCAGGGCACCAGCAAGAAGGAATAAGCTTTAGACTGTAGAATGTCTTACTGCAAAACATATAGATGACTACTGTACACAACTCACAACTCTTTGTGTGTACAATTTTAGGATCCAGGAGTTATGTTCAGGTAGGAAATTCCTACCAGCCCATGAGAGTGGACTGGGATGGAAAGCAGCTAAAAATTATTGGAAGGGGCATCACTTCATATTTTATTTGCTGATGGTTTTCTTGAGGTATCCTCCTAAGCTTGGTTGTATTTGCTTTATGAACCCAGTCCCATGATCACATGGCAGATGGTTTACTCATCTTTTTATGCCAGAGAAACACTCAAATTCCATCCACACCCCCTGTTTTAGAAATGACTGGGAAGGTTATCAGGTTCCTTACTGGATTTAACTCACATTAACTGAGTACTGTGGATTTATTCTCAGTGTCTAAAAGGTCAGTAGATCAGCTGCATCATGCTGCATTTATCACAAAATATTCTACTTAACAGTATTCTTTATTTCCTGTAGCTGGACACTGATAAACACATCACTAGCCAGCTAGGATAGCAGGACACAGGAGACAAAGGATGTGTAGGATTAATTGCTGCAATGAATGTCCTCACATAAGTTTAGAAAGCAATTTTGCAGACTGGCAAAAACCCCCAACCCTCTCTTGGCTGTATCACCACTAGAGGACTCTGCTGGCACAGGGATGCTGGTGTCACTCCAGTCCTATCTCCTCACCCGTGGACAAGCTTCAGAGACAAAGGAAATGGGCTACCACAGACTGATTTTATCTGCCACACTGCATCATCTGGGCTCAGAATCTTAAAAGTGATAGTTGGAAAGATTCCTGACTTAAGGTAAAAACCAACGGTGGTAGTTCACCTCTGTCCTTTGGCTGACAATGTGCCCTTCACAAAGATAGTAATGATGGCCCTGTGGCACAGTAAGATATAAAGTCAAACATACAAAGCTGACCTTTCCTAATTCTAACAGTTTTGCACCATTGCCTTTGACAGAACAGATGTTAGATCATCTCCAATACAGGTTAAACTTCCCATGTGCAAACTTTAAAATAGTAGCTCTTAGTGGCAGCTCATACTTGTCTGGAAGGCAGGAGAGCAGGGAGAAGGGCTGAACCACAGCCCCACTTCCCAAATCAGATCACAGTGTGGAGTGAGATGGGACATTTCTTCCTGAGAAAGAAGAGAGTTGGGATGAACTATGAGGAGAAGGCGGAGAAGGGGAAGTGCACACCAAAACATGGGCGAGAGGAGCCTGGGTACCAGTGCAGATTTGATACTGCTGTGAGGCTTTCAAAGTGACTGATCTGGTGCTTTCTTTTTCCACCGTAAGCCAAAAATACTCCTTTTTTGTCATCAGAAAGTCCAGAAATCATTTTCTTGTGTTTCTGCATTTGTGCTGTATTCAGTGGAGCCAGAGGTGCTTATAACAGCTGAGAATCTGTTTCATATCCAGTTTTAAGGCTACGTCCCCACCCTTCCCATTGAATAGGTAACTCCTGCACCCCCAACCCACCACTCCACACTGCCTTACAGAGCTGTTCAGGTGCTTTCTGTAGTCAGTGGTAACAGACAGGCCCCTTCCACGGGACATGCTTGCTTTCTGTTCTAGACCTTGCTCTTCCTCCTGTCATTACAACTGCAACTAATTTAACCTTCACAAGTTTTAAATGGGGAAAGTTAGATTTTTAATTATCTCAAGCTAGGCAAGGCGAATACTGTTTCTTGTGTCTACACTTGTAGGTTCCAAAAAAACCCAAACCAAACCCAACAAAACCCAAATACTTTTTAAGGCAGTTTGGAAAGATTCAGCCTTATCGGATTTTAAATGAGATTTGACTCAAACAACCCCTGTTAAACTGGATTGTTTTAGCAGCATAGCTAGAAACATCATAAGCCCAAATAATGCATTAAAGGATTAATATCTTTACAATAAATTAGAACTTTTGAAAGCAACAACTGCTATAGTATGCTACTATATTTTAATCAACATTTTTTTGTTAAAGTGAAGCTGTAGAACTCATTCTAAGGAACGTTCAAAACCAAATTATTTATCCTGGAGTTTAGATAAAGGAAAGAATATGAGGATGCAAAGCACCGTGGAGGGTGGAATGTCTAATGCTCTCAACAAACAATTTTGAGGAGGGAATTGGCCAAAAGCAAACAAACTCAACAACATTTCATACCAGTCCTGCACTGCATTGAAGGAGTCTTCACTGGTGATATCATACATGAGGACAAAACCCATGGCCCCTCGATAGTAGGCTGTAGTGATGGTCCTGTATCTTTCTTGTCCAGCCGTATCCTGGAACGGAAAGGAATATTTAGGTTTTAAGACTTCAATTCCCAGAAACAAGACTTGTAGTTAGATCCCACATTTAAAATAAGGCCACCACTTTTTCTTATTACACATGTTCAAATTCTCATTTGCTCCCAACTGGAATGAACTCTACTTACACTTCAGCATTAATTGGGCTTTCGCATCAGCTATGATTTGTTAAATGCATTTTGACACATGTACTATTAAAAAAAATACCAAAGATGTCAACTCTTTAATTGCTCTTCTCTGCCTCAGCCTCAATGCAGTAACAACACGTTAGCAGAGTTCACTGAAAGCTGACACTTCAAAGCAGAGGCAATAGAAAACAGTCCAGGACTGTACCAGGCAAAAGACATTTACGTGTTGCAATTGAATGCCAGAGTCAGGAAAATGACCTTGAGATAGATGCTGCAGGTGACTCCGTTCTCACCTGAGGTTACAGACAACAATTAAACACTCGATGCAATGAACATTACTCTACAAAGTGAATTTAATGTAGAATCCCCCAACCACGATGTCTGAAGCTCACATACTAATTCAAGATTTACTTAATCCTCTTCTGTTGGTTCAGCTTAATTCTCTCTACCTGTAGAGTGCTGTAGAATACCCCTAACCTGCAGCTGTCATTTCTGTGTTCAGCCTGGCAGCACAAAGGTGAAACTCTGCCATATACAACAGAAGAATTTAGAAAGACTTGTGACAGCTGGAAAACATGTCAACTACCATCTGCTGGATACCAACAACATTTACTCCTCACATTTTGCGTGCCTGCTCTTAAAGCAAGTGATTAGATCAGCAGTCCTGCAGCCAATCTGTTCCCTCTGGACCTCTGGCCTTCTGAAGCAAGGAGAGAAGTCATGTGCTTAATGTACCCCTCATTCAGGAGGTATCTATCATTTGAGCAAACACATTTCATCCATCTTTTGGCAAATGGCAACTCTGTGAAACAGATGCAGGGAGGCAAAAGGCTTTACCTTCAGAGCACACGTTCAGCATATGGCACGGACTGCTGCTAGTTACTCTTATGGATTAGCAGTTCTGAAATGAATGGTCCTTTAGTATTCCAAAACCCACTTAAGAAAGCATTTCCTGCCACCGGTTTAAAAATGTGACAGGTTTCTCTCCTGTAGAGAAAAAGACCCTAAAGGATTTATCAATCATATAGCTAGTTGAAAGAGTAAAATAAATCCCCATAGAACACCCTTGCAGCAGTAGAGAACCAGTCTCTGATCAGACACAGCACATCACCACCAGCCCAGAAAACACGTAAGGTGCAGTGGGTATGAAACTACCCAGCTTTAAAATCCTCTTGTCCATCATTCCATACATGCAGTCTTGTTTTTTGCTGCATGCAAGAGACAGTGTTTGCCCTTCCAGAACACATGCTAGCCAGTCTATGAAAGGGGAAAACATCAATGGTCGCCTGTTGTTCTGCACCAGAATATCACAAAGCCTCTCTGTAGGAAGAAAGCGCTTGTAAATAAGCTCCCTGCAGCTTGCTTAAAAGGCTCTGCCTATTGCACTACCATGAGTCTATCTACAGCTGTAACACACCGCGAATTTCCCAGTGCAGAGATTATCCAGTGGGAATCTTGCTGTTTCTCCACCAATCCTCTGGAAAAAGAAAGGCGTTTTCCTTAAAACTTGTGTATTTACTTCAAGACAGGGTATTCCATTGGCTGGTCGTGGCAAGGCATTGCACACTGGCTGAGAAATAATCATCCTGTTCCTTCCTGACAAGAAGTACCAGAATGAGATGGACTATACCTTGCAGTCTGAGTGACTATTTCTTCTCCCTGCTATTGATAAATCCACCACAGAGAACTCTCGTGTTCACAGACAGCACATCCTTGCTTAGCTGCTGTACACCTAAACCAGCCATGACAACTAGATGCTAACTGTACTTCTTCAAGTGGGGAATAGAACTGCTCTGTTTATTCAGAGAGACATGATAGTGGCTTTATTAATGGCTCTATAGCCTGATTTCCCAAGGACATGAGGCTTATTAAATCATCAGTCTCCACACATGTATGTGTAGATACTCATTATAGCTCTTACTGACTTTTGATCAAATTTGAGGGGAAACGCTCTCAAAGGTACCCTCTTACAAATGTCACAAAAATAGTTGGTAAAGTGAAAAAGAGAGACCTTAAGCACACCTTAGCTGGGGAAAAAACCTTAAGTACAATGCTTATCTTCTTCTGACATCAAAGGATGCACAGGAGAGCAGCTTACCTTATGCCTCATTAGGAAAAAGACCTAAATCAGTATTAGTAACTTCTCTGATTTTGCAACCAACAAGATGAAACAAATCCATAGGACCTGGAGCATCTTCGGTTCTCATGCTCATAGCCTTACTCTTTTACACCTGCATTCCCAGGTTCTTCAATCTCTCAAATCTCATCTTCCATTTTCTGCTCTGTTTAGCCAGCACTTATTTTGGCTTAGGGCACAAGGCTGTGACCAGGCAGTAAGCAACTGCAAAGCGCATTGTCTAGCTACACACAGAATAATTTGGAAAGAAATTAGATTTTACAGTATCTGGGAGCAAGGAGTTAGCTCTGAGGATGTACATCCAGGCTGTCCTCGGTGAGCAGCCCCAGGGGACTCTGAGGGTGGCTTTCAAAACCTGTCCTGGTACCATTTCCGTGCTTCAGTTTAGCGAGGAACTGGACTCAGCCGACAGAATTCATCTGTGTTAAAAGGCACACTGAGCTGCTGTCTGAAAGCTCTGAAATGCAGTCATTCTGGTTTGGTGCTTTCAGTATTCTGCCTGCAAACCCCCTGTGTGTGGGGCTGGGCCCAATCTATACACGACAGGGACATGGCTGCAGGGGGTACAGAACCCCAAAGGGCTACGTGCATTTGCTTAGTTGCAACCTGTTCTCTGGGGGACAATGCACTTACCTCATTAGGAAGGCAATTTGCATATTTATTAGTATATACTTAGGTGCTTGCCTTCTCAGGTTATCAAAGGCAGTGTGCACGAGGGGAAAGGCATCCTATATTTCATGGTATATAAAGTTTATTTATAACCTTGCCCTGGAAGCCATGTGCTACAATGCAGAGATGTGATTCATCTCTATGCGAGTCACTGAAGGGATTCCTCGCTCTGTTTTACTGTACAGGTACAGAACATGTCATCTCCCCTCAAAGGTTTTTAGTTGCATTTCTCCAAATCCATGTGAATTTTTGTAATACAACCCTGAAGTGAGTCTTTTTCCCCTCAGGTTATGTTAGCTTCTGAGACAGCTATAAACTGGCTTAACTTTCTTGACTCACACTGTGTTTTATGCTAACTTCAGTGAACATCCCACCCTCCCTCCCATACTTCAACATAAATAAAATAAAACAAATTGCAAAATCTGAGCTCAGTTTCTTCAGCATCTACAGTAGCTGCCCTTACATCAATTGAAAACACCACGAACCTTAGGTAATTAGGCATTTCAGGTTTTTATATGCAAGTTGTTTATCTAATGAAGGAGAAAATAACAGACACAGATTGCTGCCCCCCCCAGCCTCGAGGTGTTTGCAAGATTTCCAGGTAGACCCCAAACTCATTAGAAGGCAAGTATATGAGACACAGGCAGGGATCAGTAGAAACCCAGTGTAGCTCTAATTAACAGTCTAGCCAAAGGCCTACAAAGAATAAGTTGAGCCTTCAGCATCCCAAAGACTGTTGGGCTGTCCCTGATGAGGAATCAGAAAGGTTGATAACCAAGCACAGAAGGGTCTCTGTGAGGTAAATTTACATTAATGTGCTAACAAGTCTGTTCTTTTCTAGCTTACATATGTGCCTGTCCTTGAGACAAACAATAACCCCCTCCAAGACCATTAGTTGGTAGCTTGAAACAAAAAGTTGAAGGTTTTGCATTAATGAGAAATCAAAATTCAGTGTTTAACAGAGGAGAAAAAGACCTAAATGAATTTGCATTATGTTCAAATGCCCTCTGCTCACAAGATCCATCACCTAAACATCCACAATTGGAGCACAACCAGCTTTTCTTAAGTTTACTTGGCTGTCTCAGCAGAAACAGCAAGGTACTTACACAGGAAATATATCTGAGTTTTTAAATCATGACAGATGCTCTTTGCTGCAGGTCTGAAAAATCAGAATCCCTGATTCTGAACCATCGTTCTTTTAGTGAAGATTTCCAGCCACAAGTTCTTTGTTCCAAATAAAATGTCACAGAAACTTCTCATCTGTACTGGATTTAATCCCCTAAGCACCGTGACTGTTCTAGCAGCGTATGTGACAAACAGCCTCTCAAGAAATAAACCTTTCCATTTCTTAAAGGTTTATAATTTGATTTGGTTTTTAGTTCTTTGTTTTGTTGGTTTGTTGTTTGGTTCTTTCCTTACCTTTCTGGACTGTTGCAATGTGAAGTGTTAAATTTCTCATGACCTCAGGCAAATTCTAGTTGTTTTGGTCAATATTATTGATGTCTGCTGCAAGGTGGCTGGTATGCTCCCACCCCACTGCTCCCTGTCCGGATGTGCATTTCAGACTGCACACTCACCAGGGCTGAGACTTCCTTAGCTGTGTGCTTGCCTGGTGCTCAGCACAGAAGAGCTCTGCTCTGCCATCAGAGCTCCTGGATGTTACATGAGCACACACACACATTTCTTTTGCAAAAGTAAACTTTTGAGTGGAAGCCAACAAGAATCAGCTAAACAAAAGTTACCTTGCGAAAGAGGGAAAGGAGATAAAAAAACAACCCACAAAAAGCCACAAGGGTGAGTGAAGAGTGACCTTGGGCAGATTAGTATGTGTCATTAATAAGAGAATGCTAACGTTGAGCTTACTGTTCCTGCCGGCAGCTAGAAATAGGAACAAACAGGCAAGCAAGATGAGTCACTGGTTAAGACATGGGAAAGACGTGATGTCATGAAAAGCCTGTGAAGTTCCAATTGCTGCCAGGAGCAAAATAACACCTGGTTCCTTCAGAACTCAGTTCTGATTAAAATGCTCCAGTTCAACAGATTGTACTAAGTATGTTTTCTTCCTTTCTTGTTACTGAGTGCTCCCATTGCCCAAGAGTCACAGACACATTTAGATACCTTCAGAGGTAGTTTCATTTGAGCAATATTAGCAATATGCAGTAAAATATTTCTTCTGTGGAAAAAAACCACAACACAAAACACCTGTCTGGTTTTTAATAAAAGGCTCTGTCCTTGCAAAGTGTTTTTTAAACATTTCCCCACTATGGCTATCTTCACTTCAACTCAGAGTAGTAAACCCAGAAACCTTGGATAATTTCAGTACCTCTGATTGCAGAAACTTCGTTTTTCCCATCCTATTTTGTTTACCCTTTGCAGAAGCTTCTACCACCCTGTATCCTCTAACATTCCCACCAGGGAGATAGAAACTTGATGAAAAAAGACTTTTAATACATGCATAGCCTACAAGAGCTTACCAGTATCTAGTCAGTCATCAGAGGCCTCAATCTCCCCCAGCAAACACAGACACTTTTGAAGCTGTTCCCTGTAACTCAGTCATTGAGTGTCCATTCAGGTGAGGTACTGCACTTTTTTTTTTTTTTAAAGTATTTTTGTAAACTAAGCTGATGGACAAGGAGGGAAAGTTAGCGTAGGTTGACCTCATCTACCATAAAATGTTTCTGGTGGTTGGGACACCCTAACTCTTTAACTTTGCTCAGCAACTCCACACACCAAGTAAGACAAAAAGTGAATCGCTGAAAATACAACAGGGTGCATTTGCTCAGCAGAATGTAATTTCCAAACTGGAATCAGGCCAGGGTACTGTGATTAACCCTACTGCTCATGACCTACTAAGATGTTAAAAAAATATTTCCATTTTCCCAGGTGCCTTGAGATTGCAGTGAAGATTAGAAGCAGCTGCCCTTCCTCATCTGTCAAACGGTAAAGCGACCTGAAATAGGGCTGCTTGCTTATGAACATTATCTGCTCTTCTCATCTTTTACTAGGCTGAGTTTCTCTGTCAGAGTATTTAAAAGACAGTGACTGCAAAAAAGAAATCACATGAAAAGATGAACAGAAAGATTAAGTTCATTGTGCACATCTCTCAAATCTGATAGAACTGAAGGCTTATTTTTCACGACTTTGAATTAATATGAAGATCAGTCTGATATTTTTTGATTCTTCCTGAACCCACAGCACACATCGGCTTCCAACTTTCACTTCTCTAGCTGCAAATAAACAGCAAACGAAGTTCAAGAGGTACAATGCATTTGAAAGCCTATCCGCTGTGGGCAAGTGATAAAACTATCACTCCTGTGATAAAAAAAATACTTAAGAATATTTCAAGAGGCTGAGATCCTAGAATAAGAGGCATTTTAGTCACTGAATGCATTGTTATTTAAGAATATTTTTGCAGTTTTGCTAGACCTTTTTCAGTTGCCCCACATATATCCTTTAGTTCGTTAATCAACCACCGTAGAAGCAGCCTTACAACGCACAGACGTCTGAGCAATGTTAGCCACTATAAAGCATTACTAATAAGCTGGGGATGTGCAAGAAGCGGACGAATTAATCACGGCCAGAGTACTTCAGAAGCAGCACTACACTTCTGTGACCGAGCAGACATGGACAGCCTCAGTGGCCCTGCAGGGCAGTGGACAGCCGGGCTATGGCGCGGCTACCGCAGTGCGGGCCGTGTGGGCGGTCGCAGCGGCCTGTACCCCCTGGGCATGGGCAGTGGGAGCGAAAACCTCAGCACGTCACGAATCAGCTGCCAAAAATCTAACGTAAAATCCGCGAGGAGGAAGTTCAGTGCTCTGTGGTGGTACGAATCTGTCTGAATCCAGTAACCTGGCTCTCGACCTGGAGAGGAACACAGACAGCTGAAGGGAATTAGCACTGGAGTGCTCCCGGCCTCCTCCCCCTCCAACGCACACAAGCAAAACAGAGCAAATCCCAGCTCTGAGAGCAGCCGAACAAGACCCAGACTTCCTGGAACCTATTTCTAGGTGATCAAATGTCATGGTAACCAGCAAGAGAGCCAGGCAGCGAGGGGCTGGCTGCCGGGGGGGTGGCTCTGCCAAGGCTGGGCCCAGCCTCCCGCCACGCTGCTCTGGGCAAGGCCATGGCAAATCTGTACGCGCGAAGGGGTTCATGCAGCTCCGGTACTTTCTGCCTGGAAGGCCTGTTAGTACCCCAAACTGTAAAAAAAATATAAAAATTAGTGCTCTGCTATGAGCATCACTCCCAGGGCTTGTTCCTATCAAAGCAGGATTTCAGCTTATTTAGTAGGGGGTTATGACTAAATCTGAGCTTCATACTTCACGAGAACGCTCTAGAGACATTACGTCTAAGACAAAGTGCTCAGAAATTCTGGGAAGGTGTTTACAGTATTTCTAAGATTAAAATACTTAATCAAATTACAACCACAAGGCAAGAACATGTACTTTAAATTGCAGGGCAGGAACAAGACACAAAGAAAATAACCAAACATAATTTATATTGTGAACTACATGCCAATGAAAGAAAAAGAATAGTCTTTTAAGGTCTTTACAACCCTAAAGTGTAATTTTTCAAGACTTGGAAATTAAGAGTTGATCAGGCAATTTCCAATTTATTATCTCCAAAATTAGGAAAAAAAGCCCCAGTGCTGAATTCAGGTAAGAATTAAACAAAAATATAAAGACATGTAACATTCTAGCACTCAAGAAGGTAAAATGAAAGCTTAAAGACCACAAAACTCAAGAACAACTCTGAACTCTGAAGCTCATAAATCGGAAGGTAAATATAAAGGAAAAGGTATGTAGCTCTCTTCAATAGCTTGAAATACATTTTTCAAATACTGGAATTAGCAATAACATAGATTCCTCTATCTTCTAAGTTTATATTTAAAAGAAACATGCACATATTTTGAAAAGCAGTGTAATAAGTAAATCTGATACAGTTCTTCATTGGTGACATGAAGAGGTTTTTGTTTAAATTCACAAAAATGTTAAAAAGTGATCAAATGGAATTTGAAATTTTCCAAGTAAACCCACATCTCTGCTGAGAATAGAAAGGAAAACTTTCAGCTAAAGGACAACTATTTTGGAGTAGTCGTAAGCATCTTAAAATAGAGGCTTAGAATTGAAGTTCTTTGTCAACCACAACAGTATGTGCATGATGATGCTCAGTAATAGCATAAGACAAAGAAAATACTTCGCTACCATTTATGATAATATTTTCTATTGTCACCACACAGTCCAGATGTTAAACTAGATATTTCTTTGTGTAGCAGCTGCTGATGGCTCTATAGCACTCCTGAGGCATTTCAGTAAGCAGCTGTGAGGTCCCTTTGGGGCTGCCCTGTGGTTACAGTGCCTATGGGCTTCTTGGTGTGAAATCCTTTTGCACAGTATTTTAAGTCCACTCACGTTTGTGGTGATGCCATCTTCTCCATTTGGAAAGAGGGAGGGTCATGAGCAAATACTTCTTGACATACACGTGAGGCATTTTCCTCTTAGGTATTTTTCCTGTGTACTAAGCACTTCATCACCACACCACCTCCCTGCTCTGTCTAGGCCATGACTTCATCCCTGTCCTACCAGCACTCACTGCACAACAACAAAGCACACGTGTGAGGGCAAGTGCATCCATCATGCAATCTGAGAGCTCCTATAAATCTCAAACACCCTTAGCCAAGCCTTTTTGGAAGACCATGTAGCAGAATCAGAGCTCATGTCCTCCCAACACCTGCACCTGAGAGAATCACAGAATGCTTTGTGTTGAAGGGGACCTTAAAGATCATTTAGTTCCACCCCCCATGCCATGGGCAGAGACATGTTCCACTAGATCAGGTTGCTCAAAGACCCATCCAACCTGTCCTTGAACACTTCCAAGGAGGGGGAATCCTAAAATCTAATCCTCAAGAAAGAATCTTTGTCACATCTGAGCAGTGCTTTGTGCCAGCCTTCCTGATACTTAGTGACTAAAAATTTCCTAGATTCTAGTTATCCTCATCAGGTTGGGCATAAATAAATATGCTGAGAAGTATCATCCACAGTGTGTACTCTTCCTGGAGTCAAACAGTCAGACAGTAAGTATTAGATGATAAAGAACATACACTGTTCTAATCTCAAAGTGTCCTTCCATATCGCTAATGATATCCTGTGAAGTCAGCCCTGCATTCATTAGGACAGTTGTATCAACAGACAACAAATGTTATATAAAATCTCTTAGATAAGAACAGGCAACATTCTGGTACATGTTTACTTCCTTTTAATTAATGAACAGACTAGTTGCCATCTATCTCATGAAATGAGATGTAAACATACACGACCTCCACATATGCCCTATCTTTCAAAGCAGCTTATTGACAAAAGCTACTGGAACAACCTTTCATCCACAGTTGCTTCAGTGCTACATCCGTTGCTCTGCCCCTTTGAAAATAGAAGAGGCTGTGGAAAGAAAACCAGCAGGTATTAAAGGTGCATGTGGCAAACACAGAGGTTCATCTCTGTGACCATGAAGGAAAATGGGAGGGACAATGCTAGAAATACACTGGGACTACTCCAGAGGGAATGGGATCTGATGCAGAGACTGTGCTACTGGGAAGGAGACACCTCGTGACACGTTGTAGTGGAGGAAAAAGAGCCAAAATGAAATGAGACAAAAGAACAGCAAAAAAGATGATGGGAGGGCTGGCCTAGTAAAAAGCACTGGAAAGGTGAGCTGTATTTGGGCAAGCTAAGTAACAATGACTGTTCCCAGGATGTTACAAGGCTTATTTCAGCAAAGGCAAAACAAAGAATTTCCTTGGGCAGGGGTCAGGCTTCTTCAGCTGTGCCAGAGATTGGCAGAACCAGGCCTTCAGGCAGTCTCTCCTTCAAGCTTGAATGATTCTCTGCTTCTGCAGTTCCCAAGGAACATTAGAAACTAAAGATGATAAAGTGATATTATCCTTGTCACAGTCAATAAGACTAAAGAACTGCTGTTGATCTCACTGGGTCCAGGACTTGTGCTCATTTCACTATTCACATTTACATTACTTTTTACATTTGAAGAGAAAACTCTTCAATCAGTTATTTTATTTGGTAATCATAGACCTCTGCTTCTGCCGGTGGGTTTTGGGGTTTTTTTGTTGTTGATGCGTTTTCTGTTTTAGTTGTTTTTTAAAATCTTTGTGTAGAGTTTCCTCTGTCACTTCCAGGGTTTGGTCAAACTTGGCACCCACAGAGTTGTGAAGAACTCTGGTAAAGCTTAAGACATTCAAAGTCGAAGATGCATTTTGTTTGTGCTCTATTGCATCCAAGAGATTCAGGTCAGGATTTGATGCCTGAGAGTTATAACCACACTCTGGAGAAGCAGAGTTGTGGTTATAATTCATGGTTACTGAAAAGCTGTTTCCCAGGCATCATTCTTGGATTTCAGGAGTAAATGATGGAAATATAATTAATGAAATTATCTAATGAAAACAGAAACTCAATTACAGGCTTCCTATTGTGTCTCAATTAGACGGTGCTTAGGTCAGAATTCTCAGGTGTTAATAGGATTGTTAAAACAAAGAAAATGAGCAAGTGAAGGAAAAAAATCAACTAGGCACAGTAATAAAAATGCCCATAATTAGCATCTTGGTTTTACTGAAGGTATCTCAAAGCTTCAACAGCAGCATATAGCATCAGAGATTTTTCAAATGCACCTTTATAATAAAAGGGAAAACAAGAAATTGAGAAAGAATGTGCTCTATTAACTTGATATTGCCATGGTAAACAGTTTTACAGTCTTGTAAGAAAGATTAAAAAGATCACAAGTTGCCATGGTACCATTGTTCCTTCCAGCTTCATGTTTTCAACCCAAAATTGAATACTTTAAAGGCAACACAGAGCTGTACTTTCTCCACTGTAAACTCATCCATCCTTTTCTGTGGGAAGCTGCAATAACCAGCACAGGATTTTTTCAGAATTTCTTTGTTCACAGGAGTCACCAGCATGTTATTCATAATTCATTATAGTATCCATAATTTGAAAGTGAAATCATTTCTGGATGCAGTTTTCCAACCTAACTTCAAACAAAGCATCTGAACAAGATTTTGCTCTTGGGTATGCTGCTGTAGAAGCTGGAGTTTTCTGGGTTTGTCGGCTCTCAACTGAGATTTGCAGTTGATCTACTGTTTATTCACTTGCTCAACAGCAACAAAAACCTGCCAATTACAAAGCATGCTCCTGTCACTCCAGATGGACAGCGCTAGAGGGGCAGCTCAGGAAATGAGAAGAGAAAACATATCATACATTATTAAAGCAAGGGAGACAAGGGCACATTGCCAGGCCCTTTCAGGACTCCTGGTGAGTCTCTGCGAGGACCCTTCTCTTTTCACTGACCTTTCCCTTGCAAGTGTTTTCCTCCCAACTATACAATCACCTTCCTGCCTCCATTGATTACTTCTGGCCACTTCCAGTGCCTTAGACCTATTTGTATCCCAAACTGTCCTTGTAGAGAAGACCTGAAGACACCTATAGACACAGGTATGACAAAGCCGCGTCCAGGGATACTTTGTGTACTTCCTGAAGTAAAAGAAGAATTCAGTTTCAAGGAACAAAGAGTTGATATAAAAAAGTAAAAGGAAAGCAACACTATCCTGGAGGTAGCTATTTATTTATATTGAAATACAGATTGTTTTGGCCATAGAGAAACATCAGGTTTCACAGGTTTACATTAAGAGTATACTTCATTTGCCATCACTGCCTGTCTGCTTGCCCACCTGAACAAATATAGGTGTTAACTGACAAGCTATATTTCCCAAATATCATATACAAACTGCCTCACGGACATATCAAGGCTGTCATCTGCTACATCCAGGAGGATATGCCACCCTGCTGCTTGACAGGAGCAGATTAAATATCAGCAAACCTCTTCCTGTTCTTAGTAACCACGCTCACGTCACATGAATGACTCCTGCAAAGCATACAGCAAAAGCAGGAAAGTCAGGTTGTGTCATTCTGTGACCCAGGAGAACACCACACTCAGCTGTGGAGCAACCCTTCCTACACCAGTGGGACTTTCTCCTTCACAGGAGTGCCATCTCCTCCTCTCGACACATCACACTGCCTAAAGGTGAGAGAACTCCAGAGTTTTTTTTCAACTCCAGAGGTCCCAGAGCAACCTCCCTGGCACTACTGCCAGCTGTGCTGCCAAAGTGCAACAAGCACTGTGCTCACCTTGGGCCTGCCCTGGGAGATTTGGGAGAATTGTAGCTCTGCCATCTGTGGGCACTCCCCAGCTTCCCTTACCTGCTAGTTTCTTCTCCACGGTGGACAGTTCCCTGCTCAAGCACAAAGCTTGATCTCACCGAGGAACTCTGGGGAGAAATAAGAAGCTCCCCTCCTCCTGCTCAGGCTCAATACAGGAGGCTCTTGTCTACTTCAATAAATGTTGTTTGTATGGCTCACCTTGGCAGCACCTGCAGTGTGGTGACTCAAGTGCTGTATCAAGAACATCGCAGAGATAGCTGTAAAACATCCCACTCTCCTCTCCTGCAGCAGCTGTGTCTATAGTGATTATTTGCATAAGTCACTCAGATCAGTTGCTATTAATGACTATATCGTGGATTATCACTTAATGTTCTTATATAAATAAGGTTTTTACCTCCTTGATTAAGTGAGTATTTTTGGCTAGGTGGAAAGCACTTCAGGCCCTAGACATCAGCCAAGTCTCCCATAAGGAAAGCAGCTGACTTGCTATGACACAACTTCATTTACTGGCCATCCTTTCGAAGGATTTTTATTTCTATACCATATTCATATGGGTAAGAACAGTGGAGCTGGTTGTTCCAACTTGTATATTTAGAGTGGAGCTTGTTGATTAGGCATTTGCAGGATGACAACACATGTAAGCTGATGTGAATTTTGGGGAGCACAGGAGAAATAACTACATCAAGGAAGGATTTATCACTTTTAGTTACTTTATAAAGAACAGCACATTGTATTTTGGCTGATTTATAACCACACAATACAACAGGAAAAGGTTTTAGCCCCAGGTTTGAGATGTTGCAGGCAACAATCTGCTTTCTCTTAAAATATCCACTATGGTATTATGTTTTTTCTCCCTAAGCAACATGTACACAAACATCTAAAATGAACAGGCTCCAGTAAATTAAAAACTAAAGGACCAATTTCAAAGACACTGGTCTGAGCTGGGTGCTTAGACCTCATACACCATTAGCAGGAGTTCAGTATTGCATTTGAACAATCTCCTCCTGAAACTTTTTAGATAGAGGAGGTTATTTTGGCACTTGCCCTTGCAACTCAACCTCCTGACCCACAGGCAGAATTCTGCTGAAAAATGGCACTGGGTTATCATCTTCCACCACAAAGTGAGGCAGCTGAAGGCTGCTGCTATCCAGCAGCTGAAGGTTTTCACACACCTCAGCATGGGGGTGCAAAGCTGTGAGCCCCCAAACTCCATGCTACTGGTTGGGGGGTTTTGAGGGTTTTGATTTGTTTGCTTGTTTGGGTTTTTTTACAACTACCAATATTACCAATTTCAAGCTAAAGAAATATATCCATCTTAGCTAGGTATACTCAATGTCTTAATTTTTACTGACAGAAGAATGTGTTGTCAATCTGCCATCAGAATAACGTGTCTCCTCCTGTCCATCAAGGAGTAACCACTGAGAAAAAATTCAAAATAGTCCAACACCTTTTTTTCCTGTACTTTTCATGCATGTCATAAAAACATTATGTATCAGCTGCACTAGAAATTGAAACAGTCTTTTAGATGTGATGGATTGCTTCTCATTAGCATATACTCATGTCAGTAATCAAAATCAATCAAATTAAATCAAATTAATTCTCCATGTGTTCAGTTAAAATGTATACCATATGCTGGCTGAAACATATACCAAAGCAAAACTACGCTGCTGTCAAAAGCTTCTTTCTGCAGCTACATCGAACAGCAACATTGGGTCAATTTCCATTAAAATACGAATAAAATCTTTGTATAATTATTTTCAACCAACCCTGTGTAACTCCAAAGGATCAATTAACTGACTTGGTGAAGTTGGTCATTACTGACCCACCAGAATACATGCTGTCTCTGTTGGGCCCGATCAAGGGTTAAAGGCAAGAGCTTACCCTCTGTTCAAAAAGGTCCTCTGAGAAACCACAATTCACAAGGCGTATCTGGAATCTCAGCTTCAGTGGCATTTGCAAGATTTATATGATGGTATTTAGAGTCATCACTTACTCTACCTGAACATCTGGTTGCTGTCAAATTTCCAAGGTATGCTGAGCTGGAATGCACCTGCTTACAATACCAACTACTTCTTATCATCATTTGTATTACAAGAACGCCTAGGACCCTACATCGTGAAGCCACTGCAGAAAGGTAGCTTGGGTTGGCTGAGCAGCACCTCTTCCAGCTGCTGTTGGAGCTGCATCTGTCCAGAAGGATCAGCAGCCAGCCCTCACAGCCATGGGGCTGCAGGAACTGCCACCCCCGTCACCACTTTCCAATCACCAACCCAATTTCCTCCTCCATACTAGGCTGTCTGCCTCGCATTTGTGGAAGACACTGGGCAGACAGTTCTTTGCATATCTCCTTTTGGTTTTTATCTCACAATTTAGCTGCATAACCAATATCAAGTGTAACACCACCAGTACACTAGTGAGGGACTGGGTAAGAGCCGAGCTGCCCGAGTCGCCAGCCTGTCTACTGCAATTGCTCACAAAACCAGTTGTAGTGGACTGGCCAAGGTCGGCTGGGAAGTGGACGTATAGCTTGTTTTTACATTACATCCATTGCAGTTATTTTAATGGCCCCGTTCTAACTTGATTTCAAACAGCAGGAAACCTTTGATTGCCTCTCCACTCTCCTCACTAGAAGCCTCAATTTGTACTCAATGAGACAACTTGTTTTTCTCTCAACCGATCACTGTCACAGGCCTAACTAAATGTGTCAAGCAAACAGCATTATAAGAGATTCATAAATGCTAAGCCTCTAAGAGGCTAAGGAATGAGAAACATAATCGAGTGTCACTGCCAGAGGCAGAAGAGTTGTTTAGGAATTCTCATAAGCACCAATTCCACAAATATTCATTTTTATGCTAGTTAACCAGAAAGAGGCAGCTTCAGGAAACAGAAATGCTTCTCTGTCTCTGTGCTCATTCACCACAGGGTAGAGAAATCACCATTCCATCTCAGATCAGCACCTGAAGTGTTTCAGCATCTGATCCTGGGTAGGACAAGCTTCTGATCCAAACAACGATCAGAACTGGGTGGGTTTGGAAGAGATACAAAAGTACAGAGAAGTACAATTATGTAAAGCTTTACCAACAGGGGAAACACCTTCCTAAGACAAGCCAGTCACCAATGAACAAGCTTGTGGTGGACCTCCTTTTCAATCCTGTTTCATGTATGAAACACTGAAACCTCTCCTCCTCCCTGGCCAACAGATTCAACAGGCTCTTTTTATGACACGATGCTCTCAATTTAAAACTTTTTCTTAACTCTGTAGGCATAATTTAAAGGACCTTGCCCCTCACGGGTCCCTTCCTCACTGGTAAAACTGTACACTGTGACTACAGGATGCTCCCTGATCTTTCGTTGTCGGAAGCCTTAGAAAGTCACTGTCATCACATACGTCAGGCAATTTATTTCATATCCTACTTGCTGATAAATTTTCAGTCAAATTATCATCACTGCCTGCCTCTCTCCTTTTCAATGGTAACCAAGGAGTTATGGCAGAAGGAGAACTGTACATTGATGGGTTTTGTCCCCCTCCCAGAAGGACCCTGTGGGTGGAAATTGAGCCCTGGGACGTGCTCTCTCTGGTGTCCACCGCAGCTGGCAGCAGCACCAGCTCCTAGGGCTGCTCTTTGTTGGTGTTTCTATTCACAGAACACTATGCACTGGCTTCAAGAGCCAGAACCTCTTCCCTTGAACTTTTCTCAGCTTCAGAGCAAAAGTACATTTTGCACCGAGTAGCCAGCTAGACAGCCTCTCTTCATTACTCTCCCATTGAGCTCCTACTGGTTACCCGCAAGCAAATCCAGCCTGCATTTAATCTCTAAATTTGAAGTAATATTTCTTGTTTATTTTCACACTGGCCATGGCTGCAGCATTTCAGGCACAGGTACATGCTATGCCACCAACCTATAAACAGACTTCCCACAGAAATCTGTCGAAAAGTCTTCACAGCGCCAGAAAGGCACCTGAGCACAGCAACACAGAAGAGCTGATGGAGGCATTCACTTTTCTGTCCTGATCTAGTTAACCAGCAATCACATTACCTTGCTCCTTCAATACCTCTGGGCTCACTTCAATTCACTTTGGTCTCTCTGAACTTGACACTATTGTAGCTGCTTCTGTAAGATGCTCTCCAAAATTGAGCTCGATTTTACAAAGGGCTGAACATCTTCAGCTCATAAAAGTACCTTCAATCAAAACACTGAGTCCAGACTCAGACTGATCACTGCAGCACTATTAACAATTAGATGCAGGCTTACAGTGAAACTGAATAGAGGCAGGATAAAATAGTCAACAAGTATCTCAGTTATCTGTCAATTTGACCTGCTGTATTTCTTAAAGCCAAAAAATGCACCCTGCACCCATAAATTAATAGCAAATTAACTTCCTTGTGGTTTCCACAAGGAAAACATCCCTCTCCTTTAATTACTTTTTGTACTCTTCTCACTACACCTATCGGAAGTTTCAAAAGCACCATCAAATCACCATAGATACACAATCTGCATGCATTTAACTTCAAACACAATATTACTGACTGCTTTCTAAAAGGTAAATGTTTCATGTTATAAAAATAGTTCTTGACACATGGACTTCCGTGACTCCTTGCTGCTTCCAAAATTCAGTTCTCTCCCATAAACAAGCAAGAAAAACAATCTCTAAATAGGTTCGTAGTCTTCTGTTCACAAAAAAAAAACCCCACAATGCACTTTGCAGTGCTACTTTGAAGAAGGACTTCTGCAAAAGTAGAGCTGGAAAACTGTATTATATTGCAAGATGAAAAAGCAGAAAGCATGGTGCCATTCATTTTAGTCACTTCTAAGCAATTTTGTTTTAATCTGCTGAAGGCAAATTTCTGTGTAAAGTATGAAAGCTCAGGATCATCTAGTTACGAAGATGAATGCCTGTTAAATCTTCAGTTGGGACTATTGCCTCCATTTATAAAAACACAATTTCTGCTCCAACAACAGAATTAGCATAAGTACCCTCACAGTCTTGCTCATAGGATCCGCCAGCTAGATCTTCTTTCTTATTTCAATCTGAGATTGACGTCAGCAGCATTCACAACCTTTTGAGAACTCATTCTCCAGTTTCTACTTAATTTGAGGTCTCAGAACATTTATATGACTCACAAAATCTGATGTTTGGAGCTTCAGGGCACAAAGATGGAAAGAAATCCAAAGGGAAAAAAAGACTGTGTTTAATATAGTAAAATAAAAAGAGCCAGAGAAAATATAGTCAGGTGCTATTTTTAGCAAAAGTTGTGCAGCAAAGAAGCGCACAAATTTCCCTTTCACTACTCAATAAAACAAAGAAACACAATTTTCTGTTCTATTCATTGCTCACAGTGAATGAAGAGGTTGGTCATAAAAACAATGTTAAATGTACAGGATTTTGCAGCAACCTGCTAGAGTTGAGCGATACTTTGGGACCACCAAAGCAAAGAACCAACGCAGCAAGCCTCCCAGCAGAGAACACTGCACAGAGAACACACATATCTGCCATGATCTGGGAGAAAGCTCCCGTAGAGTCAGAAGTCCCTGCTGGAAACAGCTCCAAATTGCAAGTCTGAATTTGAAGTGCAAAACTTGAGAAGAACTCACTTCTGAAGAGTGGGAATTAGGATGCAATCACTCCTGTCCATACAGATTTCATTCCTGCAAACCTCAGTCCCTTCCTCTGCAGATGCACAGCCAAACATCCTCTGGCTGAGGGGAAGACCCTGCAGCTGGGGAGATGCATTCCTCACTGCACCTGGCAGGGAGATAATCTGCTGCAGTGTTTCTGCTCTCTCACGTGATGGTCTCTGGTTCCAAACCTAGGTCTGTGCAAGTCCACCTCTGGTCAAAAACAAACTATCCCTCCTTTTCTGAAGGGACACCACCACTTCATATGAATTCCTCCAGCCTTGTCACACTGTCAAATTAACATTTACTGTCTGACTTCAATAGATGAAATCTTAAAATTAATGTGTTTTGGAAATCTTTTAATTTAAAAAATGGAGATCCAATGAGTCATGACTGAAAAAGTCACTCAGCATCTCCCTTTGAGGGACTATTTTGAACAAATACTTTATTGAGCAGAGAGATTACAGCAGAACACACATGACTCACCTGTGGCATAAGGGCAATTAAATCTTCATCAACTTTTTTTTTAGTATCCATAAAATAAGCAGACAAATTAGAAGCGAAAAATCTCCTGCTTCTCATATTTCCTAGTAACAGTCCCAGAGTAGCTGGCAAATACGATAGCCTGGATTTATTCTCACTTTGTGAAGTCAATGCTACGCTGCTGCTTAGACATGTAGACTACAGTTAAAAAAAAAATAAAGAAAAAAATAAGAAAAGGGCTCCACTGCACAGCTGCTGACATTATAACCAACAACACAAATACCACCTCTTCTCTGCCTTTGTATTAGGTGATAAAAAGCAGATTAAAAAAGAAAAAAAGGCTTAATCATCAAACTGAATGCACTGACCCTCTTGCAGCTGTAGGGTAACATAATACTGTATGTTTGGGGGGTACATTCTAAGGCAGGATAAACGGCTGCTATTCCAGGAACTTTAGAACTCTGAAAGATCCCAGCTGGAGTAAAAGGGATGCACAGATTTGATACTTGCAGTACCGGAGCAAATAAACACCTTGTATGCAGTTAGTGGAAAATAAAGCTATTAATTTCCTTCTGTTTAAGCACTAGGGTTTTCTCAACAGTCTGGGAAGTCACTACTCTGCCATCACTCAGCAGCTTCAGGTTTTGACAGGCAGCTGGAGCGACTGTGCTTCCTGGTCTCCCAGCCCCACGGAGAAGATTTCCACAGCCTGAGCTGCAGATGAGATAACTGCCACATGACTTCCAGCCACTGATACCAAGATGCTGTTGCATCCAAGTTACAGCCACATTCTGCAAGTACCACTGGCTCGGGTGAAATTTCCTATTAAAATGGTAAATATCTGGAAGACCGAGACCATTTCCAGATTTAGGTGCAATATTATTCAAGTCACAGTTCTGCCATGACAATGGTGTGGGTGATTTTTGCTGTATTTGTTCCCTTTGGATTTCTTGCCGTCTCTTGATAGAATATTAAGCAGCTCCTATCATACTTACATCAGAATTTGAGCAGGAAATCCAAAATAATTTCAAACATGTCCAAGACTTCAGGATGATGGGCACAGCTTTGAACATGCTGCTGTGGAGCAGGGCATATACAGCTCAGTACAGTGGCAAGTACATCATGGGTACAGAAATTCATGCAGATTCTTCCCTTGGAAGAGTTTGCTTTTCCCTAAATAAATCACTAACCCGCACAAGTGAAAGGAAATGATTAATTTTGCACTTCCAACACCCCAAAGACTCAGTGGGGACCAAGCAGTTCTCACAAATTTAACTCATTTAATATCTTTACAGTAGTGACTTTTCTTGCATGATATTTTCAAGATGAAGGGCATTCTTATAAAGGAGATCCATTTTAGCTAGGATAAGGAGCCCTAAACAGGTATGGATTTTCAGCTGCAGCATAATTATAGCACAACAGTTGGAATGAGCATCAGTATAGAAATACTGTTCATCTGCAGCCCTGAGTTTCTATCATCAGCCAACTCATTCAAGTCCCTTCTGTGCTTTACATCATGTCTCACACTTAGGAAAACAACCTGAGGAAGGGTGTACAGAAACAGCCTGAAGAGCTTTGCCAAATGCATACCTTCCTCATCTCAGGAACTGGTGAGCCCAGCCACCCTGCAGGAAGGCTGGAGCCCACACGATGCTGGTGCAGATGGTGACAGCAGGGCCACCCCTGCTGAACCCAGCCCTCCTGGGCTTGCTGCTTAGGGCCACTCCTTGCTGCTTGCAAACCAGCATTTAGGAGCACCGCTTCTTTGGTGCTGCTTTCCACTGTAATTAACATAGACAGTAAAGGCACTGGGCTTGTTGCTCTTCTCATGGTCTACTCTAGTTTTACACCACTTTTCACTCCGCTCATTGGCAGGCTTTAGGTGACGCCAGCACTGCACAGCGGGGCTGCTTCCGCAGACCCTCACTCACCAGGGACCAAGTGGAGAGGGCACAGCTCTGGCTGGGCTTAAGCTAAACCAGGCTTGCTGCCATCCCCTGCCACGCTGCACTGAGCACAACCTGCTTGCCTTCAGACAACACATCTCCCCTGGGTGTTTTACGACGCTGCTGAGCAGGAGGGCACACCAGGCAAGGTTACTGCAGCGTTCAGCCCTGTATGTGATGTCAGCCTGTCCTGCAGATCCTCCAAGTTTACACCAATGTAAAAGATTAGAATTGTAGCTTAAAGACCCTCCTTATCTTTTCTGGTAACTGTTAGCACTGTGTCTTTGGGAGAAAAAGCACTGTAAATCCAAACGCTCTATGGCATTTCAACTTCTGTACCTTAAATTGCCACTTAAATGTCCCTCTCTAATGGCTGCACGCAGCCAAAACTTGCTCTTTGGCAATCATAAACAAGCTGCCACAGCCCTTCCAGCAGCTATTTCTGAAGTAGCACAACATTCCCAACAACATGCAATGCAAGCTTTCAGCCTTGGAGACCTTAGAAATAACGTGGGACTAAACCAGACACGAGGCAGGACTGAAGGTACTGCTTTGTGTTGATCCCATTATGAACTGGAACACACCCTGCCGTGCTGCGTTGCAGTGGAGAGGCAGTTTGCAGTAGAGACAGGAAGTTTATTCATCCCTTCCAGTCCCTAACTAGTTCTTTTCTTGTTTCCCAGTCCTCTGTTGCCTTCCACTTAGTCAGCTAAGCCTCTACAAAGGCAGCAGAGAGCAAGTTTAAAAGACTCCCAGCTGAAGAGGTTTGAATTTTACAGAAACACTGAACAAAAAAAACAAACCCAAAAAGCTTACACCTGATGATAGCGGAGACAGCTCCTGAAAAGGTTGGTTCTGTCCACCTGTACTGTCCACCAAGTTGTGAAGATGTTACATGGTTACACAGCCCAAATCACTGTTAGCCTCAGTTAACCTCTGTGGGGCTGTCACCGTTACCAGAGCTGAAGGTGATAACAAAAATAAGTTAAGAGCGCCTCTAGAAACTGCACACACATCCACATCAACGTGGTGAGGTCTGATTTTCTTCACAGTTTTGGTGATTCTACAACCCAGCGAGGGCTGAGAGAGGGTAAGAGAAGCATAAAGGTTAAGGTCCATCATTCCATTCTTATGCAAGACAGACTTTGAAAATGCATTCCTTAATTAGCCTTGCTTGGCTGTAAATTTCCAGTGCTATTATTCCATGCATTCACTTGATGCACCAGCGTGCTCTATTATACTCAGAGTATTTCTTCTCCAGAAAGGCAAAAAAGTAAATTGACTTCCTTGCTTTTCCCCAGCTCTCTTTGTTCACTCTTACGCACAGCTCCATTATTACAAGTTCTGTTACAGTTCTCTGTGAGAACCAACCTTACAGTTAACACAAGTGTTTACGAAGGTGACGCCTGATTTAGAGCACCAAGAGCAAGCCAGGGTGCATAACACAGAGCCAAGAGAAAACTGTAGTTTGAAGTGGCATAGCCTTACAGAAACGTGTACAGTGAGAGGCTAAAATGCACAGCAAGGAAGCACTTTAACATTTGGTGGTAATTCCAATGGGAATGCATTTTTTAGACTATATAACAATATACACCAATAACGGAGGGCAGGGTTTGAGTTTTAAATAAATCCAAAATGTGTTTGATGGGAGTTATTTCTCTTTCTTCCCTCAAAAAAAAGATGAGACCTGCAGTCCTTGGTAAAGGACCTTCCATGGACTTATCCAAGCTGTCTCATGCCAGCCTACCACAATTTGGCATTCGGAGCACTAGCTTCCTTTCAGAACCTTTCAGAAGGGCTCAGTGCTCGCTGGCAGGCAGCCGAGCGGGATGCAGTTACCATGGCACTCCAACACTTGGTAACTTCAGAACTACCACAGCCCTAGCACCAATGCAGGGACCACAAGGGAGGGAGCAGCAGGTGGATCTTTGAATAAGCACATGCAAAAGCAAAACCAGCATTAGGGTGAATATCCTGCCTAGTAAACATCCTATGCACAGATCCCCCATCTGTTCTATTTTATCCCTCTGGCTACAAGAAAAGCAGAGAGACAGTAGCACCTGATAGACATCAGTAGCAGATGTGCACAGACATATCTCTACACACCCCTCTCTCTCCATGACTTTACCCTCTAGCACTGGTACAGATGTCTGCATCAGTTTGTCAGAGCAACTAGCCAGCCAGAATCCAGCTGAGAAAATACCATCATGGAGCCTTCTTTAAGTAACATACAAAGTGTAATCGCTCGAGTCTTAACGCAACATGAAGGTATTTCAGTTAATAAAGCACAGCAGACGACAACATAGTGCATTTATCTGCTTCACTTACACCTGCTTCCCACAAGTTTCAAATACTCTTGCTGCCTCCTGTTTCAGTTTCTATCATAAATTAGTAGCAAAGCAGTGAGTATCTGATAGGTGATCATCAAAGAAATGGATGTGAAGCAGAATCAGCAAAACTAGAGGACTTTTCAAACAAGATGAAAGTGCACAACAAAAGCACAGGATGTGCAGAAACGTGTGAGGCAGGTAAAACACTTGGGATTATCAGCTCTGTTTGGAAGGAGGAACATCTCAACAACATAGCAAAGCCTGGACTGTGACAGAAGCAGAGAAGGATACGCTAAGATGCCTAGGATACAATAATGGGCAGCAGTGGCCCCCGAGTATAAAATGCAAGGTGCTATGCTGCTGTTGAAAGATGTATCTATCCCCAAACAGGACTTATGTTTCCCACTTTGCCACTCACTAATATCTGCTGGGCAACCAGAACAGCTCACCAGAAATCTATGTTGAGATCCACATCTCCTGGTAAACGTTACATTGTTCTGCAGATGGGAGGACCTAAACAGCAAGCCATAGGCCTCCCAGTACCTCCATGCTGCAGGAGCATGCTGCATCTTTATCCAGTTTCTGGTGCTTTTCACCAGTGTTTCCTTCTGTCAGCACCATACATACCCGTGGAGTCCGACACTGCTGCCCTCCAACACAACTACATGCAGCAGCCAGGTGGATCTCTGAGCACACTGTGGTTACACTGCAGCTTCAGCGCAATTTAACTACAATAACCAGGTCAGAGATCATTTTGGGGACCTGGTTACTAAACAAAACCAAAAATCAACAAACAAACCACATATTTTTTTACGTTGCAGATAGGGAATAATGTACCATTTCCTCTGTGCTGGAAGGATCATCACTCATCTGCCTTTCTAACAAACCAGAAGCTGTGGCAGGGATGCCCATACCACCTTCCCTCCACACAGCTGAAAATAGCCTTGCCAACAGATACACAGAAAATCAGTGCTCAATACCTCAGTGCTTAGTTCATACTGTTTAATGAATCATTAAATAGCTAGACAACAGAAAATAAATTACAAAGTACCCACTGCTAAACTCCCAGGTACTCCAGTTGTACTACAGGGTACAATTTCTCACATCTGAAAACCAGGTTTTATGGTCTCGGGTTCCTGTTTTTTATCTCTAAAATCAACCATTCAACCTACTCACAAATGTTGCATAAACATGACACTGGAGTAGGCAACACAATGCATGCAAGTTATACATGTGAATAAGCTCAACAAATAGTTGGTTGGGTTTTTTTCATTTGACCAAAAACTTCTGACACATTTTAAGTACATGAGTACTTGAGTCGAGTACTATGAGAACTCATAAATTCCACCCACTGTATTATCTCGTACCCAAGCATACTTAAATATAGACTATACCTAGTCATTATGCAGAAAATAGAACTGTGAAAGAAAATCACAGTAAGGGTGATTCTGGTAAGACAAGGACAACAGTAAAACGTTTGAGGCACGTGAGTCTCAGACCTTCTGCAAAACGATTACAAAATACCTCTTCTGAATCTCTGATATAAAAAGCATTAAATGTAACATGTCAGGAGGCCAGCAACCCACTTGTCTTTTCTAAGCTTAACTACCTTACTACATCAAATGAAAAATTTCCCTTGAAATTTTCATGCACAGCTTTTCCTCTACTGGACGACCAGTTAACATTGGCCCATTTTCTCTAGAAAAGGTCCAAACCTTTGAACTATGAGCAGCTCTTAATCAGCTAACACAACTACACTCAAACCTTGCTCCTGCATACAGCCTGGTACCTCTGAATACAATACTGGAACTTTTTTCATTTTACTGAAATGCACAAAACAAGGAAAAATGCTCCATATACCCAGAAACTCTGCACAGATGTAGCACAAAGAGATGCATCACTTACAGTGAGGGTAACTGCAGTATTGTAAGCAGGAGTAACTCCAGCAGTAACAGAGCTTAGACTGAAGTTGAATTTGACCTCCACTGTAATGTGGAGTTATAATGAGATAACAATGGGATTGAGGTGATTAACTATAAACAGAAATAAACCTTCCATGTCAATTGTTTAACTGCAAGCACAGGAATGCCCTGCCCAGCAAGCTTAGGCTGCTAAAGAAATTAAATAGTGAGTGGGATAACTTACTACCCAAGTTTTTATTTTCACTCTGCAACTCCAATCTTAAAGACCATTCAGAGTGGCATGAGGACCAAGCTCTTCCCAAAGCAGGAGTATTATTACTTGAGATATAACCAAGACCTTGGAACTAAATTACAGTCACTGTCAGTGCATCTCTTGTCCAGTCAAACATCCTGTGTTGTGTTTTAACATCAGTAGTAGTGTTTACATCCACTCGCCCCAATGACTTCCACTCCTGGGACCCAGTAAGTCCTCAGTGCTGCAAATAAGATGCAATCCTCACCTCTCTTACAAGGAACAACCTGCTCTTTTCACTGCCATGACTTTGTCCATTTTAGTTCTTTGTCCAAGCAGCAAATCAGAGGATTTCATAACATCTGTGAGCAGAATCACCGGGCAGAATCAGGCCCATTAGATATTTAGAGACATCCATCACTATTGCATCCATATATTAAGTTACAGAACTCTTATCTCTTATTTTAGAAATAAATTTTCTGCAAGTGTTCAACTTTAAAGTCAGTGCTTATGAGGAATTTAGCAAAAACATGATGGGAATGGGATGCCAGGAACTAGATGATTCTCTCATCTGAAATGCATAATTAGCTTTTCGTTAAGTGTGCAATTAGCATTAAAATTTACAATCAAGTATAACAGTGTTCTAATTTTATCTCCTTTAAATTAAAAAAAAAAAAAAAAAAAAGAGAGAGAGAACTTGGTTACCAGTGTTGCTTCTTTGAATCCCTCCCCGGTGAGGTGAGCTGCACAGTAACATCCTGTCATCCAGACAACCGATGGAAAAAAGCTTTTAGAAACACTGCATGTTTGCCTTCTGGACAGCTACACAGCTTGGGGTTTATTTTGGTTTACACTTTTTTTGTTGTTGTTTTGTAATGGTAACTGCCACTCAGCATAATTAGCAGTTGTCTTTACAAGCAGTGCTTGTAAAGATCCTTCCCACAAAAAACAGTGATGTTGCATTGCACCCTCTTCCCAGCTGTGCCTGAAAGCTGTAAGATGTGTTTCAGACATTCCCTACAGCTAATCTCAGACCCCTACAGGGTTCAGAGTTAAACCACAGAACACTTTTGTAATGGGAAAGAAAAACCTATACTCATCCTAGCAGTTAAATCTGATAAGCAGCACCTTAAAAGAAAAATCACACTGCAGTCTAAATATGTTGTCTCCATCTGAACATCACATCCTTTTTGCCCTTTAACCTGCTGTTACAAATAACCTCTATTTGCCTTTGAAAAAGGGGGTTGAAAGTAGTTTCAACTGTAACATCAGCTGCCAAACCTGTGTTTAGTTCTGTTCATCATTAATCACATATATGTTTATATGTTATGTGTAGTATGTGCAACAAAAATGAGACTCAATTGTGCAGAATGCTGTAGAAAAGATTAATGGAAGTGCAATGAAGCTCCCCACACAAGGCAGGCACTGTGTGGTGTGCAAGTGTTTGGGGCTAAACACTGCCAATGATTTTCCATTGGTAAAGTTGGGTTTCTACCCAAAGAGCTCATGGAATTAACCCAGATTGGGCCAGCACAAAGCACCCAAGTTTGTCCGTCAGCAGTTAACCTCAATGCTACGTTGCTCAAGAGTTCTGCTGTTATTATTACCACCTTTATTACTTACCATCAATAGAAACACAAATTCACAGAAGGAAAAAAAAAAAAAAAAAAAAAAGAAATCTTACACTGCCCTCACCTAAAACCCAAATCCCTTTTATTCATCCACCCTGCTTCCACCTGGATCTGGACAAAGTGGCCTTCTCTAGCTGCTAGGCAACCTGCACACTGCACTGAGTACTAACTATGCATTTGCTAAGAATATAATAATGTTACCTTTGAGAGTTATTTATAATAAAAAGCATACCTAGCTGAAAATATAATAGCTTTTCTTCAGTAATCAGTAATTAACAACTCTGAGAATATAAAACTGTTGGTCAAGAAAGAAATAATCCATATGTACACCCCAAATGCAGAGACATATTAAAATATATTTGTAAGGAACCAGTTTATAAGGGAGACTTTTAAATGGAAGTTTTTTTACAGATAGCAGGGGCATAAAAAATTTTTAGTCCAAGGATTACATTTCTGTAGATATTAGAATATGTGAATATATTTACATAAGTAATGTTCTAAATTATTGAGGTTTAAATTACTAAACCTCATCCAACTACAAAATAAACTTTCTCAGTAAAGGTAATTTATTCTATTTACATAAAGCCACCATTCCTAAACAAGGCAGAAAAGACTTGAAATTAAAACATAGTCAATTGATCTTAGAGTTCTTTAAAGAAGAAAAAAAATAAATCCTTACAAAACATTATTTCACATAAGCCCTTTCCAGATCATTCTACTGTTTTGTTCTCTAGCAGCAGAGATATCATTCTACTTTAAAAACTCTATGAATAGCTTTGCTATGTCCCATTCCTCTCAACTCAAGACGCTCCTTCCAAGTCTTTTCAAAGCAAATCATTTCCCAGACTGCTGGGTCACTAGCACAACACAACTGATTGGACTCATTAAAATATCCGTTTGGGTGATTGAGGTGTTAATGTCAACAAAGTAAGAACCCACTGATGACACCAAAATTAAAGAGAGCAGCCCTCTTTTACTGATCATTGCATTTGACCGCTTGACAATTCCTGATTCACAAAATATGGATTCCCTCAAACTCAGCACAAACACAAAAGTGAGATCTCTAGCTTAAAAAATTCTGCTGGAGATATTAATCATGAGAAAGGCCAGAAAGACATTTACTGACACAGCAACATGCAGTTAGTCTTTATGTGCAGCTGCTTGGCACATGAAGCTGTGTGAATTTGCCTCAGCTTTAAGAAAACTCCAGGAGCAATTCATAGCTGGGGTCCTACACCCAAATATTCTGCTCTTCTGTTCAACGCAGGCAAAAGTCACTGCAGAAAGCCCCACTGAGCATCAATCTCTCTGGCTCACAGCACTGCAGGAGGAACTTCCCCGCTGCCTTGAGATTTGTCGGACACAATAGAGGGTTATTTGTGCACAGCCCTTGAGCACCTCCAGTCTGCCACAGCTGCACACACTTCAGAGCTCCACAAGCACCCATGAACTGCGAGAGACCTGGCTCTGCCAAGCAGAGAGCATTAGAGGTTCCCAGAAGTGCTCCTCTCTAGATTTTATAAAGACATTTGAAGTGGTTAATTTAAACACTTGTGCCTTCTTCACTTACTTTCACAATAAACCTGATTCAGGCAAGACTTAACATCAAGCTTACGGGCAGCATAATTCAAACAAATGTCAACATAACTGGAAAGGTGTAAGTGAAAGAGAAGTGTTCAATGGAGCTGCAGGGTCCCATGCTCACGGAAACTCAACAGCAGCTGTAAAGCATTTTAAAAAATACTTGGAAGACGGGTTAGTAAGAAAACTCTTCCTTCCTACACACAGGAATGGATAGGTTTAGTATGCTAATGGCCCCCACTACTACAACAAGTACCCTGAAATTACAAGTTTACACTCAGGGCAGGCAGGAGGTAAACAAGGTCCAATACTGTGGTTTTTATAGAGGTACACACTTCATGTTTTTGTTAAGGTCTTTAAATCATGACTCACATGTCAGGGATCCACGCCAGAGCACAGAAAGAGAAGAAAAGAGCACAAGTCACTCTGGAAACTGTTAAACACTTACATGGACCTTTTACTGAAAATCAATGTTAAATCAACATTGTTGGTGGTAATTCCAATCTTACAGGATAGACAGCACCCTCTGAGGAATCCATCTGACATCTCTTTTCATAAGAAGTTTAGGACTGGATGACACAAGCTGACTTGGTGCTGCTGAGCACCACGAGCTGCCGGAAGATACAAGTATCTTACTTGGAGTAGGTGAGCTGATAGCAGATGCTATGTGTAGAGTGCACTCATTGAGTGCATATATATATAAGTGCTACTAAAGGGCTCCAGACCTGCTTTGGGGTTGTTGCAGTTTAATAGCACGCTGACTCCTGAGAACGCAGACCAGCTGCTTAAGACCATACCAGGAGTCCTACCAGTTGAGCAAGACAGCAATATACAAAGAACTTCCTCAGCTGTACTGAAGAGATACAAATGCAGTCACACAAAACTTAGAAACAACCAAAATCTGTATAAATCCAAAAATCTACTTCCAAACAAGCTATTTTTTTTACCATCACAGCTCTGCTGGCATTAATACAAAACATTTTTTTAAAACACTGGCACTTACCCAAATCTGTAGTTTCACCCGCTTGTCGTTCCTATAAACTGTTTTCACTTTGAAGTCAATTCCTACTGTGCTAACAAAGGCTGGTGTGAAAGTGTCATCGGCGTATCTGAAGAGGAAGGATGTTTTGCCCACGCTGCTGTTGCCAATGATCAGGAGTTTGAACATGTAATCAAAATTTTGATCTGAAGTGTCTTTCTGCCTGTATCTGGCATCTGTTACTGAAGCCATCTAAGAAAATGACAAACATTGAAAAAGAACAGATTTAAGAGCAGTTCAGCATTTGTTTTCCTTAACTGTGTACCATATGTTTAGCTTATCTGTCTTCTTTCTAATATCATAACCACTATATCTGCTGAATAAAGAGGAACACACCTTGAAATCTTCTTTTAAATCCTGGCTTTAAATTTCTATTATCAACTTGCACTGTTAAGATTTCCAAACCCAAGAAATACACCTGTTGTACCACTTTGTGTTTAGAAGAATAACAGATGCTACTGCAGATTGTTCAAATACTAGTGAGGAAGCAGCATTCATTACTCCTGGGGCAGGGTGCCACTTCTGCTGCTCCAATAAACTGCAGTAACCACAACCAAGAACTAAAATCTTCGACAGTGCATCCAACTATGCAATTCATTAAGCAGCCTCCAAGTCAGGTAAACCTAAATAATTCCTTTTCTGACTACTGGGGAAAATCTGCATTTCTAGCACAGGCACCACCACCGTTTTTGCCTTAGAAAAGCTCTGTCCTCAACGTTTACAGGAAGAAGAGGGGGAAAAAAAAGAAAAAAGCAACAGAAGATGAAACATTAGGAATTTCAACTGACAACTTTGAATCCATCCAACACCTATCTGCTCTCAGGCCTTCAATTAAAATAAACAGTGCCTGCATAAAACATGAGGGATCAGGGAGGCTGCAGGTGGCACTTGGAACGGAGAAATTATCCCTTTTGATTACTGGGGAGGTGCGAGTTGAGGATGTTACTGGTGTGAGGAGCAGGGAAGATGTAGCCTCAGCCTTCTTGAGATCCTGAACTGAATTCAGAAACCAAAAAACAACTGTGGAATCTGAAATATCAAGATGAGTGGAAGTCACTGAGCAGCACTGGCTGCTTCAACGTACGCAGCTCAGACACTCCATGGGAGAAGGCAAGCCCCTGACTTTTCATCTCTGTTTGTACAGAGCAGAAGACAGCTACACAGACCATATTACTACAGAGAGGAGAAAAAGGAAACTTTACCTTTTAATAGATATAATACACTTTTCATCTGTAATGCTGTTTCAAAATCTACCCACATCAAACAACCAGAGGTCTTGGCTCCTTATAAACAGTCAGGGGGTTGTGCAAACTGGGGTAATGACAGCACAGGTCTGATTAGCAGCTACTCATCCACTGAACTACAACACATGCTACTTGTGTGCAGTGTCAGAAAGCACTGAGTGGTGACCAATGTCTCTTCTTCCCCCAGCATCCAAAGAAATCAGTTAATTTTCACTTCAGCTCAGATTCTTGGGCATTATTGGGAAGAAAACTCCCACCAATGTCTACTCTCACCACGTGCCCAAACACTTTCCTTCTTGGCAAGTCTCACCTGACCTGCACACAGGACTTCACTCACTGAAAAAAAAAAACCAAAAAAACAAAAACAAAAAAAAAAACCCACCAAAAAAACCCCAGTTCAAAACTCACTGTAGTTAAACAGCTATAAACAAAATGCTGTTCAAAGGCAATTTAAATCGGGATGACAATTTAACTTAAATCTCCAACAGAAGGGAAACAAACCAAAGCCAGCCAGCCCTGTTTAAACTTCAGTAAAATGCTCACGACTGTTTATCTCCAACTAAACACATGCTACTTTCTCAGACAGAAACGGGCTGGCACAGCAGACGTTTCCTTCCCAGACTGCATTAACGAGGACAGGGTCTGAAGAACTTCATCCGTAGCTCAATAGTCAACAGCTGCACTGAATGCTGTAAAATCTTCCCCCAAGTGATTCTCTGTAGCATTCAACACAATTCTGATATACACTCTTCCGAACTTCAGCTGCTATTCAGTAAGACTGCCGTCCTTTGCAAGCACTCCAGAAAACCCAAGTACAAATTTTCCTCTCATCAGTGTATCAGAAAAGGGCTCTTCTACTCGTCCCTTGTGGTTCTTAACAGGAATTTCTAAAATGAAGAATTCAACATCCAACTGCCTTACACACACACACACTCAGGCCAATGCACCCCCTGTCTCAGTTCAAATGTTAGAAATCTCAGCTGCAACAATTATGAATCCAATTAGTCGATTTGCACCAGCCTGGAAGACAGTAAGTTCTCTGAGTAATCTATCTTCCTCATAGACATACATAACTTCCGCGAGAACACAGGTGCACTTACTAAAGAAGGGAAAAAAAAAAATAATTTAAATATTTACATCTCCATTTCACTCAGAGCCTTGAAAAAAGTGAGATGCCTTCATCACTTGAAGCTTGGTCACTTAGATTCAGAGGCAGACCTTTAACAAGGAAGTATCCCACTAATCATAGAGGAATCGATAGCTTCTTTCTCTCCCTGCCTTCACAGAATCTGTCCGCACACTCCAAGCTGATCTTTTAAATGAAACAGTGCTGCTTCCATTAACCCCCCCTAGATTGCTATAATCAAAAATGTACCTGGCTACAAATGCGACTTTCAGATCTCCGTTAAAAAAGCAATTACAGAATGTGGCCAGCTAGAGCAGCTTTGTTCGAAGCACAATACAGAAAACAAGATCAAATGATACTTGCAGAGAACGTGGGGCTGTTGTCATAGAAGCACAACACTTGCTGGCCTGTGCGTGCCACGCTGCTGCGCTGTAGATGCTGCAGGTCGGCTGCTTGAATCATTAAAGGCAGCACTGGAGCACAAAAACTTCAAAGAAAATACCATCCCCTTGCTGAAATTTGACTTTTCCCTTTCCCCTCTGGTCAATAGAGTGAAACCGAAATGACTTTAGTACTAATTACTGATTGCTCTGCTGATTGTGGATCGTTACTGAAGCTGTACTCCACCAGCCTCTGGGCTGAAAGTGTGGACAGAGCTGGCCCTGAATTTGTTCTTGAATCCTGAAGCCAGGAAGCAGCAGACCTTTCTCCCAGTTCTCATCCCCTCCCTTCCTCATCCTCACTTGCTATCCCACCCATGCTCCCTAGCTATGCTGGTCCCAAGGACCACACAGAGAGCTGGTTCAGAGCACAGAGAGATCCCAGTTAAAAATAAATCCCCCTGCACCTTCTCCTGTTTTGCAGGGCTGTTTTTAAAGTTGGTTCAGTTCCCAACCCAGCACAGCTGAGGGACCGAGCGGTGGGAAGTGATGGCAGTTGCTCTGCTGCTGAGAGAAAGGTCCCTGAAATGACATCTCCTGCAGGCCCTCTGCACCTGGCTAAGATTCAGCATCAGCCATGGAAGGAAAAGGTGACGATGCACCAACATCAAGCAGCTCCCGTCCAATTCATCAGAGGAGGTGTCAGAGCCATTGCTCCCAGAGGATTTTATTTTTATGGTGAAAGCAGGTTTAGCTGGCAGTGTAACCCCTCCTCTCTGGGCACGCAGCTACATACGCTCTTTGCTCAGGGTAACTCCAAACATAGAAACAGCTCTGTTGTTTTACAAGGGCTAACTGGGGTTTTCTTACAGAAGACCAAGTCCAAAACAACCGGTGTGCACAGTGCAGAAGAGAGGCTCCTAACTGTTTCCATTTTGGCTGCCTTGGAATAATCCTCAAGAAAATACCTATGCAGGAAAGATTTAGCTACACTGCAGAAAACCCATCACACAGAAGAAGAAAAAGGTGCTGATGAGATGTCCTTGAGAACACTTCAGTGTGAGACCTTGCATCTTTCAGTTCTCTCCTGGGTAACCCAATTCTTTGTAGCTAAGAGCGTACTAATATTGATAACCTGTTTTCCTCCTATGCTTTAACAATGGAAATAAGGTCTCAAACACATCCATTTCCACCTGGTTTTGTGAGAATAGGCAGTTATGTAGCTATGAGAGACCTTATTATTTCCCTATCAAGGAAAAAGCCTGCAGTGTGAGCTTGTCTTTCATTAGACAGAGAAATCATGTACGGGGAGGGTACTACAGATGCTCTAAAGCAATAAAATTTTAATCAGAGCTTATTAGCCACCAAAGAATATGATCCTCAGTCAAGGTGCATCTCCTGCTTTTATTTTCTATTTTGATCTAATGAAGTTTTTAAAAAAAGAAGCCTGTCACCCTAAGATACCTCCATGGGAAACCAGCCTTCACAGCATTCAGTACTCACTGAAATGTGTCATACAGATGACTCCACACAGACATGCTCTTTCATTTGTGTCCAGCATCATGGTGAAGAATCAAACCGGTTTGTAGTGCAACACAAACCATCAAAGTGTTACTGCTCTTACACACCACTAAAAGTGGCCACTGCTGCCCCTGTTCTGCAGCATTTACTGCCTACAGCCCACTTCAGTGAAAAGCAGAACGTGAATTGTCTGAAGCTGGTGGTGTTGGCTAGAAATCACCTGGTATATCTTGCCATCCATTTATTTCTAGGAAAAAAACCAAGGTTGACTTCAAGTGTCGCCAGCCCTTATGGTTCTAGCTGCAAACTAATGGAGGGCTGTTCTTCTCTCTCCTCTCACAGACAAGGAAGAAGAAATCTGATTGTTACCTTTAGGCTTCTCTATATAAGCAATTAGATGGGTCTGTTCACAGACATGGATGTTTCCACGTCCCATTCTCTCTCACCACATCACAAGGAACAAGTCTGAATTTGGAGAAGAGTCTCCTTGTCAGTCACCTCAGTTAGCCATGAAACATGGTCACACTGATGGAACTTACACTTCAAACTTCTTACTAAGACATACCTGCCATTTCAACTTGCTATGAACCTCTGTATTCTGTGTATTACAAGTTCTGTGCATTTCTAACAGTACAGACATCTTTCAGTATTTGTCAAGATTGAAAAATTTTGCAAAAAACTGAAATATACTACACACGTTTTGTGTTACATGGGACCAGTGGCAATTTAAATGTGACTGTTTAACTGTTTAATCATCATCCACTAGCACACAAGTTTGCTTTATAAAGGCAGATGAGATGACAGGGGTGAAACCAGCCTTCTCTATTTCTAAAAGTCAAAGATCTTATGACAGCAAGCTACTCCAGGCTAGCCTGGCCTCATTTTGTGTGTGTTCAACAACCAAGCCTCTGCTCATTCTCCTGACATACTGTTTTACTGCCTTACAGAGCTATATGCGGCAAACCATTTATTTCAGAGTCCAAACTTCTTTTTTTTTCTTACTTCCATTTCACTGTTTCTGAGTTCCAGTGCTCAGGATCAGCCAACAGAGAAAAACTGAGAAAGAAGTTAACAACTGGCAGTCTAGAAAGAGTATGTGGTAACAGCAGGCAACAAAAAAAAAGGGGGCACAAACACAGCTCTACCTGTTAGACTCCTGGCTATCCACAGGCACTGAGGAGTGTGGAGGGAAGAAGAGATTACTATATAGACTCATTTGGCAAAAGCAGAAATAATGAGGCTAAATGCAGGCAGAAGTTTAAAAAAAAACCACAACCACCCATGTACATAGTACTCAAGTCAATACATTGTGCTGAAGTGAAACAGATCACACACGTGCTAAGGCTCTCACAGAAACACAGGACAGGAGCATTGCAGACAGCTCTGTTAAAAGACTGTGGAATCTATACTGTGAGTTACATGGTAGGAATGAAATAAAAAAGTAGCAAAATGACAGGATTTCTTAAGCTCCAATATTTACAGATTAGCAGCAATCCACGAGAGACATTACTGACATGCAACAGAACTTCTTTTCAGAAGAGTTAATACCTTGTGGCATTTTTTCCCCTGAAAGTCTTATGAATTGCATCTACAGTAAAATATTCTAGTTCACAAGTTACACATCTATGTCAATTTTCTATTATAAAAATTCAATCCTTTATGTGCTCTGTCAACTGAAAAAAAAATAGTTTTGACTTTTTTTTTTTTTTCATGAATTACATTAAATCCTGAATCAGATTTCTATCAAGTAATGGAATTGTTTACAGCCAATGTATGCTGTCCTAAAAATAAAGCTCATAAAGGAAATAAGGCCATGACCTTAAGGAGTCTTATAACAATGCTAATACTACAAGAGAGATTTATCAGAAGCAGAAAACACACTATGAACAATTAACATAACCACTAATAAATATTGCAAGCAATAGTTACCAATTTAGATCTATAATCCATGAGACAGATGAAGCCTTTGCTGTGAGTATATGAATCAAGAGAGTGGTCACACTGTTGAACCTGCGATGTAGAAGCAAAAGGATTACAATGTTTATGATAAAGATGGATAATGAGAATATTATGTAAGAGACTAATGGGTAGGCAGGTAAAGACCATGAACACAATGCTGTGTACAGGTCTGAGCTTCCCTCGCCGAACGTGAAGGGGAAAGCCCTGTATTGCACAAAAAACCCACTATAAACAGCACTTGAGTTAGTGAAAGATATTTAGAGAGCAGTTAAATTTTCTTAAAGGGAGATTATCCAGATTAATCTAACATAAAAGTTCCAGATGAATTCTACAAGTAGCTGCAAAACCTCAGAGAGGAATTATTACACCTTTCAAGCAGAAAGGCAGCAAAGTAAACAGAACGGAGGAGCAGCTGAGATACACCTGATACATCGGTGTTCTGCACAAAGCCTGGGTCAAAGTCTGCTGGGTTGTAAAGGCAAATTGCAATAGGACTTGGAAACATCTGCAACTTACAGCTCATCTATACAAAAATAACTGCCTTAAAGTAATAGTTATTCCATATTTAGAGCAGAAGAACATAACAGAATTTAGTCCTCTCTTTCATGGCTAATATAATCTAAGGGCCAGCTTTGTCTCTGGTGCGTTTCCTCTCCAGCAAACAAGGGTAAACCACTGTTTGTCATCTTGACTTAGATTATCTTGCCTTGTGGAGACTGCCAAAACACGTGGACAAACTCAGACCTTATGTAAATAACAAGCTGCAGCCACCTATTCCAGGTCAGAATTTGGATCAAGCAAGGACAAATCTTTTCTCACGATCCACACAATTGACAATCACCTCACTTGGCAACAAGACAGCACATTGCTCTTGCCCAAGCCATTGCACATTTTTCAGTATCAGTTAGGTTTCCTGCTGTTCTCACACCTCTGCCCTCTGCAAGAGTTGCTCCCTGTGACAGCCTCTGGCTCACACTTCATGACTGTCCAGAACTTGATTCTGAGGTGTCATCCAAATAACTTAATTGATAGATCTACAACAAAACTAATACAACAGTGTAAACAGCAAGAAAATTAAGTCTGTGCTTATTACTTCAAAAATATGAGCCTCTCATCTTGACAATAAAAAATAAAATTGATTTATTAGTGAGTCAAAAACTCTCTGCAATAAGATGCCTGTAGTGGATTTGGTCTGGAACTCATACGCTACAAATGAGTTCAATACATGTATGACAACTAAAGGATAAACACCTCTGAACAACATTGGTGGTTATTTATTAGTATTACCCATTCAGATTTGGGAAGACATGCTTTAAAAAGTCTTCTAATTTGCTGGGTGTGGAACATAAGGCAAGAACCTGCAGACATCACCCCTTTCCCATCAAGTCTCTAACTTCACAACTGCATTTTGTCAGGCAGCAGACTGGGACTGTTGTTAGAAAGATTTCCTCAAGCCAAATGTCTCTCTGTGTCTGGAGCCATGCCTCTCCCATTTCCTGCATAATGTTCAACATCCTTAAAGTCCATTTTAGAACCACAACAAAACTCTCAGGAAGGAGGAATTAGTCACTCTAATTTTACTTCTTTACATTTTTTGCCATTGTAAAAGTTCCCACATTTTTTACTCTCCTCTATGAGTGTTTTCTTTGAGGCTCTCTTACCATCACATAGTTCCAGGTCTGTTGGCAAACATACTACTCCAGAAAATACAGAGAAAAATATTTAACATTACAAAGATGTCTCCTTCTCAATGAGGAGCCACTAACAGAGCCCAGCTCAGCTCTCTCCCAAAGGATGCACAGAACAAGAGATTTACTTCCCCCTTATGCCCTAAATAGCAGATGCAAAGGAAATTACCACAGTTCCCTGGATATTCTATAGAGCTGGGGAACCCCCGGAGCCAGCCAATTTCTAGACCTACAGAACTGCTAGCTGAGGCTGACCCTGAATGCAACCCTGTCTCCAGAGAACAGTGCGAGATGAAGAGGTTGATTGCTCTTACAAATGTCACCGTCACTAAAGCTCTTGCTTCCTGTTACAAACATCACAGCGATGGCCAAGATAATGGACGTTAGTGCCCTTCTCATCAGCTCTCCAGCCTTGCAGTTCTGCCTCAGTTTCTCTGAGAACGAACTGGCAATAGCAAAATACTTCCGAGGAGCTCACTGCTGAATACACTGACATAGCAGTGACATAAAAGCACTTGGAGCAACACACAAGATGAATCTGTACCAACTCTGCTGCAAGAAACGTGTGCAGCTCCCTGCTGATCCTGGCCCAGCTACGTTCTACGTGGGGACACAAGCCCTCCATGGAGAAGGCTGTGACCATGCCCTCCCACATAGGTGGAAGATAATGCAAGCTCAAGTACCTGATGGAACTCATACTACCTGGAGCTAAAGTCAGGCCGTACTCAGATTCAGGAGACATCCCTCAAACAGCACCCAGGAGACACAGATTTTTCTGCATCACCAGCTCTAAAACTTTTCATTTATAGGTAAAAGCAAGCTGCTGTCCTGACCAAATCAGGTGTCTGGAGACTGGTATTGTCTTGTAGTAACCACCTGTCAACCAGAATCACATGGAGACAAGGCCAGCTCAGGATGCCTCTGCAGTGCAGGAGTTGTTTCGTTTGCTGCCTGTTGTAGAACATCTGTGATGAACAAGTTATTCCGTAGCTCTGTGCTATGATGTTCTCCATGAAGTTCTTACTGCTAAGTAACCCACCTGCTAATTGGGATTAGAGTAAGCCCCCTCACAACTCCCATATTTTAATTAGCTAATACTTCCAAACACAAGTCTTATTGCTTACATCAGAGATCAAATACTACCACGCTGCAGTAAGCTAAGCACACATTTACAAGAGCTCACTAAATACTGCAGAACTTCAAGCGCAAGATACATTTCACAGCAAGAAGCATACCTGAAATCACCAGCTCAGGACATTTCTCAATGTCAGCCATTGAGAACGGGTTCAGAAAAAGACACTTCCTCGGGCTGAACTAGTAATAGAGAACAGATATAGACTTCCTGGGGAGGGTTAAGTGGACATGAGTGCCCTTCCCTGGCACTGCAAGCAGCCGGCGTGATGCAAGACCCTGAAACATGATGCTGTGACCTGCCCATTTTGATCTGGGGCTGCATCAGATCACGTGAAAAAGAAAATCGGAGAAACTATCTGAAACATAGGCAAGTCAGCTAACATGACTACAACATGACAACGACAACTAGCGTGGTAATGAGTACTACATGTATTGCTTTGCTACACCTAAATGTAGCAAGAACTACTCTCATTAAAACCTGAAGCTAGTAAGTCTTCTCAATTTGTTACCTGAAAATGTATTGGATCTGAAAAGAGAGTGGCACAGTTGTGTCAAAACTGCAAAGAAAGCTTGATTTAAAGGTTGGTGTATTTGTCTCTCATTTGACTTATACCACAAATCGTCCTGATGAGACAGTCCTGAAGGCAGCGATCACAGCAAGGTCTCAGTAAATGTGTATACGACCACTTTCAAGAGAGCAAGAACAAATAACAGGAAATAAAAGCTTTGTAGTTGTACTCTCACACACGGCAGCATATGGATTCAACCTCGTACCCACTATAATCCAGTATCAGTGCTCCCGTGATCTGGGTACAGATTCAAATACACAGATCAAGACTACAGTTCAACTGACATTTTTACCTTGGGAGGGAGAGGGAGGAAAAAAACACATAAAAGAGGAGGTTTATTTGAACGCAGAGCTAATCCAGGATACCTTGAAGCACGACAAACTGTTACTAGCTCAACTGAGAGTGCAGTGCTGGGTCAGGCGTGAGTGATGAGGAACAAAGCAGGAGAGGTTGAAACCAGGTTTGCCACCAAGGAAGTGCATGGAAACATGAATTAAACTTCTGAGGCCATGGTCTTATATTGTTTCAAGAAAAATCCAGGTTAAAATTAACACACCTTTTTTTTTTTTTTTGTCAGGTTAGTCCTAATTTAGGTCAGATCAACCTGATGCACTGCACAAACACACCTTTTCTCGTGCCGTAAGAAGGAAAGGACAGCGGAGACAGAACATCGAGGGGCAAAAAGGTGGGGATGTTTGTGGCAGCGTTATGGCAGTGCCTGCGATCCCACAGCCCGATGTTACCGTGCCCACCAGGCGACACTGCCTTGCTGCTGGCAAGCAGAGAGAAAACCCCGGGGGGAAAAAACAAAGCTTAGTCTCAGAACACATGGCAAAAAAAAAGACCAGCTGTCTTTTGTACGGCACGGACCGGAGGAATTGGAGAGAGTTTACACTTTTTTATGAATTACATTAAAATGATGGACCTGTTGGGCTTTGTACAATGGGCTCGCCGCCTGCTGCTCCAGGGCAGCGTGGGTGCGCAGGCAGCCCGCCCGCAGCCCCTGCCACCCGCACGGCCAACCGCAAACCCGCGGGCGGGTGCTCGGCAGGCAGCGAAGCCGCAGCCGGAGGCAGCAGCAGCAGGAGCAGCAGCAGCAGCAGCGGGTCTCCATCCCCTGCCCAGAGCAGCAGCGACCAAACCCAAATCCCGCGTTGACGCCGAGCAGTTTGGACAGTTTTTTAATTGCTGCAACTCCCCGAGCAGAGAACAACCGCCCCGGGTGACGGGAACTGCCGGAGGTTACAGAGCAGCTGGGAACGGGCGGGAAGGGGCCGGTCTCCGGTCTCCTGCCTCCCCCTCCCCGCGCTCAGAGCACTTTAAAGCTCAGGCAGTATTCTAACACCCATCGCTGCCGATAAACATTTTAGAGCTGTAAGTCCTGCTCCCTCCTGCCC
>WUAM01000143.1:18991125-19016696 GCA_024336885.1 Actenoides hombroni | reverse complement strand
TAGGAGCCCTTTATACAGGAATTGTCTCTTTATGGATTACTTGGAATCATAGAATCATACTTGCCTTCACTTTGTATTTTGAGGATCTCGGGAGCGAATTGGCAAACCTCCCGGTCCCTTTCCGTGTTCCAGCTCCTTTGTGCTCCTGCTTTTCTCCCCCCACACACCTGCTCTACTCACGATCAGCATCAGGCTTTCAGTTTGAGCTGTTTGAGAGGTCTCGAGAAAAAAAAACAACAAAAACTTATAAGGGCCTCTCCTCTTTCTCCTTCCCTGTGTGTGGAAGGTTTCGTACATCATCCAAAGCACAGTTGCTGTGTGCAAATTTAGATACACGGGAAGGTCCTCAACGGGACAGGTAAACTGGAAGAGCCAGGTGGTGTAGAGCTGCGGCAACATCGATGATGCTTACCTGTGATGTGTTGGGGCAGTTCTCATCGGCAGCAATATATGCAATGTGGTTTTCTTGCCTTAAAGTGAGTCATGGTGAAAATAAAGACCTCATGAGAAATGTGACAAAGGCCCTTGAAGAGAATTATGAGGGAATGGACACTGCTGCTAAATGCTGTTAAATGTGCAGCATGGTGTGTCACAGGTCTGAGAAGTTACTGATTGTCTTGCAAGGGGAATTTCCTTGAACAACGTGATGCTGGGTCTGAAGGTGATTTCACGTTTTGGGCAGGCAGGCAATACCTGGTTGTACGAATGACACGTGGAAAGATAGAGAAACTGAAGGAGATCAGAAAGGGCGACAGTGCTGTCATCCCAAAGAAGACAGGGGGTAAGGGTGTTTGCGGGAGCATAAGCAAAAGAGGATATCAGACTACAATAAGATAAGTCGGAAGGGTCTTTTGGGGAAGCAGTGTAATGAGATAGTGCTGTGTTCACATTTCCTTTGTCCCTTGTGTGGCAAACCGGATATATGGTGTTCCCTTAACCCTCCTTAGAGGACTATTGAGTACTGACAGCTGAGTTCCTGGGTGTTCAGAACAAGTAAAAAGAAAATATTTACTGCGGCAGTGCTTGGATACATTCATTATGTTTTCTGAATTATGTGAGTAGGTTCTGAAGCAGAGAGTCTGGATTATTGCCACTATGAGAGTGACCGGGATGATGCTCTGAGCCAATGTGACTGACCTCAAACTGCTTCTTGAACTTGGCAGCAGATTTGGGCAAAGCACGCCCCTTGCATCACAGGGCAGTGTATTTGGTTTGCATGGCAAGGTTTTGGTAGCAGGGGGACTACAAGGGTGGCTTCTGTGAGAAGATGCCAGAAGCCTTCCCCATGTCCAGCTCAACCTTGGCCAGGGGCTTTTATCAGCAGTGGTGGTAGTGCCCCTGCGATAACATTTTTAAGAAGGGGAAAAAACCCAAACAACTGGTCGAGAACAGCAGGTATAAGAGAAGATTGAGAATATATGAGAGTAATAACTCCGCAGACACCAAGGTCAGTGAAGAAGATGGGGGCAAAGGTGCTGTAGGTGCTGGAGCAGAGATTCCCTTACAGCCTGTGGTGAAGATCATGCTGAGGCAGGCTGTCCCTCTGCAGCCTGTGGAGGTTACTGGTGGAGCAGGTATCCACCTGCAGCCTCTGGATGACCCCACACTGAAGCATGTGGACATGCTCCTGTGGAGAGCCTGTGCTAGAGCATGCTCCTAGTGAGACCTACAGACCCATGGGGAAAGGAGCCTCCACTGGAGCAGGTTTTCTGGCAGGATTTGTGACCATGTGAGGGACCTGTGCTGGATCAGTCCATGCAGAACTGCAGCCCGTGGGAAAGACTTATGTTGAAGAAGTTCATGGAGAACTCTCTTCTGTGGGAGAGAGCCCACGCTGAAGCAGGGGAGGAGAGGTAGTGGCAGAGACAGTGTGTGATGCACTGGCTGCTTACCCCTGTTTCCTCTGCCACTTGGGCAGAGAGAAGGAGAGAAATTGGGAATGAATTTGAGCTCAGGAAGAAGGGAGAGGTGGAGGGAAATTGTTTTAAGATTTGGGGTTTTATTTCTTATTACCCTACTCTGATTTGATTGGTAATAAATTAATTTTCCCCAAGTCACATCTGGTTTGCCCGTGCTGGTAATCGGTGAGTGATCTCTCCCTATGCTTATGTCAGCCCATCAGCCTTTCATTGTATTTTCTCTGTCCTGTCCAGCTGAGGAGTGGAGAGAGTGAGTCGCTTTGGTGAGTACCTGGTGCCCAGCCAGGGTCAACCCACCATAGGCAGGTAGTGATTGTTTTTGCTAGGCCACAGTTGGAGGGTTCTGTGCCAAATGCTTGGTATTACAAAGACTAGGTGCCTGTCACTTGCTCAGAGATGCTGAGCAGGCAAGCACCACCCAGGTGGTGTTTGCCAAGACTTTATCCTTTAGAAGGGAGCCAAGGCAAACTTTCCCATTCCTTCTTCATCCAGAGAAGGTAATGAGCATCCCCAAGTGCTGCCTTAAGAAATGGTTTCTCCTGATGCGTGACTCCTGAGCACCCAGAGGTGTAAATCCAGAAAGAATTGTTGATAATATTTTTACATTGTGGTTATAAGAAGTGCTAAAGGTCACCAAGGGGTATTAAAGAAACACAGCAACAGAAAATTCCAGCGCATTCATCGGCACTTTGGGTGGAATTGGTTTTGCTGTTTCTTGCGTTATTTGTGTTAAGTCTTCTAGTCAGCAGTCAGAGGAGAGAAGGAATATTTTATGAAACACAAGGTGCAAATAACACTGTGGGGAGCTCATTGCAGGGTTAGAATATGGAACTGCTTTTCAGTGTTTTGGGGGTTTGTTCTTCCCCCAGTGAATTAGGCTGTAAGCTTTTCCTATCAGTCAGGTGTCACAGCTCCTCTGGCTCTTAGGTGGGACTGCATTTGTACCCTGGTCGAGGGTGTATCGTGGTCATACTGAGCAGACGTATGGCAGATGTGCTGTGGGGAGAGACTGCCTCCAAGTCTTAACAGACTGATTGAGCAGGCCATGTGGTTTTCCTGCACCTTTGGGCTGGTCTCTTGCTGTGAGAGATGTGCTGATGTCCGTTTAAAGACTGTGGGACAAGAACAGTCTGTTAAAGAGCTGGGCCTGAGAGGTGACCTCTCAGAATTTGCAGTGTGTCCAAAATACAGCTCAGTACAGAGGTTGTAATGCTCTTTGTACCAGATAAAAACTTTGAACTGGTCTTCTGTGCTCTGCTGAGCAGAGAGAGAGAAGCAAAGACATGTTGGGGAAAGGATGAGACTATTCTAGTGCTAAAGACTGAAGTGATTAATGAGAGAGAAATCAAAGGCCAAGAGATGCAGTGGGTTCTTCCTGATATGCAGTTGTGTAGGGATGGCACCACTGTGCTCATGTCCCTGTCTCAGGCTCTGAGACATCCCTTTTAGTAGAATTTGGGGGTGGGAACTGCCTTGAGAAGGTGTTTGGTTCAGTTGTGTTCTGTGATGTGTTCTAGATCAATCTCAAATGTCCTTTGAGGAACTACTGCGACTCCAGAGTGATGTGAGACCAAGAGTGTGCAAGCAGGTGACCAGTGGGAAGAAAACTGCAAAGCCTACGAAAGCTATGGTGAAGCAGCAACAAGGCAGAAAGGGGTAACATGTTTCTTTGGTGATCAGAAAAATGGGCATGTGTGTTCTCTGCAGTCCAGAAATTATGCTGGGAGCTCCTTGCATTGTTGCCATTGCAGTGGAGCTGGTGTAAATCTTCCTTAATGTGCTGCACAATCGTGCCTTTCACTGTAGTGTTTGCTTTGGGAATGTCTGTTGCTGTTTCAGAGCTCTTACTGTCCTATTCTGTTCAAATCCCAGTGCCATCTGTTACTTGATAGTTAAATTGGTGCTCAATTCCTTGACACCCTCTGTATCAAGACACTTTTAAACCACGGCATGGTATGCTTCTGTCTGAAGTTGTATGATGATGCGTTGTGTCCCCTGGGTCCTGAAATAGTTACCCTGCTGTTTTCTAAACCCCTTCCACCTTAGCAGCATCTTCTGCCTGGCTCCCAGTGGCTGGAGTTGCAGTGACAGCCATTTGTTCTGGAATTTCATTCATCCTTCTGCTGTTGTCTCATCTGGCTTGTCTGTGATGATTTTCTTTTCCCCCTCTATAGCACTTCTCATCGCACGCTTTTTCCTGTCCTTCCTGGTCTTTACATCTCCTATTCGCATACTCAGTAGGTGCTGTAGATGTGGTGACTGTAAAATGTATTCAGAACAAAAACTATCACATCTTTTTACAGTCTTCCACTGGCTCCCACTGGAAACAACCATTATGCCATTACCCTTTATTTGCAGTAGCTAGCTGGTTTTCAGTCCTCAGAGTCGTATCTAAGTGATTCGAACAGGTTTCCTCTGTTACCCTGGCATTCCCTGACCTATTTCTGAAATTCTGAATGCTGAATACGTGTTTCTTCTGCTTCAATCTGTTTCTTCTTCTTCTTCAATCAACAGTTGATGAATGTTTCTGCTTTACCCAGGAGTCGGGGATTTTGCATAGTGCAACATCTCTTTCTGCCACACAGTTTGCATCGTTCTATTTTTATTTGATTCCCCTAATCCTTTATGCGATGCATCCCTGTAAATCCCACATGCTGTTTTTCTCACGTTCTTGTTGTGTAAGTGATCTTCTTAAAAAAGGACTTTAGGGAAATCCCCTGGAACTGAGCTGATTTCAGCAATGCTGAATAAAGATGAATTGAGAGCATTGTACAGGGGTGTAGCCACATCAGCAGCCATGAAAATACACTGAATGCTGTCCTGAGTGGGATTTGGAAAACTTAATTATGCCTGCAGGGTTGTTTATGTTCCTTCCTCGGTGCTGTTGTGTTGCTGAATTTGGGTATAATGCCCACGCTGTGAGTACTCTCAGCAGGTGGTTCACAGGTCTTTCTGTGTTTCTAATAACTTACCTCATATACTGACAAAGCCCAGGACACAGCGTCCAAGTAATATGGGGAGAGTAACAGCCCATTCTCCCACCTTATACTGTCCCCCTCACACACACAAAGCAGCTGGTTCTAAAGCCTGTCTTGCAAGAACTTGTTCAATTAATTGGTTGTCACTGTGGTCCTTATGGTCATTATTTGCTGTGAAGTCTCTTTTGGGATATGTACCATAAGCTGTATGACCTGTATTCCTGGGGGCTGCCCTTGTCTTCACTTGTGGTTTGGTATGATTTCTCATTGAGCCTGACCACAGTAGAGTTGGCCTGTCTTTGTAACTACCACCTCAGTATAGAAATCTCCAACTTTGGTCCCACCTTTCAGTGTAAGTATTAGTCAAGACTGAATGAGTTGGTTAGGCCAGGAATAGAAGAGGGTTGTTGAATGATGAATGAAAACATGGAGAGGGAGAGGAATAATTGAGTATGGTGCATTTACTGGTGTGGGTGGTGGTTTTCACTTGATACAGTAGGGCTATATCAGGTTTTGTGTAGGATGGTTTTAACCATGCATTTATAGATCCTTTGGTTGTAGTAGCCTCGTATGGCTCTTGACTGAGTCATCTCTTTGCTCTCTGTAGGTTCATGGTGTGGATTGAGTGGGAGAGTGTGTTTCAGCACTGTGTGCTAATGTTCTCTTGAGGGTCTGGCTAACCTCTTGACATGTTAGCTTGGGTCTCCTTCTGTCCTCTGGTCCTCTTCCATACACTTTTCTGTTTTTCAGGCCACTGGAGATGTCTGCCAAGAAGCCTGTACCTTTTCTTCGACAAGTTATCCCTATTAGAAAGAAGGTGGGTGCTCCCCCTCCCCAGTTCAGGAGCTGACTTCCCTTAGAAATGCTAATAGGGCACAGACATGGTAATGGGGCTGCTGAAGATGACACAAGGACACAGGCTGTTTCTGGAGGGTAGGGCTTGGACCACTGTCTGGTTGAGTATAGATGGCACAGTGTGGGGACTTTCTATGGGTGTCCTCTGTGAGGACAGCCATAGGACATGGCCGGCACCACTTGATGTCTCTGGGGAGAACACGGGATTGGGTGCAGGAGCGCCTGCTCTCTGTATAACATTCTGGGTGCATAATGCACAACTTGCAGACCTAAATGTTTCTAGAAGATGTAAACAGGCTATTAACATGGTAATCCTGGCCACAGCTCTTACCTTTGCCTTCCCTGTCTTCAGGTCCACAGAGACCCTCGATTTGATGACCTGTCTGGAGAATATAAACCTGAAATATTTATGAAGACATACAGCTTCCTGGACAGCATCAAGAAGCAGGAGAAAAAGGTGATGTGCCTGTCCTTGGCCAGAAGAACCTTGCTTGGCAGGGTCAGCTTCACAGTGGAGGTGGCAGGCAGGCAGTGATGCAGCTTTCTGCTCTCTCTTTTCAGATGGTTCAGAAGCAGATAAAAAAATGCCGGAACACGGAACAGAAGGAGAAACTCCAGCAGCTCCTGAACCGCATGGTGAATTCAGTGCAGCCTCTCCTCCCGTGAGGCAGTGCACTAGAAGAGAGTATGTGTGACCTGAGGTCTGCATGGACACTTGCTGACACATGCCATCCTTTCTGTACAGACACAGCAAGAACAGGCACAGAAAAAACAGCAGAAATTGAGGGAGAGGGAGATGTCTTTGAAGAGACAACAGAGGGAATTGGCCAAGCAGGGAAAGAAGCCCTTCTTCCTAAAGAAATGTAAGTACTCAGTGTGAACATGCTGCAGGAAGATGCAAAGGAAGTACTGCTGACAGGACTCCAAGCATGAGAAGTGAGTTGTCCATAATATTCCAAAGAGCTGTGGAGGGATTCTTCTAGTGCTGGTACTCGAGCGAGAAGCCAGGCCTAGAGCCAAGGAGGGAGAGGTGAGGAGGGGCTGGTCTGTAGAGATTATTTGGACTTCAGTTTAACACCTTGCTCCCCTCTCCTCTACAGCTGATAAGCGGAAATTGGAGCTAGCTGAGAAGTACACAGAGCTGAAGAGGAGTGGAAAGCTTGAGAGCTTCCTGAGCAAGAAGAGGAAGAGGAATGCCATCAAAGACAAGCGCCATCTGCCCTCACAGAAGAACTTGTGACTGCTGAATAGATGTGCTGTTGTCTGGCACTGGCACTTACTGCCCTGGCCAGGCCTCTCCTGGCCTCCGCTCCACTGCTTCATTTTCTCAAGATGAAATTGGGTATTTTTGCCCCCTCCTCCAGGAAACCTGCCTGGTTTTAGTCCATAATCACTGTCTCGTTCTCAGTGAAGTGTGTGGTTCTGTCGTGGGTCTGGGAGTTGGGTGGGAAAGAGGTCTTGTTAGGTCTCTCCAAAGCCTTCTCTTTCTGAGGGTGAATAAACCCTGTGCTCCAGCCTCTTGACAACCTTTGTCTTCAACTGGAGTAACCCCAGAAGACCACCATCTACTGGGGGTCCAGCCTGTATGCCGCGGCTGATGTAGTCTCACAAGTGCTGAGTAAAGAAGAGAGGATGACACCCCTCTGCACAGGCAGATCCTGGTGATGCAGCCCCTGGTGCGGCTGGCCTTCCTTGCAGCCAGGGCATACTGCTGCCTGGGATTTCCAGCAGGGCAGACTCTCTTGGTTCTCTTTCCAGGGCTGTAGTGCTTCTAGGAAACTGGTTCTGTATGAAATAAAATACCTCAGTTTTCCTCTACTCTTACTGTTGGTGCTATTACAGTTGAAAGTGTTTGAACTTCTGGGAGTTCATGCCTCTCTCCCACATTGCCTTTGACCACCGGCTCTTTTGTCTCTCCTCACTACCGACTGCTCCTGTCTCCTGTGGCTGTGCTGACAAGGCGGTGATGTGGATGTGCCCCAGATGATCTCCATCTGACAGGTCAGAGCATGTGCTGGGAGAGAGCACCTGAGCTCTGCAGGGGAGAGTGCTCCCTGGCATGGCTGTGCTGTGTGCAGGTGGGTAGCTGGTGTGCGGGGGCCTAGGGAAAGGTCTTGTGATAAGCAAGAAATGGAATGATGAGCAACTCCATCACACCTACCTGAGGATGTTGCTGAAGCATCTTCCTCTACAGCATTACCTGGGGGTAAACTGATTCTGCTTTGGAGGTTTTGGGTTAACCGGGGGAAGGCAGCAGAAGTGGGATGTGCCAGTTTGGCTACGTGGAAATCCTCAGCTGCCTTTAACCTGTATGTGGCTTATTTGCACTATGCCCATCTGCTGTTTCCTCCTTGCCTTGTGATGTGGGATGCAGAGCCTGCCCCATCCTTGGGCCTTCAGAGGAGAGTTGCCTTGGGAGCAGCTTGGCAGCACCAAAGCCCAAGGCCATCCTCACCCCTTTGTGACATTGGTCTGCTGTTTTATGCTCTCAGTTCTTAATCCAAAGCTTAACGAGCTTCCACCTGTAATTTAATGCAAGAAGGGAAGAAGATTGGGCCCAGAATAGGCTGGAGGTGGCTCATGTGTCACTGCTGCTAGGGCCTTGCGAAGGGGCCATGTGAGAGCAGTATTCCTGAGTCCATGTGTACCTACACTCAGCTGCTGGTAGGTCCTGCCCAGCAGGGAGTAAGCCTGGTGCAGCCCCAAAGTGGTCCTGCTTTCCTCTGCTGCTCCTCTGGAGCTAAATGGTTCCTGCCTGTTGAGGCCTGTGTGCTTGCCTGCCAGCCAGGAGGACATCCTTCCTGGCATGTTCAGCATATTAGGGGTGAGGAGCAAGTCTATTGGCCACATCCTGGGCCAAGTACGCTGCAGCAGGGGAAGTTCTGAGGCATTGTCCAGCCATTTTTTTGGTGTCACTGAGTGTTGGGACAAGTGTCATCATGGCAACAGCAGCTTCAACAGGAGCTGATGCTTCCAGCATCTCCAGAGAGTTTTCTACTGTGAGGGGAGCCACTCTTCTCTGGTGTTGGGTTATTCTTCTGTTTCTAATGCTGTCCCAGCAGTGTGTGTCTGCTAGACCTGTTCTGGTGTTTCTCCAGGTGGAGTGTGGGGACTTTCTATGGGTGTCCTCTGGGAGGACAGCCACAGGCCATGGCTGGCACCACTTGATCTAACGGCAGCTGTTTGCACAGGCACTGGTGGCTGACAAAGCTGCCACAGATACTCCCCCAGCAACACCCTCCCAACTGCTGACCAAGAGGAATGGCTTCAGACCCAGGTGCCTGGGATGGTCTCCCCAGGCCTGGATGGTCACTGAGACCCCCACCCAGACATGCTCTGCAGCTGGACATCCAGGTACAGGCATCTATGGGAGCAGGGGGGACCTGGCTGCCTGCTAGCAGGGACACAGACATGAGGAGGCTGCAGAGCTTAGATATTTTATTGCAAAGAGGGAGATACAAAAAAAGGATGGTCACTCCCTCTGGCCTGAAGCTGGCTGAGAGGGGTGGCAGGGGGAGGTCCAGGCCTCGGTCCCCCAGCCTGGGGACCCTGGCTCATGGAGCAGGCTGCTGCCAAGCACCAAGCTGGAGCCAGGGCCAACCACAACAGCGGGGTGGGTGAGCCCTGTGCAGCTCCCCAGCCTGAGCCCTGTCTGGCCAGAGAGCAGTGCTGTGTGGGGAGCACTGATGGGGGAGACTGGCACGGGGTAGGGCGCTGCCTGGCCCCAGCCAGACACAGCGCATTAGGCAAACCTGGTCTCCTCCTCTGCTCTGCTGCCCCTCTCGGTGGGGTGCTGAGGTCCCAAACTGCTCTGCAGACTTATGGAGGCTGCTATGGGGGCCCTTTGCCAGGTGACCTTTAGGGGCCAGAGCAGCTTCACCCAGGGAGGGAGGGAGCAGGGTCGTTGCCTTCTGTCCAGGCAGGGAGCTCAACAACCCACCTCAGCTTTGCAGGTATGGCCAGGCACAGCAGCGCCCAGGCTATGGCTCCTGCTGGCTTGTCACGTGTTGTCCTGGGCCAGCTCCTCAGGGCAGGGAGGCCGGTCCCGGGACTTGTGTAGCCCTGGGGAGGGCTGGGCCTGGGCACCGTGCTGCACAGCCAGGTCTGGCCCCAGGGGTGTGTGGTGCTGGTGCCGCTGGTACTGCACAAACGTACAGACCTTCAGCCCAATGGCCAGAATGTTTTTGCCCATGAAGATGCTGGAGACCCGGGTGTCCCTGAAGAAGACCATGTTGCTGCCTCGGATGAAGATGGTGGTGATGTTGACAGTGAGCATGCTCAGCATAGGGTACAGCATCATCCGGTGTGGCATAATGCCAATCCCTTGCATGCTGATCTCACAGAGGGACACGCAAGGGAGGACCAGGAGCAAGATGTAGCAGTAGAAGAACATGATGCCCTCGGCCCAAAGTGGCAACCCCTTTTTCTGGGGCTCCCACAGGTTAGCCTGGATGTCCAGCACATCCAGCATGTCCACAATGACCCAGAAGATGCGGTTGCGAAGATCTTCTTTCTTCTTGAACGTTCTGACGTATTCCATGTGCTCCGTGGCCACCAACAACACATAGAGGGCTGGGATGCAGATGGAGAGCAACAAGGTCAGCGCTTTGCGGGCTATGAGATCCAGGCTTTTCCGGTCAGCTTTATAGTTCTGGTATACAAAGTAGACTTTGATCTCCAGAACGAAGACGTACAGGAACCAGAGGATCATGGCGTAGCCCCGCTTAGCTGTCTTTACCTCTGCTCCGACCCAGATAGCCACATAGCGGAGCACCAGCAGGAAGCACACGTCACCCACTGCCACCATGACACAGATGCCCAGCTTCCTGGAGCCCTGGCTCTGTTCTACTAGGTAGGCATCCATGAGGATGAGGCTGGTCATGATGAGCACAGTGGAGAGGCACACATGGGGCTTGCTGACAGGTGGTGGGGGAACCATCCTGCACAGAGGAACAGGCAGAGCTGTCAGGGAGTTGCTGGAATTCCCCATCCCCACTTTTGGGCCCCCTTCTGCCCCTCCTTTCCCCAGTAACTGTGGATGACCAAAGAAGGTGGAGGGGGGGGGGTGTCATAGACTCCTCTCATCCTATGTGCCTGGTTTGCTCCAAACCCACAGACTGTTAGCTGAAGTGCTTCTGAGACTCCTGGCCAGGCCATCCTGGTGGCACATGATTGCTAAAACCCAGGTCCTAGGCTGCACATGGGCATATGGTGGGGTAGGCTGGACAGCCTTCAAGCACTCAGGATGCCACTGCCTCTTCACACTGGTTAGTCTCTGCCACTGTGAAGGGTACATGCCTTATTTCCCATGGGATTTCCCAGCCAGTGGCACTGGTTATATTCTTCCCTCAAGGCACACAAAACTGTATCTATACTTTTAACCCAAGCAGGTCTTTTAACTGCTATGATCCAGGGCCACTCTCTTTTTAGTGTCCTTTATTTTCATGCACAGCATGAGACGAAGGATTATTTCTCACCTGGCTGGCCTGTAGGGTGAGGGGGAAGAAACTGGCCCAACTTCTTTGGTTTTCTTTAGCCTCCTGCTTCCTAAGAGCTCTTACGGCTGTCTGCCCATGCCCACCCTGCCCCAGCACTACCAACTGAAAGGAAGGAAAAGCAGCACCAGCCCACAGCTCCAGGATACAACGGGCTCTGCAGCAGCCCCTCAATTTCAGCTGGATGCTCAGTTTTCCCAGACTGGGGCACAGCAAAGCACCCTGCCTGTCTTGGATGGCACTGGAGCTGCCAGGCTCCCTCCTTCTGGCCAAGCACAGCTGCAGGCAGCTGCTACCAGCAGCGGAGGGGGGATGGAGTAGGGGCCTCACTACGCAGGGCTCAGCAGCTGCTCTGGAGGGGAGCCAGCCCCCCAGCTGAAAGGGGAGAATGAAGCTGGCCTGCTGACCGCGTGGCACAGCGCTGCACCGGGCAAAGCCTGCGCAGCCACACCTGGGTGGGCAGGGGTCCTGGGGCACCATCCTGGTCACCTGGGGGGAAGCGTGTGGGTGACACCTGAGCACGGAGCAAGCGCCGGGGAGCAGGATGGAGGCCATGAGGTTAGTGCTCGCCCCTGCACACTGATGCTGCTGGTGCTGACAAGACATCACAGGGCCCGAGGCACAAACCACCTGAACCTCTGCTTTTTGGCCATCCCGCACACCCCCTGGCAAGCCGAGGGAGGCAGTGACACCCACGCCTGCCAGGCACAGGTGCCTGTAAGGGGGAAAGCTCAGAGGCTGGCAGGCAGAGGCGGGCTGGTGGATGTGGCACAGCTGGAGCGTGCTGCACAGCTGGAGCGTGCTACACGGCTGGGGTCTCCCCCGCGTTCCCCCCTACGGCCTCGACACGCTCTTCGAGAAGCCGGGGGCAGCCCGAGCGGCGGCTCAGCGCCAGGCGAACGAGGCCCCGCGGTCCCCACGCTCGCCGCGGGGTCGGAGCGGGGCCGTCCCGCACGCCGCCTCCCGCCACGGCAAAGCGCAACCCACCGCGGGCTGCGCCCCTCCGCGCGGCATCGGCACGCGGACGCCCCGGCCCTGCCCGTCCCCAGCCCGCAGCCAGCGCGCAGCGGCCCGGGGCCCGGAGCGCCGCGAGGGGAGGAGGAGGCAGGCCCTGCCCGCCGGTCCTGAGGGTCTGCCTTTCACACCACACCTCAGGGGCACCCAGCACCCATCCCGCAGCCGCTGCCCGCCGGGCACCCGCCCCGCCCGCCGCCGTCCCGCAGAGCCTGCGGACAACAACCCCGACGCCCGGAGCCGAGGAGGGCAGGAAGAGTTTCGGGGTCCTCGGCGGGTTCGAGGGGAGGCGAAGCCCCGCCGCCCGCCCCCCTCAGCGCTACCACCGACGGGAAAGGCTGCGCCCCGACGGCGCGCACCGCACCGCCCCGCACCGCCCCGCACCGCCGCGGGGGAAGACCCACACACACCCCCACCTCCGCAGCTCTTACCTGCGGCGGAGGAGCGGCAGCGAGAGCCGAGCCGAGCCGAGCCGAGCAGGTCCCGCGGCCGCTGCTCGCGTGGCGGGAGCCGCCCCCCCGCCGGTACCTGGGGCGGCCCCGGGGGCGGAGCCGCGGCGGGTGCGCGGAGGGAGGTGACCGGTGCGGAACGGAGGGGCTGCAGAGCGGGAGCCCCGGCGGGGACTGACGGAGTGTCCCGGCACCACCCCGCCAGCGGCCCGAGCTCTCCGGGGGCCCCGTCCAGCTGCTCGCCCTCCGCCCCTGTCCCGTGCTCCGTTCCCGGGGCTGTGAATTGCCTCAGGCGTTCCAGGAGCCCCGGTACAAAGAACGATGTCCAATGTGCGACCCCAACTTGTCATTCTTGTCACACTCCCTAAACTGTTAATTCTGAAGCCTAGTGATGGTGCCTGTGGCATTGGGAACCACATCTCTACTGGTGAGAAGACAAAAAAATGAGGCAATGGCCGCAGCCTCTCTAAGTTGCTTGCCTGAAGGAGGTCTGATGAAGAGGTTGCAGCAGACCCTCTTGGCCTTAAAATCCTGCAAACAGACCACAAGTTCAAAATCCAAGATCTGATTGTGGCCTGTCCCTCGCTGGGAAACTGAAACAGCTTTCAGAGATCATCCCCTAGAGAAAGTGAACATAATCATGGGCATTTTAAACGTGTCTCTGATATAACTAATGAAGTGCTTCCCAAACAGCCAGCAAAGTTGACAGCATGTTTTTGCACTGCCAGAGTTTAAGCAAGTGCCTAAGGACAATGTTCCTGATCAGCCCTAGGAAAGAGTGCCTCCTTGGGAGGGGAGGCCAGAGCAAGAGCCACCTAAAGATACTGGAGTTGCAGGGTTCCTATCTTCTCTTGTTGACAAGCTAAGCAGCCTCCAGGGACCACTGTTGAACTCAAGGCTCTAAAACTGGGAGGTGCTTGTGCCTCTGCACCCCCTCCCCATCCCTCAGAGCACTACTTTCTTCCTGCCCAGTCTCATCACGCTGTGACATTGCATTTGGTGTGTGGCACTTTGACTCAACTTGCACTTCCCTTCCGGATTTAACGTTGTACGGTCATGAGTTACTTGCACAACTTCCAGTGAGGGAAGTCTGTATTGGTTTAGATTTACAGACGGGCAAGTGAGGGAACAGGAGAGAACTCCCCCAAGCCCTCGGAGGTGGGAGAGAAGCACAGATGCTTTATCTTGTTTTCTGACATGTGGATCTGTCTCACTCTCTCACAGCAGTCATGCAAGAATATTTATCGAGCACAACATGCCTATTCATGCTCTCTCAACATGTCTAATTCAAGTTACTGCATCCTCACACTGTGCAATTGATCTCAGGAAACAATTTTAATCTTTCCAGTTTCCTCTTTTTCTAAAACCAGGATTTTATTTATCGTTTCATTTATCACTAAAGCAAGAGCAGCACCCAAGTGCTTGAACTGAGGCTGATGGTCGGCTATGTGTGATGTTGTAAGTAGTAATAATACTAATGACCCTAAGTCTAAAAGACTCATAGTCTAAGCTCATGATAAGCTTTGTGCTTGTAGAGGCAAAAATGTATCCCAAAGCAGCACAGTTTGCACACAGAGCAGCAGCTTCAGCCCATTATTGGCTGTTGTCCAGGGGAAGGTAGATGAAAACACACCAACTGCAAGGAGAAAACAAAATCTTCCTTATTTGAATAGGTCTCCCTCTCCCAGGCACTTCTTTACTTCTGTGTGGAATAAACAGCACATAAGCCCCATGCTGTGTCCCCAAGATGTGTGCAAATTTCATTCTCTTTAACAGGGCTAATGCACCAAAACCCTTACAAATGGGATTTTGAAAACTGTTCATAATATTAGAAGTAGCACCATAAAGTGCCATCCAAATTTGACTGTGCTGCCAATGCAGCTTCTTTTATGCCCAGTGTGTTATGTTGTGTCCTGAAACATGCTCAGAAAGCAGGGAGAACATCTGCAGTCCTTATCAATGAATATTTCTGCAGCATGTCTACCTACAGCATGCTATACACATGCAAAATGATCCAAAAATTTAGTATATACCAACAAATTATCTCTAACTGGCAACCAGTTACCTGCAGCCTTAGCCAGATTGAGTCCAGACTATCCTGCCCCTTCAGCCCTGCCCCAGCTCCTCCTGCAGCTCCTGTGGGCCTTTGCTCCCCTGCCTTGGTTTGCAGTGGCATCAATGGACCATGCTGTTTCCAGAAGGAAACACCAGGAAGATGTGTCCCCTTCATCCCCCACATCATGGTAGGGACATGGGAAAGAGAGGAGGAGACTCATGGGCTGGTCAGAGGAAAGCAGAACATAGGAGCAGCTCAGAAACACTCGATTATTTTTACAGCACCCACCCACGCCATGATCCTGTGCCCAGGATCCCTTGCCTGCTTCCCACACCTTGCTTGATGGGCCATTCTGCCCTGTGCTGGGACAAGTGCCAGCACGAGGTGGTGTTGAACAGTCTCCCTTGCTGTTCTGAGTCAGAACCTGGTGTGCTGTAAGCACAGGTCAGCCAGGCCCTGCTTCAGTGTGCTTATGGGGTCCATCTCTTTTTTTTTTTTCTTCTGTCCTTAATCAAGGGAATCTACAGCAGATTCAGCCATTACAGAACTGTGCTGTGACAGTTGTCGCAGCCTGGAGAGGATTACTCAAGTCTTGGACCCTGTACCCACTGCCTGTGACGGGCCAGAGGAGCTGGCTGTCAGCTGTCCATGGAGATTCCTCCTCCTTGGGACACGCTGATGTGGTGGCACTGGGCTGGTGCTGAAAGAGTGAATCACCAGCTCTCCCAGGAGTGGTGAGTCCCGGACAATGGCAGGCCTGGGACCTGTATGCAGCCACTCCTTACGCTCGACAAAGTTTGAAAGGAAAAGTAAACTGAGTTTATTTGACTGTACCGCTTAACAAATCAGCACCTGTTCCTTGGAGGAAGAAAGGAAGAATGAGATAATATGCCAAATAGTTTTGAGACAAAGCAACTTTCACCGTTTTGACAGATCTTCATGATTGTTTCCTGGTTCCCTCCAGGCAGCAAGCTCCCCTGTCCAGTTATCCCCAAAGAAAACTTACACAGCTGTTTGGAAGTGGGGTGCAACCTTTTAGATAAACTTCATCCTTTGGCTTTGCTTTCTTTGAGATGAGCATCACCTTGCAGTGAAGTTCCCCTATTCGTTCAGCTCTCTGAACACAGTTCTGCTTGCTGTAATTCCACCTTTATTGCTTTCTGAATCTCCATCCTCAGGTCTCAAGTTTTGATCCATCTATAGTCACAGTTGTCAAGGAATAGCCCTGGAGTGCTTCTCCTGGTTGGGCAAACCCCATCAGATGTAATACTGGGTCACCTGAAAATAAGTATCACAACATAATGCAAATTCAGGTGCCTCTCCTCTTGCCAAAAATTAAGAATTTTCATCATCTCCAAGGATATATGACCTTGCACTCATACAGGTTTAATAATGTCTCACTTCAGAGCTATTAATTACACAAGCTGTAAGGGAAGACAATGGACGAAGCTCATTAGCAGTTTGGTCCAGTCTACATAGAATGGCAGACAAACAGCCATGGGGACAAAAGTGCATTTGAAGTAGATGACTTGTAAACTCAGCCTGCCAGGATGATGGACGGGACACGCTGGCCATGCTGGCATTCTTGGTTGTTGTGCTTTTGTTCCCTGCTGTTAAGCACGGCGAAGGAAAGGTTTCCAGAGTCTCTAGTTGACACTTCCTTAAAGTCTCCTCAGCCTCAGGTGCACAAAGCAACCTCTGCTCCCAGGCAGCCAGATGGCTAGCTGCAATCCAGTCACTCTTTAATTAACTTCAGGGTTTTTTTTTTTCCTCTGTAGGTTGTTTCTGGGAAAAAGGGAGCTGACAGCATGTTTGTTTACATGAGATTGATTTGGCCTGGCAGTTCCCTGGCTCTATAATAAGAATTTTGAAGTGTCTTTGGGTTTTGTTATCATCATAAAGGAGTAGAAGCTGAGAATCCGGGGGGATTTCTAGGATGCATCTGAAGAAATTAGGTAAGTATGCAGGTTTACTGCAAGTCATATGCAGCTGGGCAGCACACAAAACAAATCTGATGGGGACAAACTAATCTGAGGTCTTGGTTACTGTGCACTGTTGAGCTGTTGCAGTATATAATTAACTTTAAATGCCACTACAACAAACATTGACCTGTAAGCAGCTTCTTTAACCCCTGTGGAATTGTTTGTGTGCGTAAAGTTACACAGCATACATAAAGCAACTGTTGGCTGGAAGGTTCAAGATGTATCCCTCTGCACAGAAAAAAAATGCCAACCAGCAGTATCATCTGATCGAGATTAAAGAGCAGTAGAGTGTGAAAAATCCGCATTAGAATGTCCAGTTATAAAACTAATAGGTAGAAAGAGAAAAATATTTAAGTAACAGATCAAAACTAAGTTTACCCTGCAATCCGGAGATGTGAAACAGCTTTTACACTTGATAATTAGCTGCCTCTAGCAATCAAGCTGAGGCAGCAGGTATGTCATTCTACTGAGAGCCCAGCTAAAAGCCAGGCAGGGGAGCAAGTGCCACGCTCCCTCTTGCTGCAGAGGATGAAAGCGGGGTCTAGAAAAGAGCAAGTATAGGGGAGAGTGGAGAAGCTCCACCAGCTCATTATGCCTGAACACAGAGAGGGGAGAAAGGATTAGAGAGAAAGGAGGCAGACAAATAACAAAGGAAGAAGGGTTATGGAATATTTTTTTCCTTCAGATGTAGCAAGTCTAGAAGGCATAAAGTACTGAAGGAGAGGAGATACATGAGAGGTGAAGGAGAGTGATTTTGAATCAGGATGGTCTTAAACATCAAGGATGAAGCACATTGCCCTCATCTGTCACTGAAGGGACATCTCTATTGATGGAGGAATTTTTAAAAATTACTTTGAGGCCACATTGCTTTTTGCATTTTGCAAAGCAAGGGACAAATGATGTACATCTCTCAGGCTGTCATTCCACTGCCGAGATAAGCCAAGGGCAGAGCTGCAGCAATAGCCTGCCTGGAAAGTCGCAGAGGTGCACCCTGCTATTTCGCATCAGAGATTGCTTTTTTAATTACTATTTGTTGAATCATATCCCAGATGAACAAGCAAAGTCCTCCCCCTGGTGGCAAGTGAAAAACACATAGCAATGCTTTTTTACAGTCATGTCAATCTAAGGCTATTAAATGAAATAAGAAGCATCAGACAGGACCTACATTTTATTAGGTCAACTGATACAGCTGGGAAAAAAAAAAGACAATTTTGCAAAACATAAATAATTTTTCAGGGCTTACTTACTTAGAATTATTTACTTTGAAGGCTGATACAACTTGAAAATAGTTGCCAAGTTCAATTTCATCAATAATTAGACAATTTGCAAGAGAAGCAGAGCATAAAACCTGTAGAACAACTTCTAGTAGCTGAGCAGAGTAACTGTAATGTGCAATAATCCCATTATTTCCACCGAGTCCTTGTCTTTTAGTGCCCAATTGAGTTTTGGTGTCTAAAATCCCTTAAAGGCAGACTGGTGTGGAAAGTAAAATTCATAGTGCTACTGAACAGTAAAAATGGACTCAGTAGACAAGATGGGTTTATTGTACAGAACAATTTTCCCCAACTAATATCCTCAGATAGCTCTTCAAAAATTATGCATAGAAAATTTATCTCCCTATATTTGTTATGGGAAGTTATGGAAAATGCCTTTTGGGCAGGATTTTTTCCTTTAGATTACTATTTTGGTGGATGAGGGGAGAGCAGTACATGTTGTTTATTTTGGCTTTCAACACCATCTCCCACAGCATCCTCATAGACAAACTGATGAAGTACAACCTCCATAAATGGGCAGTGAGGTGGATGGCAAACTGGCAGAACTGCTGGGCTGAAAGGGCTCCTCACTACTGAAGTGCCCCTGGGCTTGATATGTTACGACCTTCGTTAACCTGGATCAACAGATAAAGAGTCCACCCTCATCAAACTGGCATATGGTACAAAACTGGGGGGAGTAGTTGATAACCAGACAGTTGTGATGCCAGGATGAATGACCTCGAAAGACTGGAGAAACAGGAAGAGAGGGTTGTCCTACAGTTCAAGAAAGGGAAATGCAAAGTGATTCACCGGGGGAGGAATAACCTGTGCACCAGTACAGGCTGGGGGCTGACAGGCAGCTTTGTAGAAGACGTGGGAGTCCACGGGAACAAGTTGACCATGAGCCAGCAATGCAGACTTGTGGCAAAGGCAGCCAACAGCATCCTGGGCTGCATTAGGAAAACTGTTACCAGCAGGTCAAGCAAGGTGATTTTCCCCGCCCTCTGTTTTTCTTTTCAGTTTGAGTAGATAAACACTGGGTGTTATCCTGTCCTCAGCAGTATAACTAGTATAAAACCGGCTGAGTTGCAATTACACAGAGAAACAACTGTTGTCTTTTAATTATAAAAAGGAGAAACCTTCTTCAGCTGTGACACTCAACGTTAATAACCACCGCGACATAAACACAATTATATTCCCCCATCCTTAAGAATGGAAAGCTATGATCTTTACCAGAAAACACTGCCTGCATGCTTATGTTTAAAAAGGTTTAATTTTTCACCCTGGTACAAAAATACAGTACAATGTGATGGCAAGGCATTGGCCAAAAAACATTCAAAGAATGTAAGGGAAAACCCCATAAAGCTTCAACATAACCCACCCTCACTTCATGAAACAATCAAAAGGTGAGCGCACAGGGAAGAAGTTAAATTTCAGCCTAAAGGCAAAGAAAGATGAATCACACACAGATTTACACAAAAATATGTTTGTAGAGCTACTAATTTCACATGCTACTTGGACATTCATGGAATTTATTATACTTGGCTTAGTGGCAGAATTCATGGTTTGGGATGTCTAGAAAACACCTGGCCTGGGAACATGCCCCATTCAGAGGAATCCCCAGTAAAAACAATGGGATCACATAATACCAGTGAGAAAAAGGGGATCCAACCCTGATTAAGTGTCAAAATGTTGGCTACTTTAGTTACTCCGATCAGGTGTTGCCAAGTGAATGTTTTGCTCTACACACCTCCCTTTTAACACCAAATACTAGTGGTTACTCAAACACAAAGTGTGATGTGTTTGCACGCTACCTAGTTGCAAATAACCATTACAGTACAAACTGCCAGGCAGAGGAGGAGATAACACTGTAACTGATGAATGTGTGTGAACTCCAAACAGGGTTTAACCTAACATTGCTGATAGAATTATGTCCCTCCAGTGCATCTACATTCTTAGTCTGTTTAATCATTTCCTTTTAATGTTTTGAAGTGATGAAAAAGCATCATTCAGAGTATTCATTATAGTTCATCTCCCAGGTGTTTTTGTTTGAAGGCATCTCCTGTTAGCTTCTCCTGGGCCTCCTTCATCCCTTGGACAACTGCAAGATTAGACAGAAAAATGCCAACTATTAATTGCAAGACAAAAACATCAAGGTGGACTGGTAATAAAAGTGTTTTAAAACAACACAGGTACAGAATGTAGATCTAAAAATTAACATGGGAGGGGGAAGCAACAACCCAAGAGTCCTGTGCCCTTTTCCCCACTATGTGTAGCTGGATCATGTGCATTGCATTATTTTCCGTGCCACAACTGCAGACAGTTTAGGTCCTGTAGACATTATAGCAGGCGTTAGGGTGAATGAATCATGATTTTGAATATGGTTCCTCAAGGCATAAGAGAATCACTTACATTGTATCTAACAGCTCCCAGTTATGCTGTGAAGTATCCTCATTTTTCTTCTCTCAAAAGTGAAGGTGTGTCCTTCACTCAGAAGGACACCCAGAGTTCCATCGAACTAAAAATGCGCTTCAAACTACTTTGCACATACCTTGATCAGCATTGGTATAGAAATACTTGTAGCTGGGGTTTCCTTTCCCATTTATGATTTCTGGGTGGACTTTTCCACTGGGGTCTATGAAACAAAAAGTCAAACCGGGAATTTAGGTGGTACCAATAAGAACACAGCCCTGTGAGTGGATACAACAGCTGTGGATGCCCTACCCATGAAAAGGATTCTGGGAATGTAACCTCCATCAGGACTAAAGGCTTCATCCTTTGGCTCTTCATCATCCTACCGAAACAAGACAGAAGAGAGGGACCATGTTAGTATGGCACCTAGCAAAACACAACACTCATTTTAAAGAAACAAGCTATTGCCTTCAGATTCCATTTACTGAGCAATTTACACCTTGAACAGGCACTGGGCAACTGCAGTGTCTTCCACTCTCAAAGGAAAGAAAGATATTTTTAGCTAAAAAAGTAGAGTTTGTGAAAATAGCAATATTTTTTTCTGTTCTGTCAATTTACATTAAATGCTTCACTTTGGTGGAGGGATGTATATGTCACAAGAGAATTAATATAAATTCCTTTATTGCAGCAATGGAATGACACAAGGTGCAAATTGTTAGAGACAATGGCAGAGAGCCAAGTTTATAAACACAATTAAAATAACCAGACTGAAGAAAATTCTTTTTAAACCAATCGGCTATATCAATCAACCCTGAATTCCTATTCATGAGGGCACAATTTAGGATGTACACAAAACAGAAGGCAAGCAGTTAAGTAGGATTACAAATGCTTCATTATTAGGCAGTAAGATGGACAGAAATCAGAGGGCAGCCTACCTCAAGGTTGACCATAACAAAATTATGGGCAAGTTCAGAGATCTCCTTGGATTCAGCAAACTTTGGCTTTAAAGCTAATTGGGGGAAAAAAAAAATAAATAAAAAAATTGGTGTGTAAAGACCATGGAAAAGATTTCAGGTTTTCAAGTCAGCATCAAAATCTCAACTTCATTCCTCCCTCTGGAGAGCTGATACTTTTCAATAAGCAGTGAGTAAATCAAATATATGCATCAAACCATTCAAGCCAGGCTCAGAACAGCAGGTAACTTAAGCACTCCTTGCTGGGCAGCCATATGATGAAGTCTGGCCAACAAATATACGTGGTCATACTTGAACAGAAGCAAAAAGCTTGTTGTAAACCACTATTCTCAGTCACCTAGCTCACCCTTCAAGCTTAGCCAATATGCCCAGCTTGTTTGCAATACTGAAAAAGCAAAAGCCTCACTTTCCAGGAGCCACCAGCTGAAAATAAGGCAATTTACACTTAATTCTTGAAGATCATTCCTTCTGTTCCATTTTTTTATAGCCAAGTGCAAGAGAAAATTCAGCTGCTACTGAAGTGCAGCATTACAGCTGTTGTTTTGCTGGCATTTAGGCACGGCTGGCTTTTGGCCGTGCCAACAGGTAAAGCGGTGCAATATCGTACCACTCTAAAAGAACTACAAATGCCCTTTGCATTTTGAGTGCAAAGTTCGTTGTTTCCCACAGTTACACGATCTCTACACAAAAGTTCATTGGAAACTGCAGCAAGCTCTAGTATTAAACAGTTACCTTTGCAAGCTCCACACCAAGACTTGTGGATGATAACCATAAGAGGCAAACCGCTAAAAAAAAAAAAAGAAATAAAATTGTCAAAGAAAACTTACAGTTGAGCTTCTAAACCATTACATTGTATTACACATACATTTAACGGCCAAGACTTCTACGAAGGCTAAATGTCACAGAAAATGAGAGATGTAGAGACTCTGCTGTGTTTTAAGGTTGTCCTGAAGAAAGTTTTCTCACTCTTAAAACGTGTATAGTAAGAATTTCTTACCGCTGCCAGCCAATAACTGCTCTTGTAGAGGAGACATTATCTGCTTTATTGATTTCACTACCTATATGTTTTATTTAATGCTGTTCTTCAAAAATCCCTTCAGCATTTCACCTTCTGACAAAGTCAAGCTTACCGTGTGCAACTTCTCCAAATTCCCTTATAATATATTCAGGCTGCATTATGTGATTAGACAAAAAGGACTTAAAGACACTGCAAATTCTACATATTTCCCATTCCAAGTGCTGGTGATCCAATTAATCCACCACTTCATTGCTCCTGACCATTTTGCATCAATTCTACCTTTCGAACAAGAAAAGGGATATAACTACAGGTGACTTTTGGTTGCTATTGAGCACATCCAGGCACTACGATGGTTACCTCCAAGCTTTCTGCATGAGGAAGTCCTTACCAACACTTCTTTTATTTCTACCATCCAACACCTGAACTGGTGAATACTGACAAGGGCAGTAAACTAAGAAAGAACAAGGAACTGGCAATCTCATCCCTTTTCTCTTGCCAATAAAACCCTTAAGCTATGGAATAATTATCTGAAGGAAGCTGATAATAATGATATAGCTTCCAGAACAACCCAAGTAAGAACAGTCTAAAACTAGGTGCAGGAAAGGAAGGAACCTAGACAGAATATATTGCCTTCTTTCAGGATATGCCAAGCAAAGTAAACGGTAAGCTTTCTGCTACAGAAAAATCTGTTACCATATTAGGGGCTAAAAAGAAAGTAAAATTTTCACACAAAAATTATGAATGCCTTTGCACATAAAAGCAACTAAACTAGTTACTAGGAGAACTGATGGAGGAGGTTTTCTTCAGCTGTAGATAGATATAAAAGACAATCTCTACTTAGGAGCATTGTTATGGCCTTCAGAACCAAGGAAGGATGGAGAGGAAGCCGTGAACATTTAAAGCCATTCAAGCAGAAGTCTGCCATTTATAACTAACCAATATATTACCATCTTCTTTAAATAGGACTCTGCAGTAAGGAGCAAGAATACTCATTTCCCTAGTACAGCTTGTAGTGCATCAGCTTCCTCTACCCGATGATGAAAAAACACTTAATTTTTCATTGCTTCCATACAGTCCAACATGATTTTGCCTCTTTCCTGAGGAGAGGCTGATTTAAGTCTGGAAAATACACATTGTTCTTATCAAGGATCAGTGTTTCATGTCAGAAGAGTTCGACCAACCTGTAATCAGTACTGCAACACACTTTCTTTCTTTTTCTTTTTTTGAAGTTAAGGGAAATTTTCAAGGCAGATTTTAAATGGAAGTGCTCACAGTCTTGACATACCAACTCAGTCAGTGAGAACTCACAGAAGTTTGAGATACTGAATGTGTTTTCTCAGCTTTACTCTCTTTACTTTGACTGGGAAAATAAATGTATTACATCAAAACATTTTTGTAGTCATTCTGCAACACACAAGTCCTCCTAGCAGCTGGTATGTCAGATAAATGGCTACTGTAACTGAAGAAACCCTTCCTGCCCCACTTTACCATTTCCCCCCAACTAGCACTACACATAAAATTAAAACCAAAAGCCACAATTTATTAAAATGAGGGATGAAGCATTCACCAGAAAGTGAAGAGCTTGTATAAGCTATGTATGCAGACTGAAATGAGTTGAAATGCAGCACAAAACTAAGTTACCCATCACAGCTGGTACAGAGCTATGGGAGAGTTTAACCCAAACAGATACTGTCATTTTAGCTCATTCTTCCTATGAGACCACCCATTCCCAAACAATTAGTGGTTTTAAAGACATTTAATTACGACCTTGGAGAGAAAAGACATAGCAAGTTATTTCAGTAAAAGAGTCCTGCACATAAATTAAGACTTTACTCCATTTAAGGCACACATTTTATTGTTACACCTGAAACAGAGAGGTCTGAGTTTGCTAAGCCAGCACCCTTCTGTCACACAGAGTTTGCAAATCTACCTCTTGGGTTCAGTAAGATTTTTCTGAAACAGTCACATCCTAAAAATACAGCCTGTTCCAGTCCTGGGCCTTAAGTCTCTTATGCAGTTTAACATTATCTGGAGAAAGCCTTGGAAAAACAATCTTCTTGTACAAGACATGCACGTGCAAATGCAGAGGGGAAACGTTTTCCCTACGGTCATCTCCTGTTGGGTTTTCCTGTTCAGACACTATTCAGTTACTGGGTTTTGGTCTCCACAGGAGACTTCATTGCATGAGGATGCAACAGCAGCTCTCCTCTTCAGAAGACACAAGCGAGGAGAATGCTGGGGTGGGGGAACAGCATCCCAGAAGATCCTCTTAGGAGCATGGCTTGCTCGGTTGTTGCAGGGACACAGCACCCATCTTCCCAGAGCTGTTGCCATCAGAGGGTCTGACAGGCGATAGGTGGGTCCCAAGCTCGGCCAGGTCTGTAGCCAGAAGACACGTTCTTACTGCGGCAGGTACTTCATGACCTGACCGCGGGTGCTGCGGTGCGTGGCACGGGTGAGGGGGTTCACTGGATGCTGCGGCTCAGGTACTGCAGGAACATGCTGGCCAGCTGGGGCAAGTTTTCATCGCTGGGCTGCATCTTGGCGTAGCTGATGAACTGCCTCCGCAGGCGGCTCAGCTCGGCCATGCTCACGGGCCGGTTCAGCACCAGCCCTTCGGTGACGCCGGGGACGCGGACCACCTCCCCGGGCTGCGCCCCGCTCCTCTGGGCGGCCACGACGGCGGCCAGCACCTCCTGGGTGACGCGGTCCAGGTGGTGCAGGAAGCCGCTGGACTGCAGCGGCTGGCAGCGGGTGGCGCGGTGCGGCGGCGGCGGGGCGCTCTCGAAGAGGGCGGCGCGGATGGCGGCCAGCGGCAGCGGCTCCTCCCCGTGCACCGTGAAAAGCGGCCGGTCCCAGCGGTTACCCGGCTCGGGGGCCTCGAAGGGCGGCTCGTCGGGGCGACCCGAGCCGCCGGCGCAGTGCAGGAGGCAGCGCGCCGTGCCCGCCTGCCGCGCCGCGCAGTACAGCTCGTAGCGGATGCTCCGCAGCTCGTTGCCCGCGTCCACGATCACCACGTCCCGCCGGCTCAGCAGCCGCTCCACTTCGGCCCGCAGCGCCGCCCGGCCGCCCTCCGCCTCGGCCACGACGTGCGCCTGCCGCTCCGGCCCGCCCAGCGCCTCCCGCAGCTCGGCGGCCCGCCGGCTCTTGCCGCTGCCCGGCCTCC
>WUAM01000143.1:18957342-18986880 GCA_024336885.1 Actenoides hombroni | reverse complement strand
GTGGGCGGTGCGCTGCTCTCACCTCTGGGCTCGGAGATGCTGGGGGAGGCAGGGGGCTGCTGGGGGGGTTTCTCTTCCCGGCCGTCCGAGGGGGTGTTCAGCCCCTTCCCTCTCGGTCCGGGCGGATCGGCTCCGCGCAGGCAGCCGGGGCCTCTGGAGGAGGAGGAGGAGCACGAGGAGTACCTCAGTCACATCGGGTCCCCAGAATCCTGGTTACTCTCCTGAGCAAATTCAAGGGCCACCCCGGCGGGAGCAGGCAGCGAGGGGTGGGGTTTTCCTCGGATTTATTTTCTCCTGCCAAATAAACCGATTTGCCCCGCTGCTCTCTGAAGCTGCCCAGCTGTATGGGAAGGGAAAGCCGGCCGCACGCACTCGTGTAGGAAGGAGGGTTCGCCCAGCGCACCGACCAGTGCCTGGTGACACATTTGGAGCCGGTGGGTCCCGGGTTTGGGTTACCCGACATCGGTCCCTTCCCCGGCGGCATCAGTCCCCGGGACTACAACTCCCAGGAGACATCGCGCCCCCCCCCCGCGCACGCCTGGCCGCGCCACGCCCCTGCTGCTATGCAAATATGACTCCGCGGCTCCGCCAATCCGCGGGCGCGTCGGTGCTGTCACGTGGCGCGAAGCTTCCTTTCTCTGTGCGCCTCTCTTTCCTTCCTTGGCCGCCATCTTGTTCTCACCGCGTGTTGGGCTGCGGAGGATCCGCCGCACTCAGGTGAGATTTCCTCGCGCCCGCCGGCCCCACTCCGCCGGCACCGTCCCCTCTCCATCCCCTGCCACCTCCCGGCACGGGGCGAGCGGGGCACCGCGGCAGCTCGTCCTCGTTCGCCGCTCTGGGCCGTGGGCGCCCGCGGTTCCCTGAGGAGAGGACGGGGGGAGCGAGGCCTCGCTCCGGGTGCGGTGGGGTCTCCCCTGGCTTGGGTGGCCCGCGACTCTCCCGTAGTGCCGCGGCGCCTCAGCCAGGCGGGGTTGCCCTCGCTCCCGAGGGACGGGGCCTTGACCCCCTCCCGCTCCCCGTGCTTTGGGGGTGGCCAGCGAGCCCTCCTGCCGGCCCGAGTCCTTCTCCCGCCCGCCCGGCGCGGTCCCTGTCCGTGCGGTGATCCTCCCGGCCTTGCTGGCGCCGCGCTAAGTCCCCGCTCGCCCGCGGGAGCCCCATTTCTCCCTCCCCGGCGCTTCCCTGATACAATGCAGATGCAGAGGGAGTTTCCCCTTCATTCAGGGGATCACGGCTGACTTACTGGAGTAGGGTAGCGAAATGCCTTTCTTGTGTTGGAAGGCTGGTTTTCCACCCATTACAGTTTTTCAGGTTTTCTAGCCTTTAAAGGTCCCATTTGACCTGTTGGATAAACCACTTGCTTGACTTCCACTCATTTAATTGAATGAATAGCTGCCAGGAGTTCACATAGGAAACCTGTTAAGGTGTGAGCTTCACTGAGTTCAGATCTTGACTTATTAGTTTAAAAGTATCAGAGTTATTATTTAGAAGTAGCATTCATAGTATAGTGATGAGGATCTCATTGGACTCTCTTAAAGGTAAACGTGTTCCTGAAAGCACTTGTGCTGCATGTGCTGATTTGGGTCTGTTCTGTGTCAGTAGTTCAGTAAATTGGCATGCTTGGAAATTCACAGTTAATATCTCAGACTGGTGCTAAATCAAATGTTCCATTGAGTTGCCCCATCGTGGTTTAGACCAGCTAAACTGGTGCTGGACTGCTTTGTGTTATTTAAGTGGTGTGGCTTTAGATCCTCTTGTTTATCTGTGTTTTTTTTGATGCACTGTTTTGGCAAATTTTCTGTTTTCACCGTGTCAAAACCCACTGTAATTATTAAAGTATTTTGTAAAATGGACTGTGATTTATTTATTTTTCTTAATATTTTGATGGTGAACTTGTATTTGTGTCTCATTCACATTCTTTAGACACAGCACTATGAACCAGGAAAAGCTGGCCAAACTTCAAGCGCAGGTCCGAATAGGAGGAAAGGTAAGAAAAACTCAGATGTACTGTTCCTCATAACTTAGAGGTTGAAGGAGGAACATCTCTGAAATCTGTTTTACAAATCAAAGGCTTTAGTTCATGGGGGGGAAATTGGAAGTTTGAAAAAAATAAAGTTGTTGTGTGAGCTGAGTTGTAGTACTGCTGCCTGAAATGCAATTTTCTTTCAGTTAGCAAGTGCTGGATGAGTAGTTTCTAGTGTGAGCGCTTTCTTTTTAATTCAGTGGCTTGTTGTGACCTGTGAAAGCTCAAGCTAAGCTTACCTGTTGGTTGTTCCAGTTCTGTTTTTCTCAGTGTTAGGGAGTTCCTTCCTTTGTACCAGCTCCAGGGCTTATCTGACTCTGCACTGAGCTGTTTCTTTCCTCTGAACCAGCAGGTAGTTAACATGACAAAAAAACCATTTAGTTTGTTCAGTGTAGGTGTTCATCTCCTAACTATAGGCGGGGTTGTACAAAAGTTTGCAGAGTAGGAATTTCAAAATTGCTGTCTATGCAACAGTTTAAAACTATTAATTACTTGGTTACAAAAGTGTGTTTGGTTTTTATGTCACTGTATTTGTGCTTCATCTTGGAAAAAATAAAGGTTTTTGGGGAATCTTTTTTTATATCTTGCTGAAGAGTATTTTTGTAATCCAGCTTGTGAGAAGGGAGAATTACTGTTCAGTGTCTTTTTGGTCTTTTACACTTAAGAAAAACCTTAAAATTGAGACTTATGGTTTGGGCTGTAAGTGAAGGGAATAAGTTGAGAAGCATTTTTGACTGCAGAGCTTTCTCATAGCTCAGAGATGGGTTGCTCAGAGTGCATTACGACTTTCCAAAAATTCAAGTGTTGTGAGATTTTGAGAATTACTGACTGTTGTGTCTTGGTTCTTTTCCAGGGAACAGCTCGCAGAAAGAAGAAGGTGGTGCACAGAACAGCTACAGCTGATGACAAAAAACTTCAGAGTTCCCTCAAGAAACTGGCAGTAAATAACATTGCTGGCATTGAAGAGGTATAGTGAAAAATTGTTTGAAATTAAATTCACTGTATTGTTTTGGTGGTGGTGTGGGGTTTGCTTTTTTTAACAACAGTTTTCGCTTCACTTCAAAAACATTTAGGCCTGGTTACTGATAGGGAAAGTGATTTGATTAATTGCTGTCTCATTCACATTAATGCATACACACTGAGAACGAAGGGAGAAGATTCTGCTGGCCAGATAGTGATAACAGGAGGGAGTAAGCTGCTTGTCATGTATGTGTCTTGCATTCATTGCAGAACAAAACTTCTCTTGATTCTTGACTTCATCACCTTTGATTACTTGTTTTAAAGAGAAGAGCACTAAACACACGTACTGTGTGAAAACATCCAAAGCAAGAGTTGCATGGTGCAGAATATAAAGAAAAGCACAAAAAAAACCTGCACTAAGAACTTGCAAGTCTGTATTATTAAAATTAGGTCCCTTTACTGCATTAAAAGTTACTGGACTTTTTTGTGGGAGAGTGACACTCAAATGTGGGAGGAGGACACATTTCTTCATCATGAACTCAGTATTACTGTAATACTTGGTTAAAGAAGCATAATATTTAAGCTGTGATTAATTAATTTAAGCAGGATTACGAGGTGCCTTCACAGGTCACTTAATGCATACCTCTCTTCCAAAGGCAAATACAGGTTCAGTGTAGAAGCCTGGTTTGCCTCAAAGTTTTCATACCTCTTCTACAGAAACAATTCAATTTGTCTATTTACTTGAGCTTGAGATGTATATGCTGAGCTGTATGAACTCAGAGAAAGACAGTTCTTGTTCTCTTTGGGTTTTGGTGTTTTTTGTTTTTTCCTTAAGAGCGTAAGATTTATATTCAGGCTCAGTTATTAAGTATTTGAAATGTTTTGATGTGAAGGAAGGTAATACAACAGGGTTCTACCTTGATAACTACCTACATAATTGCAGTATGTTGTTCTATTTGGGTGGACACAAGTTGACCTTGGTAAACTTTGTGTAGATAAGAGTTTGGGAAGACAAGTAATGGTTGAGTCAAACCTGAGTAGCTCTGCTGTGTGGTTTTTAAAAGAGGCTTTTAAGTGAGGGAATGATGAAGCCTTTACCATTTTGCCATGTGTGAAGGACAGGACACACCTGGTCTTCCTGTTCAAAACATATTTTGAACTCTGCTGTGGAAAGATTGATGACTTACCTGGTGTTCTGTTTTAGATCTCCTCTTTATTTCCAAATTTGTTTTCTCCCTGTAACTTCTACTAAGACAATACTTACAGGTTTTGTGACAGAAGTTTATTACTACTGTTTGGTTTGGTGGGTAGAACTCTCCCTTTTTTTTTTTAGACTAAAAGCTATTTTCCACTTAATAGTTTAGCTATGCCCAGAAGAAAAACCTTTTTAACTTTCTATTTTGTCTAGTTTAAATTAAAGAGCATTACCCAAACCTCTACAAATGTGCCAGTATAAACTTGGACAGTAGGAGCAAAGCAGGCCACTACTGGCTGTAAATCTTAACTTTGGTGAGTCAGACCAGGGAAGAAGAAGAGAGCAGGATGACTGACATCCTTAGTCTTAAAAAAGTCACCTGGGAATTACTGGGAAGGCTCAGAAGCATGTTGTAGTGCAGTTGGTACATAAATGCACAGGTCTGTGTGTGCATGTGCAGGAGGCATCCTTGCCTTGGGCAGCCTGGCCAAGTAGGCCAGATCGTGAGTCTTGTGCCTTTGCCAGTTCTGCTGCAGAAACAAGAATGTTTCCCTGATAGGTGACACAGATAGCTGTGAATGGCTGTGTCTAAAACAAAATGTGGCAAGGCATTTCTGTTAGAGCTTCCAGTTGGTAAAGAGTTACCACTGAGCTAAAGGTTTTGATGGGTTTTTTTTGCCTAGACATTCCTGATACCAGTTCATTGGTACATTACAGTCTAGTAACCTATGTATGGCTTTGCCTTTGTTAAAAACATGTGAACTGTATGATAACATAATCCTTGTATATTTATTACTTAGTATTTTGAGTGTATTTTATGAAGGAAACATAGATACTAAGTTCTACTTTTTCATTTAGTGTATGTGAACCCATATTTTGCCATGAACACATCTTTCACCTCCAGTTTAAGTGGGTTTAATTGCAGGTGCTTTTATTATGGTTATATTATTCTCCAGGAGGAGTGCTAGTTCTGTACTTTTGTACTTCAATATTTTAAGCCTAGATTTGAATTAATTCATTATGCTTGTTCAACAAGGTGCTGCAATGTTCTGTTGTTAATATATTTAAACAGGTGAACATGATAAAAGATGATGGAACAGTTATTCACTTCAACAACCCCAAGGTTCAAGCTTCCCTCTCTGCTAACACTTTTGCAATTACCGGTCATGCAGAGGCTAAACCGATCACAGAAATGCTTCCAGGCATCTTAAGCCAGCTTGGTGCTGACAGCTTAACAAGTCTCAGGAAGTTAGCTGAACAATTCCCAAGACAAGGTAAGTCGTTTTGGAATCTTGTATTGCCAATGTAAAGAACATATGATGTATTAAGAATGTTAACCCAAATTTAACAACAGCATGTGTGACTTAGTGATCAAAAGCGTATTTGTTTATTTGCCACTGTTGGGGAAATACAAGGATGAGTGAAACTTATTTTTGTTCTTATTCAAGATTCTATATAGACAGGCCCTGATTTAAAAAAAAAAAGTCAGACATGCTGTGATTCCAGGTGTACAACTCTGTAGGATGAAATACTTAAAGCAAGTTCATGTTTTTACTTGGAAAAAATCTCAAACTCCTTGTTTTTGTCAGGGAGCTGATTCTGTTTTCATTTTTTATACAAAAGATACTTCTGTTGTGGTTATAGAGGAAGAAGCATGTTCTTTATCTTGTACTCTATAATTCACTTTGGAATTAAACCAATACTTAAAAAAAACGAATTGAAAATCCAAGATTTGATTCAAAATAGGGGAAAAAAACCCCAAATGTTTTTAATGTGGTTCTTTATTTTCTAGCCCTTTTAAAACCATGGGGGGTGTGTCTATCTGTGGTAGAAGTATTACTGTAATTTTGCAGTCAGAAATGGAGTCTGGGGACAGTTCCAGTTCAGACTGTTGTGGCCATTAAAGACTGCAATTGGAAATGTTGCAATTGTCTATATTTGGAACTGAAAAATACATTGCCTGTTCTAACGCTTTCAACAAATAGCTATTCCTTCTAAATGAATAGTTTTGATTTCTTCTGTTTCATGTTCAGAGCTTAATTGAAAGTAAAGGGTTTATATTTCCTTCTTCACCGACACGTAAAATACCTTTTAAAATTTAGAAAGATGGATTGTCATAAGCATGTTTCTTTGATACAACCTCAGAACCTACTGTGCTTTCTTCAGATAGTAGAGGAGGTCAGACTCATGAGAAGAAATATAAAAACTTGTAGCATGTTCAGTGATTTACAGAAGACTAGGTTTAATGCAGGATACTTGATATGGAAATAATTTTTCATACACTTGTGGCCCCTTGGTAATTGAATCATATGATATGTTGGTTCCTGATGGGCACCACATTATTGGTGCATTGAAACACATCAGTTCAGCCAGAAGATTTAGTCCCCCTGTTTTGTTTCAGGGTTTTTTTTTCCCCTGTATCGTTTAATCTTTTGCTAGCTCTGTGTTAATACCCCTGTGCATTTGAAAATGTCTGTGCTGATACTTTAGTATAAGAATGTTCACAAGTAAGCCTTTTGGTCATGCTGTTTACTGTTGATACCCAGTCACTTGTGTGCTTGTCTCACTGTTGGAGGTTGGGGACATGCTTGCTTTTTTCACCTGCATGGTTTTTATTTGGTTGTGTGATTGCCCATAATTCTGTATTGCGAGAACTCAGCACCAAATTTCTTTCTATAGTGTTGGATAGTAAAGCACCAAAATCTGAAGATATTGATGAAGAAGATGATGATGTCCCAGGTAGGCATATACACACTTATGTCCATTCAGTGTATAAATATTTTGATTCATGCATTTTTAAATATTTAGCCCTTGATGTGATTCTATTTCTCACTTGCTAAGGGAGACTTCATACACCAGGCAGCATTAAAACATGACTTTGGATTCCAGCTTTTAAAACAGAGTTTTACCTTGTGCAAATTGCTTAATTAAGTGAGAATGGATTAAAATGTTTTCGGGGAGGTTGAACTGGTGATCTAAATATCCAGACAGGATTTTAAGGCTGCAAAATGACATGACTGACACAGTCATCAAGTGGTCTTTACATCAGAGTCTGGGTTGAGGATTTTTATTTCTGTAGTAGAAGACACAAAGCTAATGTCAGTGTCTGAAAGTTTCTTAATGAATAAATATTGCAGTTTCTTAATTTGTCAATGAATAACTGTCTGTCAATCACTACTTTCTGCTGTATCCATCAGTGTGATGTACTGGCTAAAACAACAAACTGATGGACCCAGAGGCTCAGTTCTTCGTGCTCTGGCACGGGTTTATTTCGTTGAGACCTTGCATAAAAATGCAGTTGTTTAAAATGTTCTGTTTTCTGGAGTACAGTAATTAGTGGGTGTCTAACTTCAGAGATCCTTTAAAGAGTGCTGATGGCTCAAGACTCAACAGCAGCATGTCTGAATAATCAGATCTTAATCACTTCATGTTAGAACTTCCACTCTTCTGAGTGCTCCTGCATTTCTAGTTCTTTGTGTATGTTCAAACAAACTATATTTTCTAAATCCCTTTGAAATCTGCCCATGAAAAATGGTGTACATAAGTATAGTTAAGAAGTACTTAACCTTTCCTGTAATATATGCATTTTCATTAAATGTGTGAAGGTAATGTTACTGGGCATTACTGTATTAAATATCTTCATCTTTTTCAGATCTCGTAGAAAACTTTGATGAAGCATCAAAGAATGAAGCTAACTAAAACATTAATAGTTCTGGAAGCTGGCATGGACTAGATTTAAGAAATCAGCTATGTGGTTCCAAAGTTTTAAAGAAACAGAGAACATCATCTGTTAATAGTTCAGTAATATAAATATTTTGTATTTTTATGATGCTGTTTGTTCAGCATTTTCTGTCAGTTGATTTTGCATTTTGCACTTACTCCCAGGATCTACTCTTTTGGTCAAAAAGAAATGTCAGTGCAGTTTGAGGGGTGTGTGCATGTGCGTGTGTGTATGTGTGTGGGTGTACATATAGTGGAGAACAAATTGGAGAACACTTATTTAACCTCTTCCCCTTTTTCCTTTGGAAGTAGAAATAAAATGAATCTTCAGCATTGTTACTTTTGATTATCACCAAATAGTGCACAGAAGGTAGTTAAGATTAAAATTTTGTCCACATTTTGTGACCTGAAGGCATTGCACCATCAAAACTTGGGTTTAATTTGCTGTTAACTATTGTACTTGCAGATGTGTTTCTCATCCCTGTTGAAATGTACACCTGATATCGCAGATCATATTGAAGATGAGCTGCTTTACCAGCTTGTTTGATGCAGAAACTTCTTTAAAAAGACAACTTGGTCTCACAAAAGGGTGCTTTTTTTTTACTTTCTCAACTCCTTTTTCGTTTTCCTTTTCTCTCTAACCTTTTCAGACAAGCTGACGTTTGACTCCTTCCACATAGGCTTAGCAGTATGTTCTCCTGTTGATGATGTAGAGTATTTCCCATGCCAAAAGGGAAACAAACACTTCAATTCTCTACCATCAGGTCACTTCCTAAACTTGGAGGTCTAGTTGGTAATGGTCCAGTTCACCAGTTTTGTCCAGTAACAGGTTTTTGCTTGAATAACTTCAAGCTGTTCTCTTGGCATGACTGCATTTACTAGCAGCTGATGATCCACTGTCATTTTTTACAGCAGTAGGAATTAAATGCACCGTGTGAGCAACATTTAAAGTGGGAGGAAAGAGTTGTTGACATTTTGCCTTGGCTCCTGCTGGGCAGTTTGTGCAGTGACTGGCTCTAAAGGGATTTATTTTTTTTTGTAATTTTTTTTTGCCTGTAACTTACCTTTGCCTATAACCTACCTCTAGGTTTGGTGTCATCTATGTAGTGGCTTCTTAAAAACCACAAATGCTCCTCGGGCATAAGGAGGACATTGGGAGGTACTGTTGGTACAGTGCAGTATTTATGACCTTTCTTTAAAATGCTTAATGTGAACCTGTTTTCTCAGAGGCTCTTTCAAGGTTCTTGATGTAATGTGCATTACGGTGTAGTTAGACAACATTGTAACCTGTGTCAAGGGCAGCTGTGGCTTAAAGCCATTTTTTTTCCTCTACATCTGTCACTTAACTATGGCTTAATTGGAACATATCAGCTTTTTATGTAGGTTCATATGCTCGAGAACTGTAACAGTACAAGGTAAACAGTACATGAGTTCTGGTGACATCATCACAAAACCACAAGAGCAGAGCTGTAGTGGTTCATCATCTGGACTCCTGCATTTATTTTATAGGCTTTGTTCAGTTTTCTTGTTATATTTTATATACTACATGGACCTTACTACAAAATAAAATAACAGTACAAAAGAGGAAATGTTCCCTCTTGTGTGTTGTCTCCTCCTCCCAGCACTAGCTGAGGACTGACAGGTGGGTTTCACACAGCTCCAAGTCCTTGCTGACGGTGTCTGAGGGAGATATGTGCAGGTCTAGGGAGGAGATGTAGGATTCACACTCCCATCTACCCACTCCTGTTTTTCCTGCAGTGCTGAGTGAAATGTTGGTTTGTTGTATGGCTGATCTCTAATCAGCTGCAGATGTTTGTTCTCTTCATTAGGAAGAGATGTCTTCATTAGTGTGTGCCCAGGCACTGACTTGCCTTTTGCTGCCTCTGTCAGCTCAAGGAGCAAATGAAGGATACTAAGAAACAGGTATTTGCAGTGTTCTTCCATTTGCTTAAGGGGCAGGAGTGAAGAATGTTTTGGAGTAGCAACTGTTCTGAGGTTATGTATGGGACATCCCCTCCCCCGAAATACTAATCAGAGACTGAAAATTTGTGCTGGTTGGTTTCTGATGTAGGAAGTCTGTCAAAAATAATTTTATGAGACTGAAAATAAGCATTGGAAACAATGACTCCGTAAACTTACATAGTTGAACTCTGATTCCTACAAAATACTCAATTTTTGCTCTTGGTCATGACAATTTACATGTTAAACCCTCACTTTTTCCTATGTTTGACAAGCAGTAAACTAACTAAATATGCTAGCTTATGTAGTTATCTTCAGTTTTTTCACTGTATCTGGAAACAGTCAACCACTTATGATTTGCTGCTGGAAATACTAGAGCTTATCAATCATTAAACGGATTTTAATTAAAAGTAACCCATCAAGGCTGTTGTGGGAAAAGCTCTTTTTTTCTTTGTATTTATTCATAGTATAACTCAAACAGTGTTTGTACGTGCTGATGGGAATGCCAAGTTACTAAAAGTAGTTTGGGGGAGCGTTGGTACAATGTAAACTCAGCCTGTGAAGGTGAACATTAAAGTACTCTTTGGCTTGAAGCATGATAACCACTGTACTTCTGAAGCTCTTGAGCTTAACTTGCTCACTGCTTAAAGACTTGACAGGTTAAAGACAGTGGTCAAGATGCATATTAAAGAGGTGAAAATAGAGCAGAAAGTCAGTCAAAAGGTCTCTTGGATTGTCAATGAGAGAATTGAAGTTCAATCAGTGAATACCAAAGAATTGAGAACTTAGAGAATGTGCAAGACAGCAAACTAGTCTGCCTGACCTGGGTGCTGGCAGATTTGTGTGGTTCCCTGGTTTATGGATGGGAAACCTGGGGCTGGTGGCTGCTCTTGGGCAGGAGAGCAGGTCTGTGAAAACCTGCAGTTGTGCTGTGTTTGGTCTGGGGGGAAGAAAGAAAACTAAGATGCCCATTAATGATGGATGGCAGAGGTTACAGTACAGTCAGTGAAGCTGGAGACTTGGCACTGAGTGCTGTAAGGGGATTTCTGCAGCACTTGGTAAACAGAAGTTTGCAGCTAAGAGTGTTGGCAGGGTGGAAAGAGTCGATATAAAAAGAACATTTTACAATACAGACCTTGAAAAAATAGCGTTCAGTTAATTTTATTTTTTTTACTTTTTGTTTAGGAATATTTGAGGAGTGCATAAGAATGATAAGGATTAATTTAGAACTGCTACCACTGAAGTTTTATTGAAGTATGTTGATAATTCACCAATGTTTGTCAACTTTCTGTGAGAACTAGGAATTGCTGGGAGCTCCCTCCTGCCAGGATCTTTAAAAATACTGGTTTGGATTTGATGTGTACCAAGTGAGCACTGGAGGTCTTACAGATGATTTATTTACTGAGCGGTGTATTGATTAAGCAGCATATTGCTGTTAACAGGAAGAAACTGAGGAAGCTTTAAGAGCAGGTCAATCTGTGCTATAGGTAAGAGATGAATTCATGCCTTTGCTGAGAATTGTCCCAGGAAGGGTGGTCCTCAGTTTCCCTGGAGTCAGAGAGTGCTGCTGCAGGCAGTAACAATGTGTGGAGGGGCTGAGCAAAATACCCTTTAGGTGAAGGTGAGAGTGAATTCTTCCACTAGCCCATAAGATTAGTCTCCTTTTATTATTTTAAGACATTTTTGGTTTCTTCAACAAAGTAAACAGATTGTTCTGGAGGTCACGTTTACACTGATTAAATGATCCATGTTTTGTACTTGAGCAAATGAAGTGATGCAGAACAGAAGCACATCACAACACGAGCCATAGCAACTTTATGGAAGCTCCAGCAGAAGTACAGGCAGTGGTTATTCACCTTCAACTGTCTGCTTTCCCAGGGAGTCTTTTTTTTTAACATCCTCTCCCCTTTTTTTAAAGACCAGTTGGCAGACACTGAAGAACTTCATGGATTTATTCAGAAACATGAAGGCCACAGTGTCATTCAAGGATTCAGGTAGCCAAGCAGAGACTAACTCTAAAATCAGTCATCTTGGTATGTTTGGGTGGAAGCTTGGGTTGGTATCTAGAGCAGCGCTGCTGGGAACTGGCCTTTCATTTCAGACTCTAGTGCTGTGTATTTGGCAAGGAATAAAAATGCATACATCTTCCAGTGCCTTGGTTTGCATTTGTTTCAGGAGTTATTTCTCTACTTCCTCTAAGTACGTGTTACGTAAATTAGTGAACACAAAACTTGGGTGATGCTTGAGAGGAAAGAGCTACATCTGTGCAAATGGTATAAAAAGCTGTTTTATTTCCACGCGATACCGCCTACTATTTGGTGGGCTGTCAGTACTATTAAACACCCTCTCATTAAACAACAGACCCACAGCTTACTCAGATGCTTTTCTTTTTTCTTGGCAACCTGGTATCTGTCAGATTCTTAAATACTGGGCAGCATTTCCTTGAGCTTTCTTTGCATTGCAGGTGTATTTTGGAACTATGCTAAATTAGTTTCCTCGTTGGAGTAGAAGGAGATCATCCTCTCATTTGAAGTCTTGAAGTTGGTTTTCATATTTTTGATAAAGTATCAGTGCTAAGGCAAGTATTGAAACAAAAAAAAATTATTCCAAGGCCTTTGGAGCTTTGAGTTCACCTACCCCAGTTGAATAAAAGGAGTTAATGCAACCTCTTGTCCTTTTTTGCAACATCCTTGCAGCAGCTATAGTAACTGCTTATGTCAAAAAGTAATATTAGAAAGTATTTAATGTATTTTTAGATTCTGTGTAATGCAACTTAGCTGATGAAGAAGAGCCAGTGCCATGTGACCAGCTTTCAACAGACATTGGGAAATATGGTGCAAGCTGCATTTTGAGAACATCAGATGTGATATCGAGGCTGTATGTGAAGCTGGAAACTTCCAAGTGGTGCAAATTATTGCCAGAAATAGGTAAGTGAAGACTCAACATCCCAGCAGATTGTTAGTGGGACACCAGACCTTTGCACACCGAGAGTGAGGTTCCTTGAAAGGCCTTCCCCAGTCTCAGGCTACCCAGCTGCCAAGGGAGAAAATCTTCCCCTCCCTTTGCTTTCCCAAGTGTCCACAGTGGTTGCTAGTATCTGAAATAAACTGGATCAGTTTGCTCATTTGCTGGTGAATTGCTTTTTGTAAAGTTAGTTTTCAGGTGGTTTCCAGCTCACCTTACTGTTGTGGCTGACGACACAGTTGTGCTCACGCGAAGAACTGACCTGTTCCTCCCCTGACAGCTTGCTTTGCTTGGCACTGCAGCCAGAGACGACGTGGCAGCCTTGGAACCTGCAGGTCCCGGTTTGTTCTGCGTGAGCTGGTGCCTGCAGAGGAAGCTGTAGCTTCAGGGCCCATCTTGCTTGCCTTTGCCTTACTGCCAGCGAGCTAGCTTGAAATTGCTGTGAAATACATGGCAGCCTTCCCTGAAAAGGGAAGCGTTTGCCCACAGTCCTTTTGGGCGGGCTTGGTAGAGGTGGCCATGGCACACACCGGCCTCTTAACCCTGCGGCTGCTTGCTTGCTTCTGGGCCTGGGCAAGACACTGGGGGGGAACCCGTGGTGCTGCTGCCAGAGTCAAGGAGTTTGAGAAAAAGGGAAGGATTTGCCATCCTGATGCCTTGAGCGATCGATCTGGTCAGATCCTGGAACTTGCAGTTTAAAACCAAGCTTCTAATTGTGAAACAGGGGTTCACTCCGGTTCACTAAGCCTTATGAGGCATAGGCCTTGCCTGCACAGTGGGCTGATAAGCTGCAGCATGTGACCCCAGCATGCTGTGACTGCAGCCAACCTCTGACCCCGGCCATCCCACCACTCTGCAGCTGCACACACCTGACCCCAGCCTTCCCCCCGAGCCCATTTTGCATGTCTTTATAGATGGACAGTGATTTTTTTTTTAATTATTTTTTTTCTTGGATAGGCTGTTGGAAATCTTGATTCATGCTGCAGGTTCTTGTCCACTGAAAATCAGTTTTTAAGTTATTTACTGAGATCTTTAATAAGGAAATACCATTTTTTTGTGACAAGATCTGGTTTCGAATGGCTTCTGACACATGGTGTTCAATTGGAAATAGCTGTAACCTGCTAATAGCATTTTTAGTCTCTAGAGAGTAATGACACAACTGAAGTTTCTACTCTTCATTTTGAAATGCTTGCTCTATTGCTGGAGACTTTTGTATGCCCTGTGTGATTAGCAGTTATAATTAGCAATGGCTTGCATATTTGCTTTCTTTCAGAAAGATGCTAATAGAGCCTAAAATAATTTTTACTTTGAATAAGGATTTTCTGAGTTTCCCACACCCTGCTTCCTCAGCTTGACTGAAAGACACCAGGTTTTCATATAATCTGCTGCTGGATATTTGGGTATTTTGATGAGATTTCTATTTTGACAGCAGTGGTGTCAGTTTTATGAAAAACAGGGAACGTGTTACATTTTCTAGTCTTTCCTACGTTACCTTTCTCTCAGCCACATCATTTCTGTGTTACTGTAAATTATTAACTTTCAGACACAGGGATATTATTGCCTCTATCTCTTCCCCTGCCCTTTGAGTTGCAGAGTTGTCTTCGCTGGCAGCATGCACTGAGAAATCGGGTTGGCCACTTCCAGCCCTGAAATTGTGATAGTTTATCCCGTTACACGGTGATTTTTCCAGCTCAGTTCTCCTGAGAACCTTGAAATGGGTTTTCCATAAAAATATTCCATCCATTCTTTTTCTTTTAAGGGCTATAGTCAAATTTGAAGGGATAATCTAGCTATTGTTTCTGGTGGTATGTGTGATCTACTCTGTTAAATTACAGAGGATTTTTATAGCACAGTGTGGGTCACTGAGAATTTGGTGACTGCATTGAACAAGGTTGCTTGTTCTTCGGGAACAAGCAGACATACATCATTAGCATCTTAACTGATGGAAACTTTTCCCTGCCAAATGCATACACTTGATGGTTTTAATCTGTGGAAGCACTCCATGAGTGTGCAGTAGGCTATAATAAAAGGTTTAGATGTCTTACACCCGTGGCTCCTCAATGGCTCCCAGAACCATCAGCAGGAACGTGTACCGAGCGCCTTTTCCTTTGTGACTGCTAGGTTTGTTGTCTTCCTTTCTCTATAGCTGTGGAGTATTGTCTGAGAAGCAGAGCTGTTGAATTTGGGCTGCCTGACATTGCAGGACGCTAACACTTTAAAACTGCTTGGGCCCTCAGGTTCATTATGGGATGGCCTATATTTGTCAGGAAAGAACAAATGAGCTAGCAGCTATTCAGAGCAAGACTTCACTTGCATCGAATAAACATGGTGAGAAATTCTTTTTCTTAGTTTCTCTGCTGAGATGTTAATCTGTGTTAAAACTTGTATCAGATGTGTTCGATTTTTGCCCTTCTATGTTAATGCTTAGGCCAAGATAAGAGGTGATTAAATGGTTGTCCTTAATTAGTCTTACCCTTGTAAGCAGTCCCATGAAAAATTGCTGTGGGATGTGTTACAGGCATTGTCTACTTGCACAATCAAAATAAGCTTTAACAGTTGTTACTGCCATAGTTAAATAATCCTGTTAAAGCAAAAATGTCTGCAGGTTTTATACTCGCATTGTCTCTCTGATTTGGTAAAAGCAAGATAAAGGACAAGATGTCAAAGGTGCCAATAGCTTTTTTGCCTTTTGTTTTTTTCCCCTTCCTTACGAAAGCAGCTTCTGCTCTATGTACTGCTGTATTTCTGTGCCCTATTCTATTGGCTAATGTTGTGCTTAATCCTGTTTCATAGTCAAAATTGTTTTCCAAGCCTTCTGGCAGTTTGAAATGGTGTACCAACCTTTTTTAGCAAAACTCAAAATATTCATCTGACTAAGAAGTTACAAACCTGAACAACTTACAGCCATCTCTCATTGAGATGTTGAGGAAATAGCTGGTTAAGGCTTCCCAAGTGCTCTGATTCACGGCACTCCACAAAATCTTAATGATGTAATTTAGCAAGACATAAATAAGCTATTTTTTAAAATAGGCTTAATTAAACCCAGTGAAGCTATGTCCTTTTGCTTGGGCAGGGAGTGGCCACACTGCTGTCAAGTCAAAACATTTCTGGGAGAGCAGGAAGGTTCAGGCAGAGCCACCAAGTTCACAGGGCAAGCAGAAGGGAGGTGTGTACTCGTGACCTTTGTTCTCTCTACATATGTAGAGTTCCATGGGATTTAGTGTTGGGGCTTGTCTGGCGGTAAGACTGAATGATTCCCTGGGTCCTATCAGTGCTGACTTAATAAATTACATGATCAAGATGAACATGTGTCTGGATTGTGCTTCCCCACTCCCCCCTCCTCATGTATGCTAGTGAAAGAGAAATGAACTGGCCAGGAAGAGGGCACAACCTCCCTGGAATAATTAGTGTCTTGTATTCAGCAAGGAGATCTTTAAGTAACACAAACAATGTTACTGCTTTTTTTTTCCATTCATTTTTTCTCCAATTCAGTATCCATGTGTCAATGCCTGTGAGATTCCAGACTAATCCAGTCCACGTCCAACACTACACCTGGCAAATAGGAATTGTAGGTATGTTTTCATAGGCTAGCACAGGCTGATAGCTGGAGCATTTGCTGAGCCAGTGCAGCTGCCACTGATGGGCTGTTTTCCCCCATTGGTGGAAATGGCTGCAGCCAATGCCGCTGCTGGGCTGCTGCTTGGATCCCAAGGGTTGTCTGTTAAACACTGCAGCTAAGTGCCAAGGGGAGAACACAGTGTGCAATTAATGTTGCATCATCATATTGTGTAATGAGCCCTGCTGGATACTAACTGCTGGTTACACTGTTTTCTGTAAAAACAGAGAATAAAAGATGGCCCTTTCCCTGTACAGCTTGTCGGTTAAGGTATAGTCAAATTGATGACAACTGTTTTTCAGTAATTGTAAATGGCAGTAAAATGCACTTACAGAGCTCAGGGCTTCTTAGAGAAACAGCAGTAGTGTCCTAGCATGAGAGGACACTACTAACAGCATCCATCCAACACATACTCCCTTTGAAATAGATGTAAAATTATTGAACACTCACCATTTTGGGAAAATTGCACTGGAGTGTTTACTGTCCTTGCACAGAGAACCAGTCCTGTTTACTGGTCAGCTCTCCTTTGCATGGCTGTTAGACTAAATGGCGTTTTTACCAACCTCAAATATTTTCTTGATCAATGTCTCTATTACTAAAGAGCACTTTGGGCTCAGTTTAGAAAGCTCATTCACTTCTTTATAGCATTTAAAGTCCTGTGTCTATTGCACAAATTACAGGCCTAACAAATACAATCCCATACCTAAATTACCTTGAAATTCAGCCTCTTTTCTTCTCCAACCCCTAATTTCTTAATAATCCAGACACTGCCACAGTCATGAAGCCATGAGCCTGTCACGATTGTGCTGAATTCTGATTGCTGTTTTTTTTCCTTATCTTTTCTTTATACAAATGCCCTCCCTGAAGTGTATGTTCCGTGTTGCCATACCACATGAAGTTGTGTCTCAGTTTGGTTCCCTTATTCAGCCAAGAGACAGGATTTTCTTGTTATTATGGTGCTCAGCTTTTTGCAAACTATAGGGGGAGATGTTTGCTCATCAGTGTTTTGTTTGGTTTTTTTTTTTCAGTATGAAGCATTCATTTTCCCTGGGGGGGGAACACGATACAAACTGACAAACCCATTTTCTTTCTGGCTGTGCAATGGAAGGACCATCTTGTTACCACAGAAAGAATGAGGGAGAGGGGCTGCACTGTTTCCATTTTGGTTTCAAAATGTTCAGCTTAATTCTGCATTTGGGCACTGTTCTTCTCCTTTGATGGCTGGTTCAGGCACGAGTTTTCTATCCAGTCTTTGTGCTGTATTTTTTTTCTTTGCTACAATTTATATAAACCCTTTATCTTATATAATTTATACAAAATAATTTAAGAAGACAGTCCTATAAAGACAAAATGGGACTTGGTGACAGGTATAATAAATGGATAAAACAATTCCATCATTTTCCAAGTTTATTCAAACATCATTCCCTCTCCAGAGAGTTTTCTCTAGTGTCATTTGTATTGCTTGAGAACGTGTGAAAGCAACTTATTTTTGAAGGAAAAACCCAAACCTTTCCCTAAGCCTTTTCCTGCTTTACTGTTGCCTGTATTGTAGCAGTGTGGATGGAAGGTGCCCGTGCTGGAGCCAGGCCACGTGCATAGCTGCACAGGCCACAGTCACTTAAGGCTTCTGTTATAACACTTCCAAAATTATATCAAGTTCTGAAAGTTTCACCCAAAAGAAATGGTCGTATGAGTATGGCCTTCAGAGAGCAGTTTAAATGGGCTAGAACTGCCTTCCCCAGTGAATTTATGGTGTGGGGAGTTTCATGTCAGTTGAGGCGACTGCCTCATTTTGAAAAGCATTTCACCATGGGTTTTACATTTTCACTTAAGCTGTTGCTATTTAAAAAGATGACTTCGAAGTCATTTGCAAAGCATGTAGAAGCTGGAGGCAATTCAGCATTTTGACACTCTTAATTAACTGACGGCCTGTCATGAAAGTAGGTTGTAATTAAATGATATGGTAATTTTGGCCATGCTGCTTTTCAAACTATCTTTATATCCCAGCATAATAATTCAGGTGGTGATATCATGTCAGTTCTTCTCCTTCCTCAATGCCTACTCAAGAATTGTTGTTCGTGGTTCAAAATAGCTTTACAAAAATAAATTCCAAGCAGCTCTTGGTGAAAGAGGAAATAAAAAATTTAAAAATTTCCTGTTGCAGACTGTGGCCTGTCATCCTGTTGGGGTCTGTGAGGATGACGTGTGATATGTGACAACCTACACATCCTGTAAGAGAGATTCACATGTTCAGAGAACTGTGGGATCTCTGGGGAAATCCAGTTGGGTTCATGAAAAATGACTGGAGGAAACAAAGGTACTTTTGATGGCTACAGAGTCTGTGCTGTGTTTGCTCTGGAATATTTCTAACTGTTTGAGTAAGACTGTATTTGGATTTGGCCCAAAATATTTTTGATTAATTAAAATCATTCTATCTTCAACTAGAGGGGCAGGTTTTGAAGGGGGTAGTGCTTTTACTGGATAAGCTAACGTAGTTTCACAGAGGTATTCCAGGATGGATGTGTCCCTAACACAGCCTGGCAGTGTTACTGTTTAGAAATCAGTGGGATTTGCCAGGAGCTGGTAATACCCACTGCGTTTTGAGCCAGGTTCTTTTGATGTCCATTTTCTGATGTGCTGCCCTGGGGAGATGTGCTGTCTATTCATCTCTTCAATCCTTTAATAACATCCCTTGTGCCAAGAACATCATAATGCTGACTGCCAGGACTGAGACGTTACTGTGAATATGCTGAGGTTCCTTGCTTGGTGTGTGATGAAACAATCTTTGGGGAATAAGTGAAACAAAAGTGTGTGTAGGATATCCTTTAATTCAATGAAGAATGTGGGTGGAGAAGCAATTGAAATGAACAAGATGCTTTGGATTTTCGTTAATGCCTTGAATACTTTAGGGTGTACTTAAACAAATCTGCGTGTGCAAACAGTTTCACTGCTCGAAGAACTAATGAAAGCAGGAGGAACCCATGGTTTTTAACCATTTCCTTCTTTACCTTCCCTCCATCACACCTTTCCCCTGAAGTGTGGGCACCGTATGCCTTATGGCAGTTCTGACAGGGGAGAAATAACCATACAAAGATGACTAGACCTACGTGTGCCTGAGTGACAAGCTGTCTGCTGCTAAAAGCTACTACAGCGGCTGCCTTCCCTCAGTAGTGGCAGTCATTGGTGACTTGCTCTTACAGCAGCCACCAGTTGCCTCTTTCGAGTGTGGCTGAACTTAAGCACCATGTTCCTGAATTGTTTTAGGGGAAAGGAAAGATGTACCTGCATCTGCAGCACAGATGTGTGAGCTGTTCTTTAAAAGACTCGGCTTAAAAAGATTGTACACACAAAGGATGGTGATTTTGATGCCCACTCACCCACTGTCATTAAGGAGAAGTGGGGTGGAAAAGATTAGCGTGACAACAGCAGATAACCCAAGATAGTGTTGCCAAAGTGGTGCCTGATGGCTTCCTTCAAGAATAAAATCCCTTTTGCTGGAGTTTGACTCTGGTATGCATTGAATGATTTAATTACAAAAAACCCCATGGACCAGAGCTTAAGAGACAAGTATGTCTGTGCATAGCAGCTATTCATTTATCTCCAGCACAACAAAGAAGGGAAATGCTTAAGATAACAATGAGCCAACTACATCTACCGCTTCCTTTCAAGTAAATTTCAGTTCTCTTCCTTTCTAAAGAAAACCCATCTCATCCTTTGAAATCAGACCTAAAAGATAAATTCATATATACATATTAGATCATCTTCCCATAAACGTTGAAAGAAAAAAATATATTCTACATGAAGGTTTATATTTCTGGTTACTTGCATCCTCCAAAATACCCCTTCAAACAACAAAACCAACCACTTTGGAAACATGTAACCGCATGTTCATGGACATGTTGACAACTCTACACTTAGACTGGACTTTTCTGAAATATATTTCCTGCCTCAGCCAGAACCTATGAGCTTCATGCAAGATGTGTGTCCCTCATCCTTTGCCTTCCTGTGCCGCAGGTCTCACTGGGCTCCTTCTCTCTGTGTCCTCCCTTCTCTTTCTGAGACCAGCAGCTTTCCCCTTCTGTGGGTTCACAGACCCACAGATCTGGAGGAACTGGTGATGAAGGAAGGTATTGAAAAAAATGCTATTGTAGCATTCTCTCTCAGGGTCCCAGTGCTCCACACTGATGTCTGTAAGGAGCACAGAGATGGGGTGCATCACAGTTGGTACTGATCTTACAGCATAAGCTATACAAGAAGTCAGAAGTAGTAGTTTCTGACCTTAATCTGTTCACTTTGTGTTCCCAGCTTGGTCTTCAATTTATATTGAGGTGCCTTTCACATAATCACAGAATGGGAAAGGTGGGAAGGGATCTCTTGCAGTCTTGAACTTGCTGCTCAGTGTCAGATAGAACAGGTCACCCTGGTCCACGTCCAGTTGGGTTTTGAATATCTCCAAAGGTGGAGCCTCCGCAACCTCTATGGGCAACCTGTGACAGCATTTGGCCACCCTCACAGTAGAGAGATATCTGCTGAATTTCCAGAACATTAAACATTTTTGACAAAAGCAAGTTAAAGCCGCCTAGGGCTGCTCCACAAGGATGTGTTTTAACTTTCAGGTTTGACCATCCAAGAAGAAACCCTGATTTTTCAGAGGGTGTGGTGTACATGGGGATAGCTCTGCTTCTTGTATAACTGTTATCCCCAAAATAGAGCTATGGCAGTGCTTCTCTAACTGGGTGACACAGCCCTCGCAGCTCGGCCGTAGCCCTTAGCCTGGCAATAAGAATGTAAGTGAGGATCTAAAAGCTGAAAATGACACCGTGTAAAGATGCAGAGAAACTTGTGATTTAAAGAGAAATTGAAAGTGTTGTAATTTTTGAAGAACAAAGATGAATCAGCAGGAACATAGCAGAAATAAACAGAATAGAGGATTGTATAAAGGAAAAGTGATTGTTCCTGTATGAGAAAAAAAGGGTATTAATTTAAATTGTGCAGTAGAGCATGTACATTTGATGAAAGAAAATACTTGTAAAGTACCACAATTAGTGCATGGTACTCACTGTTGCAAGACATCACAAATTAAAACAGGATTTAAAAAGGATTAGATTTTTTCTGTATAAAGTGTGTGTCCATTTATATTAGATAACTACAACAATGAACTGATTTATTTAATTTGTATACCAAATCTGAAAAAGATCTGACAGCTTTTTGGTCATAGAACATAGTTATGTTGAAAGAAACAAAAGACACTCGCATCAAAAGGTATCACTTCAGCATTCTTAATGATGGGTTATTTAATAATACCTATGTTGATATGATTTTTCAGTTTGAAATAGTTTTACATTGTACTATACATAATTAAAATCGAGTCAAGTTTGAATTGCCGTGTTGATTTCTCTAAGATTGTTTTGTTCTTAGAATTTTCCTTCCATCTGAAGTGTTGACATTCAAGTGGGTTTCTGTTCACAAAAACAGTCATTCAAAAATCCTCCACAAAACATCCTCTGTGCTACTGTTTGCTGGTGGAATTCCTTTCTAACGTGTCTGATGCAGTTTGTTCTCAGCCAGCATGTTCAATAAGTCTTGCCTTCTATGAGTGAGCACATCGAGCACTGAGTATTTTCACTGAAGCCCACACAAATGCCTGAGACTGTTATTTATGTTAGACCTACTTTATGAGCTTGTAAGCTTCTCTTGGAGGCCCATGCCTGGTATAGTTTTGGAGAACCTCAGTTTAAAACTCACAGGTTCTTCACCATTGTGCATCCTACCGGCCATGAACCGTATATATGTTGGTGGTGTGAATGGAAAAGTGAATGTGGCTTTTTAGAAGGGGGTACGAACAACTCGGAAACTTCCTTCTAGAAATTGTGGGATATGCTGGTCCCTCCCTCCTCACCAATATATCATACTAAAGGCAGACTTTTTAGATCAAACTGACATGAATTATGACTTTTATCCAAACAACGAGAATCTCAATTCTCCTACCTTCCACCATCCCCTGGCACAGCTCCAACATTATTCCTGGAGGAGTGTCTCGGAAAGATGGAAGGTTTTATATGATTGAGAAAGTTAAATACTATCACAGCCAAATGATATTCCAATATACATTGGATAAGAGGTAAATCAGGAGTTCTATGATCCTAGTCTGGTCTCTTAAATGCATTTTTTTTGAGCAATATGGAGCAGGTTGCTTAATCCTCACAGGGAGACTAACATGTCTCAACTATTTGAAAAGTTCTTTTAGATCTTCCAATGGAAAATGCATATTTCTCAGCATTTTAGGAAGATGAAGTTCTGTAGATGAAACTAATTTTTCAAAATCCTATTAATTTTTGAATTTCAATTGTCTTTTTTTTTCAGTGAATCAGAAAGCACGTATTTAGGTGATGATTTCATATCTTCCAAATGATAGTTTTTCATGTCATCATCATAATAACACTTCTCATAGGAGACTTTCAAAGTGGTTTCCCAGACCTTCATAAGGTCTCATGCAACACTTATTCACACTGTAAATATAACTACTTCTACTGTAAGCACAAGCAGAGAGGATCAGACGGGTTAAATGTCACTCAGCAAGTCATCTGAAGAGTTGAACAAGAACCTGTTTCACCCGATTCCAAATCCTGGCAGGTTTTTTGTTACTGAGCAGACATGTTCACCGGGAACACCCTCACAAATATTCGAACCCCATGGGTATTCACGAAAGACATTTCTAGCTTTTGGCCAGACCCTGCATGTAATCATAAAGATGAATAGCAAAATAAACAATAAGAATTAAATGACCCAAAAATTTATTGTTTTCTCATTAACAGGTACTATGAAAGCCTGTAATTTGAATTCTTGCTTAGTTGAGGCTCTCAAATCACCTAAGTATCATATGTCAGCCTGAAAGACTGAACCCAAATAACAACCCTTGAGAAGTCGTCCTGTGAGTACTGAAAAAAGAGCTCTTGTTTACACATGGATTTAAGTCTTCACCCTGTGATCTCTTCCTTGCAATAACCCTAGCCCTGCCACGTCCATGATGACCTCAGCTTCCTCCATGTTCCCTGCAACATTCCTAGGCTAAAACAGCATATGTGGGTTAACACCCTGGCTGCTGCCACACTTGCTCGGTATGTACTGGCTGAGTCGGACTTGCTTTGGCTCGCCCTCTCCGTGGCTGGCTGTGGGTTGCCACAAAACTTGCAAGAACTTAATTTCCTTTGAGACTTCACCACTTTTTCAGCTGTGGCAGAAATTGGCCAAGAGATCCTAAAGATATTGGAAGGAGGGAGGGGAAGATAAAGACAAACAATTTAATTAAGTGTTGTTTCCCTATGCAGCTTGGGCTAATAAGCTAAAATAGGTGCCAGAGGGAGAGAGAAAGAAAAAAATCAAGATGTAATTAAAGTCCAAAGCCCTTGCTCAAGCTCACGCAGAAGTTCAGCACAGACAACTATCTTTTAGAGCCTCTAGGCCAGTGTCTGGAATATGGAGAGAAAAGTGATGGATATTTCAAGATTTAACCAGCATAGACAGTAAAGAAGTTATGTACCCTTTTAAATTAATAACCTCTGTGAGTTTACTGTTGAAAAGGATTAAAATGCCATCTTTTTCTTACTCCTAAGAATACATGGCATGTTTAAAATGTAAACTGGAAAAATTAGAGTAGGTATTCAGCAAGGAATGACTCTAAATTGACACACACAATGAGATAGTGACCTAGAAGGTCTTTTTCTTTTCTAGAGGTTAAGTTATAGCTGGTGGAAAATGCATCAGATTAATTAGCTGCCCATGTATTAGTGGCTTTATTGTATGACTCACTGAGTTAACCTTAATATAGGATTCTGAGGATATTTAGCCAAGCATTTTTATTGATTCAGATTGTTCTGGTGCAGGTAGTACTTGAGTATAATGGATGAAGCCTGCACAAAATTTAGAAAAATCAAAGATTTGAGGCTGATGAGGTAATCAAGATGTATTAAGACAGAGGCCACGGGAGCTGAACTAGGCACTAGAGGGCAAAATCAGGACATGGAAAACTTCATTGCAGGTCTCTCGGTGTCTGTGAAAGGGTTTGAGCAGAAAGAAACTGGTTGAATGATCACTAAGCACCCCACTAGAGGTGGTTGTAGTAATGAATATTTAGAGCATTGTTTCTGTCAGGTGGTGGTATGCGAGCAGTTACTAGCTACTGTATGGGAAAACCCCGGCGTTTGATTCCATGGAACTGTGAATAAAAGCTTCAGTCACCCAAGAGGTTTGGATGCTTAGGTTCTCAGCACAGGCTTTTTCTACTCAAGATCTTGTGTATCAGTAGAAGGCTGAGTATTTGTATCAGGAGCTACACTGGGAAAGTAATGGACATTTTGCTGCAAGGTTTCCTAATTGTTTGATGATACCAGATCAAACTGGAAGACTCCTGAATGTTTCAAACAGTGCCAGATTTTGGAGAGTTTCAGAGCCTCATGTACAATCCTCTACCCAAGTCAGTCTTTGAGCTTCTAATATAAAGTGTTTCTGTTCTTTTCTCCCCTGGTTCTTGCCCCCTCCTGAGCCTATGCCTATTTATTATTAAGCATTTGCTCTCTGCTCCCACTAAAACTCCCACTCCACTGTTCAGACAGAGACTAGGTGTGGGTCAGTATTGGTATGGACCTGAGAGACTGCTTGTCACAAGAAAGATCAGTATCCTGACTGTGACAGTGGCCAGAAGCAGATGCCAGAGGAAGAGTTTAGTAGCAGGATAATCATATAGTCACACTTGTCAGGAGTAACCTCCCAGCTTCCAGCAACGTATGTCTCAGGCTTCTTGAGTGAGAAAAGTTATCTTTGTATGCAATATGCTTCCAAGGATTTGCCTTCTGTGAACAAGTCCACCTATCCCTTCAACCCACGCAAAGCGTTACCACCCACACGGCTGCTCCCATCATGTGCTCAAGAACACATGATCTGTGTCAGATGATGCTGAAAGGGATGACAGGTTGTTACTTCTTAGTGCCCAAGGAAATCGACTTCTGCATAGACAAGTAACCAGAATCCATAGCTATTGTCACATAGTTGTGTCTTATGGGTAACAGACTTAGAGGACTGAACTCCTGCTTGTCTTAAAACATAGCTCTTAAAAGCACCTGGTTTTGATTTTGACATTTGCAGCACTGGGAAATCTACCTTGTTCCTCCCTAAAGTGTCTCGGTGATGAATTACCATCACTGGTAGAAGACCTCATGGGGAAGCTGAATACATCTGCCTTTAGCATACAATCACTGAACTTCGGAATTACTTAAAACCTGTGATTGAGTCACCCCTTCTTCTTTTTTGATGCTGAAATAGTTTGAACATTTCCATTTTCAATCTAAATCATTCTTATTGGTCTTCTCTGAACAAGCTTTCAGCTTCTGCTAAGTAATTTGGATACCAGACTTCAGAAGTAGTTGGGCTAGTAGCAGGAAAATACATTCTTCTATATTCTCCTGTTTATAAAGCCGAGGACTGCACTAGCCTGTTGACCACAGCACCGCACCGCCTGCTCATTTTCTTCTGATTATATGTGATGACTCTTGAGGTTTTTGAGCATTAACTTGTTACAGCACAAATTCTCTCCTCCTGTAATCACTGCCTTTATTCTTTGGTGGATGTTTCTACATTTGGCTGTACAGAAATGCATATGCCTTGTTATCAAGCTGTCTCAGATACTTTACATTCTGACCTATTATTTATGACTCCCCATTGCTTACATCACCTGCAAACTTTGTGATGATTTTATGCTTTCCTTAGAGCCATTAATATCAATACAATGCAGTGTAGAACTAATTATTACAGGACCCAGAAACGCACTCTTTGATGATTGCTTCTCATTTCCCCACTTTGTAACTGTCAGTTAGCTAGAGTTCGAACAGTTTAATATGTGCTGTTATGAGTCTGTATCATTCTGGCTTCTTAATTAAAATGCCCCAAGTTACCAAAACAAATATTTTGCAGACCTACTTACCTTGATCAACCAAACTTGTAATGCCATTAAAAAAATCAAATTATTTTGGCAAGATTTATTTTCCACATTAATTTGCATTTATTGTGTTTCCATCCTTTAATTCTTTTTTAATCAAGTAATGTAGATAATGTCCCATTATGTTACCCAGAATTCTTGTCAGGCTAGCAGGTTGTAATTACCCTGGTCACCCTGTTTACCCTTTAAAAATATTGGTACAATATTTCATCCAGTCCTCCGGAACTTCAACAGTGTTCCAAGATTTATTGAAAATCAACATTAATGGTCTAAAGGTACTCTGTGCCAGTGCTTTTAAATTTTTTTGGGAGCAAGTTACCTAGTCCTGCTGATGCCCAACTTTACTAGCTTCTGTTTAACATCCTCCTCAATGCCTGTTGTAATGGAACGTATTTCATCATCATCATCATCATCATCATCATCAGATATTCTTATATCATCTGGCTCTTCCCCAAATACAGACCATAAATACTTAGCTCTTCTACATTACTGTTAACCATTGTACTATTTCCATCTAGTAACAGACTGAAGCCGTTAGTAAGCTTCCTTTTTCCCCAATTTCCTGCAAGTTTCACCAAGTAGTTAAAAAAATCCTATTGCATCATTTTGAATCCTGCATGAATTGCCCATAACTTCTGGCTGACAGTGTACAGATGTTGTTACAGACACAGATTTTTGTATTGACCTTGTAACTCTCCGCTGGCTTCTTCAACTAGGGCCTCTCACAAGCTTCCCCTCACTTTTCTAACTACGGTCTTGTCACCCACTTTCCAGTTCCCTGCCTTTTGCAAACTGGAGTCTCCTCCTCAACATGTTCTCCTTCATGTCCCATTCCCTTAACTCATAGATATCTTTCCCAGTCACTCTTACCTCCTCCTTTTGCAAGCTTTCATGAGGTGGCCTTCTTGCAAAACAGCCAATTATGATTTCCTTCAGGTAAAACCTCTCCGTGTTTGGTGAGAAAACATCCCAATGAATGGCTGTATGCAGAGGGATTATTAAAACAGAACAAAATGATGGTAAGTGATACGGCTCTGTGAGACATAAGTAGACGGCAAAGCTGGCGTGCATTTGGCCAGAGGGTATGAAGTGTTACGTTGCTCACCCTTTAATTTATTTCCTTTTTGTTTGTCAGGCATATTGTGCATTTAGGAGTCTGAGGTGTTTCATGAGAATTGTTTTGAGGGTAGTAATTGTGTATTGGACTGATCTGAACTCCTCATCTGTGCTTCACAATCATGACACCACCAATTGCTAAAGAGATAGCAAGTTGGGGTTAACTGGGAACGCTCTGTGGGAGAAAATAAATTCCATCTCCATTAACATGCTACTACCAGCTATGATTGAATAGCATTTTTTATCTCCTCAGCTCTTTACCCATGGATTGATGATTCAGTTGATTAGGAGTATCTTGTATTTTTTGCTTGAAAAGCACATAGTTCTACCAGAATCAATGAATAAACATTAAGTGCTTCCTTTTCATTCCAAGCGGGATGGGCTGATGCTCTTGGAGCAAGAAGGCCTATATTTTACCACCAGGGCTCATTACACCGTATTCACTGCCATATATAGGATGTTAATGGAGAAGCCGAACCTGCTGGAGAAGCGATAGCCTGCAAGTGTGGAGACCTGATGAGCTGGAATGGGAGCGCAACTGCGTTACAGCTGCCGCACTCGCCTTTCCCTCCCTCCTAGGGGGGTGACATGGTGCTGCGTGGGGTGAGCTGTTCCTGATGGGGAGCTGAGGCGAGGGGCTCCTGGGGCGATGAGCACTTGTTTGGGAAGGGTGAGGTGGTTAGAGGGCTGTGGGTGTTAGAGGGCCATGGGGATGTTGGGGTGGGCCAGGGGGTGTTAGGGAATCGTGGGTCATTAGGGACCGTGAGGAATTAGGGGGCTGTGGGGTGTTAGAGGGCTGTGGGACATTGGTGAGGGCTCTGGGGTGCTGGTGGGGGTCGTGGGGCACTGATGAAGGCCATGGGGTGCTGGTGAGGACTGTGGGGTGCTGGTGAGGGCCGTGGGGTGCTGGCGAGGACTGTGGGGTGCTGGTGAGGACCATGGGGCGCTGGTGAGGGCCGTGGGGTGCTGGTGAGGACTGTGGGGTGCTGGTGAGGACCATGGGGCGCTGGTGAGGGCCGTGGTGAACTGGTGATGGCCGTTGCCCCCGCCCGGCAGAGGACGGTTGCCCATGCTGCAGGCGGGTTGGGCAGCCCGGGGCTGGCCACCCCCTTCCCAGCCCTCCCACAGCAGGGCACAAGCGGGAAAGTGCCATCTCCTCAAGCTCCCGAGCGCCTGCAGCCAGGTGGGGAAAGGTGTCCCACTGCCACCAGAGAATCGGTGATCGGTGAGACTCTGGACGCACAGCTGTGGTTTGTCATAACCTGTCAGTTTGCCATCGCAGTTCTGAGGCCGTTTCTGTGAGGAATGAGCATGGGGTTTGTTCTTTTTTATTATTAATTTTTTTTTTTAAAACTATTATTATTTATTTATTTTCTGGACTCCTCTGAAAGAGCGAACGCGTCTTTGCGTGGACGGCCCCTTGTCTGCGCACCCATGAACCCTTCGGGGGGGCTGTGCACGGGCGGCTGTGGGTGTCCCACAGGAGACTGGGTCCCTCTCCAATTTTGAAGGTTCTCGATGGCGAAATGGTGAAAATAACACATGAACGGCTCCCAGCCGCGAATCCTTCTGCCGACAGCGTGCGGATGCAGCCGCAGCCGGCTGCGGGGTACGTCTCTCGGCCGAGGGCACAGCGGTGCGCGGCGCGGTGCCCGGGCGGCTATCGATGGGTGCCTCCCCGCTGCGCCTCACGCAGCCCCTCTGCCTGCGGTTGGTCTGCGGCGCCCCCCCCGCTGCCGCCCTCCGTGTGTGTGCGTGTGGGCGGGAGGCCCCGGCTGCCGGGCCGTGCGGGCTCGGTGGCGGCCCGCAGGCTTGGCGGGACCCCGCGACAGCGGGGTGCGCGTGTGTGTATAGAGCGCACAGGCTCCCTCGGCGGCGCGTCCCGCCGCGCAGGGTGACTCCTCCCGCTCCCCGCCCGTGACGCCCGGCGGTAGGCGGCCGGGCCGGAGGTGGCGGCGCGGCCTGCCCGGCCCCCCGCGCCGCGGGGCGGGGGTGCG
>WUAM01000143.1:18941725-18956910 GCA_024336885.1 Actenoides hombroni | reverse complement strand
CCCAACAACATTACCCGCCCGCCGCCCTTGCCCCCCGCACGCCGCCCAGGGGAAAGGCAACGATCGTCCCTCAGCCCTCACCGGCGGCGACGCTGATCCCGCGAGTCCCCTCCCCGCCATTCCCCTCCGTCCCCGGGTGCCCGGACCGGGTGACCCCCTCGCCCGGGGCACCTTTCTCCCCGCGCCGGCGATCCCGGAGAAGGGGCAAGAGCTCTTGCCGTCCTCCGTCGGGTTTCCTCCCGGGACCCCCCGTGTGCCGGCGCGGGGCGAGGCGAGGCTGTTGCCCGGGCCGGCCGGTGCCCCAGGGCCGCGCCGTGTGCACGGGAGGCAGCGGGCAGCCTGGGCTGCCGGCCCGGAGAGGGGAGTAGCCCTGTTTGCATCTCGTGCCTTTTTTTATGGCCTGATCTCCGCTCCTTCTCCCAGGGCAGGGAATGTTACTTGCTCATCGCGATGTGTAACAAGTCACTCCCGCAATGGTGGTAGTGGTGGAGGGGGATGGGGCGAGCGAGCGGGCGGGATGCGTTTTATAACATCTCTAATTACGTGAAACGGTGGTCATGTCTCACTCTAAGAATAACTGGCACTCTTGGCGTATCAGACTTTTTGCAGAGGTGGGTTAGTTACTTGCTCGTGAATGTTACGGTGAAATAGGTGCGTGTGATCGAGGGTGGCTGAAGAACGGGTTTTTATCTTGTTAACCAGGCTGACAAACAAGTAGCAGATGGGAATTGATAGACTTTGTGTTTGCGTGTTAACTGCATTGTTTATTTATGGACAAGGTATTCCTGATTATTTTGTGACAGCGGTTTTTCAGGGGAGATTAATTTTTACTCATATATTCATACCGTTCAAATATTAGAAGCTGTCTGAATTCCGGCAATCTTTTTATTAAGTGTGGTTGTATTAGATTAGAATTTATAAGTAACGCTGCCCTCAATATTTTGTGCCAGGCTGAATCCAAAACTGGAAAGTCCCCTGTATAAACAAGTAAAATAGTGAAAATAAATAAATAAATATGCCTTTACTTAAGTAAAAGCTTTTCTTTACTTTGGGCAGCAATTTACTGACTAGGCGATGCTTTAAAACGTTGTAATTAACTTTTATTAGCAAATAATTTTTGATTGCGTGGAACAAATCCAGGTTTTTAGATACACCTTTAGCGTTTGAAACAGCATCAAAATCCTTTGTTACTGCCCGAACACAGTGCATTTCTTTTTATAAAGTTCTGGCATGTGATCCAAAATGAGAACAGTCTCCTTGACCCAAGAGAGACACAATTAAAAATCTCTTCAGAGGTTTGGGGAACCTGAAATGGAAGCTGAGCAAGGGCCTGGAATCTCAAACCTCTAATTCAAGCCCTGATCTACACCTAACAAGCTCCTGTGTTCTCACACATTGCCATTGACTCTGTAATTGTCCATTGCTTCACGGTGCCTTCTGTAAGTGTGTGAAAAAGGAAGAAAATCACCCCAAAACCGCAGTGCTGAGTCCTGATACGGGGTGTTATTTTTATATGTTAGCTCTGAGGCAGTTATTGGGCTGAGGATTAAATACTTTCAAACACACATTTCGGGATCTGAGGCCTGGGGCTAAGACTGAGATGAAATACAGGTTTTTTTTTTTTTAGTTTGGCATCAAGTCTGACTGTGATTGTCTCGGGGAACAAAGGTAGAGGCTGAACAAAGATGCCATATTAAAACTTGTGGCCGAAGAATGATAAGCTTTTCATTTCCATTGTTGCCTGTCCACTAGCTGTGCCAGCTGCAGCAGAAATAGCTTGCTGGTTTGGGTATTTACAGGCTGTCTATAACAAATTACCTGGAAATTATTTTGACAAAGGATTATGGTGAAGTTTTGCCATTGAATAAAAGTCGACCAAAAAGAAATGGGTTTTGGGAAGAAGTCGTGTATTCACGTTTTGCTGATCAGAAAAATCTTGATGCACTAAGCTGAGAATCTTCCAAAGAAGAGTGAGTTTCTTGACAGAAACTGAGACGAGGGATGATAATTTCAGTGCATGGTTAGTCTGTGTGCTGATGAATTGGAGATTTTCTTCCAGAACATTGTTTGAAGACACCAGTGTATTTATAGAGTACTTCAAAAGTTTTCTATACAAGCTACTGTTTATTTTTTTAATGTTATTGAGATGAAAGTTTCCAAAGAAATGGAAAGGTGGCCTGTTGTAGAGCTGTGTTTGTGATTCTTTGAGACTCCAACTTTGAAATGGACAGAAATTGAACCAACATGCTCAGTTTTCCCTCCGGTTGTTTTTGTGAAGCGTTGAAAAATGTGTCCCTACAATGATACTAAAAGTTTACAAAGCTTCTTGTCTTGATAACAAATATAGAGTCAAGAGTAAATGGCTGAAAGTGAGTTAAAATACTGAGTCTTAGGTGACAGAAACAGCTTTTGCTTCTTTGCTGTCTTAAAGTGTTGGCTGCATCTTGCCACACTTGGGAAAGTGACATCAATTAATGTGAAGGGATGGGAAGTTTTGAAAGATAGATCAAGGATCCCTCACTGCCATAGCAGTTTCTACTTAAATTAGAGCTCAGGATACGTGCTTCCACAAATTTATTTGGCTAGCAATTAGAGCAAAACACGCTCTGGAGTTATCAAAAGAATAGCACACTTTGAAAAATCAGTGTGATAAAAGTAAATGACCGTTATCATAATTCACAAAAGTACATATTTTATATATAGATAATAATGATTATTTATTTTATAGATACAAATGTTTCTATTTTACAGGCAAAGTACTTTCCTAGTTATTGTTTGGTTATCTGGGCTTCACTTAATTGAAACTAAAGTGTAACATAATTTTGTTTAATTTAGCTGTTAAGATTTGTTTCAGACATTGAATATTTGTAGATTTTAAGGTGCCCTGTTAAGTCTTAACAAATGTAATTCTTGGCTAGTGTTTGTGGGAAGGAGTGAGTGTGAGAGTTATGCTTAGGGTATTAAAGTGTTATTAAACTATTAAAGTATATTAAACTATTATCAAACTGTTAAAGTGTGTCATTCCTTTAAATGTTCGTTTCTAGAGAAAATTACAGACATTGCAGATCCTAGGGCCTTTTCATTGGGATTAATGGAATACTACACTCAGTGCTTTTATCTTTGACAGGTATGTGTTTCCTCACTGTGCTTTATGATGGTTTGTCCCTTTTGCAGCACACACGTGAGGAGTTGGGGCTCTTTAGGAGTGCTTCTGGTCAGGCTGCCATAGCAGACAGGTGGCATAGGAAAAATACTTTTAAGGTGCATTTATATATATTCTTTCAATGAATCCAGTATTGTTTATTACTGGAATATTACAACAGTCATTTTATTACTGTTGTATTGCTAGAAGAAATAAATAGACATGTGTAATATTGATACTTATTTTTCAGAAATAACAGCCCTCCAACTAGAACATCAGCATCAAATAGGCTGAAGGTGAATGGAAGAGGAAATCCATAAAGGGTCACTTGAAGTATTTTAAAGATTGGTACTAGAGAAATCTAATTAATTTTAAAACATAGGTTCAAGACAGACAGTGTGTGGCCAGGAACTTATGGGTGACAACACTGGGTAAATTGTTCCTTCCATATTCTTTCATCCAGATCTTTCATCCAGTGGGAGCTGACTTCAAGAAGCAAGTCCAGTCAGCTGAATTTTACAGAGGCATAGCTCTGTTACAGTAAAAAATAAAAGACAAAAAGAAAGGAAAGGAAAAGGAAAGGAAAAGGAAAGGAAAGAAAAGAGAAAAAGATTAGCTATGTGAAAAGCAGGTGTGGAGTCACAGTCTCTAGGTTTCCTGTGTTTTAGAAAGCGTGGAGCTAGTGTTTTCTGAAGAGCTTGTGTGATATCTACAGTCTAAGTATAAACTACAGCAGTAGTTGTCTTAGTTATGAAGGCCACTGAGGAGAGAGGTTAAAGAAACTTTAACGTTGTTTCGTTTCCATGTAAAAGTTGATTTGGAAATGTCAATATGTGGCAATCTGACCATATAGTATGTTTTGAAGTTTTGGTGCCCATATATCAAACTTTTGACATGTTCTGTCCCCAGTGTCCACTGTACATTGGACAAATGAAAACATGGACTGCAGTGTTGGATTTCCTCTTGCATTGTTTTTTTGTTTGTCTGTATGTTCTTGAGTAGCAATTACTAACTCTTGTATTGAGTTATTTTCAGACAGTGCTAATGGCTGTACCCTCTGTATCATCTCTATGCTGTATATAAAATGTATAAATACCTTTGTCTCCCTTGCTGTATGTATCAATGTTACTTCTATCTCTGATATTTTGATGGCCACTGAAGCTACATACTTACCCTATGGGTCATTGTAGTTTAAGGGATGGCACTGAAGGTCCAGAAGCATTCCAGCATGCTCTTCTAGGATTGCCTAGGTTTTTCATTCAATAGTTGTATTACGTGCTACTAGTATATATTTTGCTTCTGTTTCCTATACTTTCTCCCCCTCCTTTTAATATCAGTGGGAAGTTTGATGAATTTTTTTGAGAGATTGATGGCATAATGAAGTTGAGTAGGACTTTACAGTTGGAAGTGGTATTGCCAGTTATTAAATGTTCTTAAAATTGTTTGGTTTTCTTGGATTTCTGTTACTGGTTTGGTTCCAGCATAGTAACAAAGGCGGAAAGCTTTCTACTGGAGGCTTGAGGCATCAACTGGTATTTTAGACAGTGATGCTGAACCCTGGTTTAAGGTATGACATTGTATATAAAATAATGCAGTAATGTGCCTTCACAAGTATCTTTCTGGTTTTTGGCCTGGCTTGAGCTGATGTTTGCAGTGTAAAAGCATTAACACCTAATGTAAACAAAGCTGGAACTGTTTTTTTTCTGCTATTATCTATGTACAAAAATACTTCTGTGTTACAGGTTTCAGTTTGATACATGTTTTAGAACTGTTCCCAGCTATTCTTCAGCAGTGACAGAAGAATTAGGCATGATCTGAGATGCTGCAAATGTTTTGAGCCTTTGCTTGTGGTGAGAAAATCCCTTGTCCAGTTAAGAGTTAGAAAAGAACTGCTATCTACCAAATTATTACTATCCTTACTCATATTTTTTCATAGTGAGTCTTACTGACTTCTTGTACTTCAGTTTTACCAAAGAGCACTTTTGGGCCTGCGTAAAAAGGCAAAATGTTTAGTGCATGTCTTAAGTTCAGTGCCTTTTTTTGTCGTTGTTAGTGAAGTGGTAGCTGGGAAGAACCTGTCCTTCCCTCTTCCCTGTGTGCAAAGAATCCTGAGGTCATTTCCTATCAGGTGATAAGTTGAAATGAGGCCATACTTACGTCAGAGATCCAAGTGTGCTCTATCAATTGCCATAGCTGCCCTAGTAGTACTTGCCAGCCCTACTTCTGGATTCTTGCAAAATTACAGTGATAGGCAAGTTTTTGTTTATTCTGTGATATACTGAAGCCTTTTTGCAGAACTGATAGAACTCGGTCTTTTTTGATACTTTTTTTTGATAAGCTCTGAGTACAACACTTATATTGAACTCTATGTTTAAAATTTTACTTGGGGAAGTGATATGGGTGAAATCCATCACAAAATTCATAGAAGATTATCAGTGGAGGAACAGAACGGGTACATTTTCCTAAAAAGTAGTATGATGAACTTAAAAGGAGCTGGTATGTTCAGTGTAAGCAGCAGATCAAAGAGCTTTCTAAATCGTGTAATAGCTTCTTCCTCTGTGAATGACACAGAGTAGCTTTTCTCTCGCCAGATGCAGTTTTGTAGTGTCAAAACTCTGCTTTGAACTCAGTGTACATGTTGACTTACCTGTTTACGCTACAAGTGTGATCTAGAAGACTGGGTTAGGATCACTAAAATAAGCCATTTGGAAGTGTGAATTTGTGGTGTGTATAGTTGTTACAAATTCAAGCAGAATGGCAAATCTTGTGAAAAATGCATAAAATTTATTTGCTTCGTCGGTTGGCCAGACTGATTACTGGAAGTTTGGGAGTTACTACAGGACAAAAATTGCAGATATGTTCAAATCTCTGAGGGTTTTTGTTTCTTATTACTATTTACTGTATTTTTCTTGCATTTCCTTTAACCTGGACAATGAAACTGTTCTCTCATTTGTTTCCTTTTCTGCTTCAATAACTTGGATTTTATTTTTTTTTCCTCTCTCATTTATTTGAATCATTGGATGTTAAGAGAAAGGTTTAAGAATTATGTCATTAGTAGTAAAATATGGGGCCTGGTTTCTGGTGATACAGATCCCTCTGGTCTGTCTTGTGCTCAGACCTCACTCTGATCTTGGGTGTGCCACACAGCTAATGTCTCTGAGGTAGATTTTGGTGAGCTGTGTGGGAGTGACTTAGGTAATCCCTGCCCCAGTCATCTGCTGCTGATGCCTGGCAGAATTAAATTTGTATTCCCTCTTCAAGTTCCGCAGCTCTGAGCTTTGCATACCAATTGCAACAAAATCAAATTAAATTTGTTTCTACTGCAGGTTGGGAAGTGCAGTGACTGAAGAGGTAGCAGGTTTGCTTTCCCTGCAGGTGCTGTGGAGAAGGGCAGGTGGGCCTTGGGAACATATCGCAGAAGAGGGGTGGGTATCTGGTGCTGGTGATTTCTTGAATAAGCTTGACAGGAAAGAGAAGAGCTGGTATTTTGGCTGTCTTTGTGCATCACTTCCATTGACTGTTGAATAGGGGCAATGCTTCCTTGTCTTCTTAGGACATCACAGATCCAAGGAGCACGTTGCCTGACGTCATGCAAGAGCGACGAGAGAGACCGGGGCTTGATTAAGCTGATGCTCAAAAGAGCTTAGTGGTTCTTGGACTGAATCAGTGCAGCGTGCTGGTCCAGTGATAAAGGAGCTCCCATCACAGTAGCTGAAATAGTGGGAATCTAGATCCAGATTCGTTTCTGATGGCTAGGACTTATTTTCCACCCATAATTCTTTAGAATTTGTGGAAGTTCTTGTACAGTAGCAGGGAAATTCTAACAAGATCTGGAGATGGAGAGAATGATGTTTTGTTTTGTATTAGCTGTGTTGAGTGAGTTTTATAGTGTAAACTGAATCTGATGTTATGTTTACCCAGGTCCTTTGAGAGACCTTATTGGTAAGCGTATTGTTCTAACATCAGTCAAATGAAAGAAGCTTGTTTTTCTGTAGATTTAAATCCTTTTTGCCCATTAGTATCTCCTCTGTTGCCCCTTAGCACCTCTTCCATTTCTCCTTCCTCTGCAGTAACCTCAGCTTTTCACACATCACCTTAATTCTGCTTTTTCCAGAGCTGTGTGGATATTGATTGCCCGGCAGGTTTCTGTGAGAAGTACACATAACAGCTTGCTTTTCCCTCGGAGAACAGTTGTATGGATTTGGTTTTACTATGCAGATACTAATAGTCATGAATGCCTATTTTTTATTTTTTTAGAAGCTGAGCATAAAGGATTGTAGTAAACAATATGATCCCATAATCTTAATTTCTGTAGGAGAGCAGATTAAAGATACAACACTTGAGAAGTGATAACTATTGAGCACTTACCAGTACCTAAGTACTCTTCTTATTTGTGTTACTGAGACTGTGAATACTGATTTTTTTTTTTGTAGGGTGGAGGAGACACAAAAGTTACATGGTTAAAATATACCCAGTAAACCAATCATGTCAATGTAATTTTTTATTCCCTATCTGCACTGGAATGCAGATAAATGAACATTTAATACGAATTGAGATCGTGTAGGAGGAAAGTTCCCTCTTTGCCTATTCCTTTTTTTTTTTTTCATTTATCTATCAGTCTCTTTGAAATTGCATGTTCTTTTGCAATACAGTAGGAATAATGCCATAGCTTCCTTCTGAGACTTGTGCTTTGCAGAGGAAGGCACAGGTTTCTGATTTACACCCTTCTGGGGTTTTATACTTCAGTATATAGCTTCTGTTTCTGTTTGCTGAGCAGTTTGGTAGTTTAGCAGAGAATATTTGTTGTCATCATGTTATGAAGTTACATTGTGAGTGCTATACTGGTTAATTCAACGTGAGGATTTTTATTATCTTTTATTTGGTGAACTGGAAAGTACATGCAAAGCTCACTCCTCAGGTTGTATTATTAACAGATTGCTTTAAATAGTATATATATTGAAACAGGCTCTTAACTGAATCATCAAATTGCATTGATTCCATGCTGTGGTTTTGTATAAATGATGAAGGCTGAATAGAACTCCACTGTACTTCAAGTATTTCACAGTTCTTTCTTGATTCTTTTATAAATGTAGCTTTAAAAGGTCATTACTTTAAGCATCAGTGTACCTACATACTTCTGTTCTTCCAAGTAATTGTATTAGTGCCCTGGCATAATAGCCTCTCTATTGCATTTATCTTAGTTTTAGTTAACAAGTCACCTGTAAAAATGCATTTTAACCTGTCGCTGCAATTTGCACATAGATTTATTTATTTTTTTTTTTGGTATACTCCTGTAGAATTAACTTGGCTTTTATTATGAAAATTAGAAATTGTTTCTTGACACTCATGGGCAATAGATACATGTATTCATAGAGGTTTTGTGCCCTCATTCTTTTCCTGTAATGCCCTTTGTGTTTATATTTTCTCTTCTTTTTTTGCCATTAAACTTCCTTTCTGTACAGAGGGCTTGTAGATGTACTTGTACCTTCTGCTTTGATGAAATGTGTCAATAGTGGGTCCTATGTAGTTAATAAAACTTGTCTTAACTAGAGGTTTCAAATCCAGAGATGCCTGAGGGAAGCAGGTAGCTGGATGTTCAATACCCAGTGTGTGTATGCCAGAAATTGTATTTTGCAGTTTAAAAGCCTGAGGGTTTAAATGAATTCATGACAGAGCCACGACGCCAGCAAATAATGCTGAGGATGGATAGAAGGCAGGTTAACAGTGACAGTGATGTCTTATGATTTGACTGTTAATTTGGCCACATTGTGTTTTTTTATTCTTTTTTTTGATAGATGTTTTGTCTAAATTTACGTTTGCAAAGTGGATACATCACTGCTGCTATTGGGTTTGTTCCCACCATTCCTAGAAGTGCAGAATAGTATTGTGTGGGTAATAAGGTCGTTTACAGGGTTTGTACCCATGGATCTGAGCAGTGATGTTGAAGCCTGTGGCTTTTCTCATTTTTTTTATCAGAGAAGGAAGGAAGCATGGGTAGGGAGAGATAAAATGGACACAGGAAGAGGTGAATGAGGAAGGAATGTGTTTGAGAGGGGAAAACCAGCAGGTGAAGAACACAGAACACAAGAGTATACTACAGTCTAAGAAGGAGCAGTAGAGGAAAGAGGTGGAGATTCATGATTGAGCAGAATCAACCACACTATTGGTGGACAAAGGAGGTGGCAAAGGTTTCTTACTTCTGGACTATCTGAGAAATGTTGCATCTGAGTTTAGGAGGATTGGGTGTTCCTGGAGCTCCGTAAGATGTCTGAAAACTATGTTCTGACTAATTTTTAAGGAATGCTTTCAAATTTTTAAATGTATTTATTTCTTTAAATCTGTTAAGCCTTTGTACACTGTGAGCATCAGCAGAGTAGTCAGATGTGATCAGGAACACGGGAGAACTTTGCTACATTTGATGAGACAACAGTGTTTTATGATGTGTTAGTATCATGACTGTGTATATACATAAAAGTTTAATCTTGGTATATGAATAGAAAGATCAACACAAAATGGGAATTAAAAGTTGCTTCCTTTGAGATAATTTCAGATTGAAGGGAATGTAAGGTAAAAATTCATAGATCTCTGAAGTTATTTGGAGGGATGCACCGTAATCCAGCTCTACATAACGTGGGATTTGAGGAATAGTAACTGATGGCTGTCTATAATTATGGTATTTCTTAAAACTCTGTGTGTGTAAGACTTCAGAAAACTGTTTTGGGTAGCTACTGGAACGAGTGAAAAAGACCACAGCAGTGTTGTAAGGAGGGTGTATCGGAGTGTCTTAGTAAAGGTAGCTGTAGTAGCTGATTGACTGCTCTTCAGTGGAAGGTAACTGTAGATTTCCATCCTTCTTCCCTGTACAGATTGTCCCTTCTCTAAAGAGCAGCTGAGTGCATAAATTGTGTTGCTTCTAGCAGCTTCTCTCCCCAGTGGGTACAACTCAGGATTGATGGGCTGGTAAATGGTAGCAAAGCGGGGTTTTTTTTTTCTTGTTCTCGTTTTCATCTGTCCCATTCTGGTTGTGTGGCAATTCTGGCTTGTATTAGCAGATACAGATTTTGCTCGTGGCACCTGCAAGTATTGGCCTCTCAGGGGTTTTGTACAAAGAAAAGTTTCTTGGCAGCTGTAGGCTTTTAATTAGTGATTCTAGGGGACCTTAGTCATTTTTTTCCCTTATTGCCCACATCTAAGAAATACCTGAAACAGTGATCAGTATATTTGGGATTTATTCTTTTTTTCGGTCCTACATTAGAAAGAAGAAAACCTCATAAAATATTAGAATGCAGGATTAATCCACTTTGAGATACATTGTGCGTGAATAATTTTATTCTTCAGATCTGTTGAACGTTAACTTCTAATAGTCGAAAGTTTCTGTCTCAAATACAGAAACATAATAAGTCATGTCATAAACCTAGTTATTCGATATGTTCTACTTTGTATTTGAATAAAGTTAAGGAACAACTTCAGTTCAGGGTGTTAAATGTATTGGTTGTTCTGCAAAGCGCGTTGTGACGTTGACGATGTTACATGGAATCCATGCACAAATCCAGAGCCCTGGTTTCATACCAGATTTATGTGTTTTACAGTATGCTTTACTGTTCTTGTGGTTTACAATAGTTTAAACTTGGGAGCTGTATGAAACAGTGTTCTAAAACATTAGATTTATACACCACTAAATCTTGAAGTTAGCACGGAGCACATGAGTAAGCTCAGGAAAGGATTTTCTCTTTTGTTTTTTTTCCTGCTGTATTCCTCAGGAAAAACTTGCCTGGAAGGCCACGCTGCAGTGTAAACCTATCTGTCTGTTCTTCCAAAGAGCCAGGGATGGATGCTGTTCGAGGCAGCCCGAAGCAGCTGTGGAAGGAGGAGGGACGCGTGCTTCGTGTCTCCAGGTGCCGAGGGCCCTGCCTCTGCAGCCCGCTGAGCAAGCACTGGCTTTTGTGTCAAGAAAATAAATCAGTCTCTTTCTCCTTGAAGGAGTAAAAAGGGTAGAAATGGATTTATTTTCTCCTGTAAACTGCTCTAAAGCCAGTGTCCTTTTCAGTTGAGTTGCTTTATCTTATTTACTGGAGGACAAAGGTTGATAACACTGCTATACTTTTTTCTTGTTTCCCTGTTACTGTTGACTGTGATTCTTTCTATAGTGCTTCTTTGAAGTCTCTGCTCTTTTGACTGCCTTACTACTGCTCTGGCATGTGTGAATGTCTCCTTATGGAAACTTGGCTGTAGACAAAAGTGAAAACAATAGCTTTAAAATGACATGGAGAAAAGTCAAGGGAAAAGATGCAAATATTAGTAAAATAACTAGAGCAACTGCATTCTGGTTGGGTGTTGTCCATCTCCATTTGTTCAGTTGATCGAAGAAAAAAGAAGATCAATGCAACTTTGAAATAGCTTATCTTTTATCAGCAGTCATGGGTAGTGAGCTAGTACAACATGTTGTATTACACAGAAATAGCCTGTCATGTCCCAGTCTACTCTTTGGTTAATTTACATTGAATAGTAGTCACAGCAGCACATTTTGAGCAATAAAACTGAAGGCTACTTGGTCATCTTGAGCTTTTGGTGCAGGAAAAGGATTAGCAGCAACTCTGTCTTGTTTAGATTTGTAACATTTTGTCTCTTGATACTGTTTTTAGTATTTCCTGTTAAATGGACTTATGGAAAGTTTTAATAGGATTTTCTAATCCTCTACTGTTTCTTATAAGGGGTATTTTTGAAAAAATTCTGTTATTTGCTGAGTCTCCTTTAATAAATTAGAACTTTAGAAACAATTCTGTTGGTTGGTTAGTTTGTTTGTTGGGTTTTTTTTTTTTCCTGATTCCATTGCATGGTTGCTAGTTTAATTTATGTTGAAATGTTTAATGTGGGGCCTAATCTGAAGTCCTTGCCATTGCAGGCATTTTCATCTGTGTGCCACAGCTATCACTACTGCTGCATCACAAACATTTTCTGACGCCCGCCTTCCTTTTATTTGGCACACGCTTCGTGGAAAGAGCCCCACACTTTGCCTTGGTACAGAGTGAACAGCTATCGGAGAGGCAGTGTAGCATTCAGGCAAGGTAACAGCAGTGGAGAAGGATGCTTGCTGCCCTTGGGTCAGTTTGGACACACTGGCCTGACCGATTGCGGTTGCTGTTGCGCGGTGTGTCCGAGACGGGTCTGCGGGTCGGCCTTTATGGGAGGACTGGTCCTGAATGGGAGTTAGTCTTTCTAATCTAATCTTTCTGACACCGGTTCTTAAAAATAATACAAGTACGTGTTCATGTGAAACTCGACTGGAAGGTGCTGCTTCGTTTGAGAGGCCGAGAAGGAGCTGTTAGGAAGTGACAGGATTGTTGGGCACGTTGTAAGTGACCGTTATTCCAACCACTTCATGGCTTGGGTGAAGAAACCCCTCCTTTTCCACTTGTGAGGATTGAGCTTCCAGATTAACTGATCGGATAAAATACTTCATGTTGTCCTCAAACTTTCGACCTGTTTCCCCTCTTGTTCAGGTACACTGTTTTCCAGTTCATGCAACCCCCTGCTATAGTATTCATGTTGTAGTTTTCATTCTTGCCAAGTTGAGGCTTGAATATGTCCCGTGTCCGTAGTCTCTCTGAATCTCCCATCTGATAGTTCCCGAGTGTAGACGAGCTAGGAAGTTAAAGACACCAGCACTGAAACCTGGCCTTGCATTTAAGATAATGCCTCGTTCAACTAATCTAGCAATAATGACGTGCCTTAAAATGGCTGCAAATGTAGTCCTGCCTACTCAAAGACATCTTCTCACTGGTAACACGTTACAGAGGATACGTAGTGTAGTTAAGAGTTGGATCCTTGCCAGTAGATGGAAGCATTTTTTAACATCTCTTCATGTTTTGAGTTTTTTCTTTTTTTTTTTTTGTTTAACATAGTATCAAAATTGCTTCTTTTTCAGTCTCTTTCCACTTATTAAAAACTATTCGAATTTGTGCTAGTTCAGTTTGCTTCCATTTGATATTGTAAACATTTTTTACATTCTTTTTTTTTTTTTTTGTGGAAAATATTTCTAACTTTGCATTTTTAGAGCTCTTTTCTTCTATTCTTCATCTTTTCTTTATTCTGGGCATGTCTCCGCTTGTCAAATTTCTCTTCAATATCTGTTTTGCTTTTGCAGTAATTGGCAGTCACCCTCTTGGAGCTCCTGAGGGAAATCTTAGTGTAGGGTCATCAGCACCTGAGTGATACCATTGTGGGGCAGGTGACACAAGAGTTCAGCCAACCAGCAGCAGAAGAGATAAGAAACTGCGAAATGCTCGAAGTAAGCAAACTGGAACAGCAGTCACTGGGCCTTTTTCATTTGTAATGGTCTTGGGTCTCAGTAGGCACATAATTTTTAGGTGGAAATGTACATATTTTTTTCAAGTGTGATGGAACCCTTTTTTAGCAGTGTGTATGAATTGTGAGAAACTAGTAATCCTGAGGTTATGCATTGTTGTGAGTGTTCTCGACTCTCCTTTGTAGTTATTCTTTTTGTCCTTGACTTTTATTATAATATAGTTCTCTTACATTAACTTCTTACTGGAAAAAGAATTTGACTCTTGTTAACTTGTTCATTTTTTTTTTCAGGAAACCCAAACCTTACAATTTATTTTTTTTTTTCAATTGCTTTTTGTTTTAATATATTACATTCATATCTGTAAGCATGCTTTGATTTTTTGCATTGATCTTTGTCAGGGGAAATAGCTGCTGAGAGTAAATGCTGAATTGTAAACAAAAAGCTCCAGGACCTCCAGGTAATATCTCTTCAAAGCTTTCTTTGCAGACTGGTAGTGATTGATTGGATCTGTGTTTTCTGGCATTGAGTAGTTATGGACAAAAAAGTTATTAACTGGGAAGAGTGGAACAAGGAAAGTGGATGAGAATAAACCCGATGAATAATAAAGCTGTTCTGTTGCCCTGAATATCTCTTGCCTAGAAGGCTTGTTGGCTTAGAACACTGGTAACAGCACAGCAGGGTTCAGCTGGAGGTTGCTAGGTGTGATCCATTTCTGATGGGTAAAGACTGAACTTTGTGGTTAATGTATGACAGACTGGTTCACATGAAATGTGTTTGAAGTTCATGATGCAGTTGACAGGCCTTGTCATAAATCACAAACAGAATTGTCATCAATTGATCCATCTTTTCCAAGGGGTCACGGGAATAGAATCATTTTCCTCCACCTATGGGCCAGGAGGAGACATGGTGGTGGTACCGAAAGCCTTGCCCTGCTGCCACATGTACTCCACATCCCTTTGAAACCCCTTAGCGTTATCATTCCAAAGCCTTTCAGTGGAATTCCATTTCCCTCACCTCCATATTTGCCTACACGTGAAGCCTGTCTGAAGGACTTGGTAATAAAATAATTTCTACTATTTCCCAAATATCCAAAATTCCTTCTAGTTTATAGAGGTAGAAATAAACATGGCACGAGAAATTGTACTTGCATATGGTGATAGTTCTGTTGGCGTGGAAAGCTGTGGGATTTTATTCTCAGTTTGGAAATAGTACCACTAAGAGTGCTACTGTTCAGTTCATTAGTTTCCTGGAATTATTACTGTAGCTTATTTTTGAAAATAATAATAAACAACCCCAGGAAAATTGTAGTGTAACACTGATTGTTGCTTTCATGCATGGAGAACTGTTTTGGGGTTTTTTTTGTCTCTGTTCATTTTGCTGCAGTTTTAAGTTGGGTTTTTTTGTTGTTTTTTTCCTTAGAATATGCTGCTGCTCCATCAGAGCACTAAGAAATATTTCATCTACCTAACAGGTCAAATACCAGCACCAGCAAACCTTAGAACATGAATTTAAATTATATCACTCTGTGTTCTTGTTGCTCTGTCATAAACTGGTCTCTTTTCTTCGCACATGTGTTGGGTTTTGACCTATGTTGACTGTTAGGATGGATCTTGTAAAAATGAGTACCTGACCTATAGAAATGCTGTAGTTAGGAGAATGAGACAGTTTCTTCTGAAAGCTTATTTTATTTTATTTTATTTTATTTTATTTTATTTTATTTTATTTCATATTTGCTTG
>WUAM01000143.1:18928693-18941625 GCA_024336885.1 Actenoides hombroni | reverse complement strand
TTATTTTATTTCATATTTGCTTGGGTCCTCCCTGCTACTGAAGGTTGATGCCGTTGTGGTTTGTGAGAGAAGCTGCCTTTAGGAAATGAAGGGAGCCTAAGATCGTAGGGGGAATAATTTGAAGACAAAACCAGTTGTTTAGCTGTAACAAAATCAGTGGGAAGCTGATGAATACAGTTTACAGAATTCAGGGGGCTGTGAATTTTTGTTGAGTATCAAAGCTACTAGCTATTTTTGGAAGGCTTATTGTAGTGTAATATAATTAACTTTGGAGGCTAGTTTGGTATATTAAGCATTACAGTCAAGGTCATCAGAAATACAAGGCCAATTAGAGTTGCTGCCTCACTCTGTGGGCTTACAGTTAAATGAAGAATAATAGTAGGAAGGTAACAGTGTGGTTTTTATTAGCAGCTTTTTTTCCCCAGAATATTGGAGGACAATAGTGGTGTAGTGCCTAGATCGCGGAATTTAACGCTGCAAACGTAATCCAGATCGTCTGAAGCCCTGCAGCATTTGCCCAGTGTGCCTGTGCTAGCTGCAGTCATGTGTTGAAAAAAACCATGGTTTGTGGCAGAATTACCCATCATAAAATACGTGTTTATATTTTCTTTCTAGGATCAAGTAGAACACACTGTTTCAGCAGAACTGGCTGGTTGTGCTGCAGTCATCATGAGTAGGCACAGGGTCATTCGTTTCTTAACATATGTATAAGAGAAAAAGGTAAGAGGCAAGTTCTGCTTTAGAATGTAATGATTCAGGGGTGTGTACTTGAAATTCATGTATTTTATGTATGCTTACAGATATATTTATATACGTGCACCTCTGTATATGGATACTTATCCGACATGGAAGATGATGAAGTATTTTTAGCATTTTGGTGTTTTGTTTTTTATTGAGAGTAATTGCCTTGTTTTAGAGCAAAGATGTGTCTTATTTTGACTGAAGGAGGGGGGAAGTGGGCAAAGTCTTTCTTCCTCGATCTGTGCTGTGGGCAGATCTCATCAGTTAAAAATACAACTATTGCTGAACTCGCTGAACAAACTGTTCATTACAGCAAAGGTGCTTGACCTCTTCCTCCCAGGGGCAAATAATACAAAGATCACTAAAGGGAGCTGGAACAGTATGTGGACTAGACCATTGTTTCTCGGGGCTGAAGGAAGTCCTCAGGAGCATTAGACCTAATAAATTAATTTGTCCACTTGCTATATAATTCTGTGTTGACATGCTATGGGAAAATGACATTTTCTGGACATCTGATTTTTATCAGTGTTTGGTTTCAGTTTGATCATGGCCCTGGTGATTTCCATCTTAGGAGTCTTTCATATATATTTTTATTGAGGGCTATAATAAACTAACTGAGTGTTTTGTTTAGTAAGGATTTACAGTTTCCTATTGAAAGAGCAGTCTACACAGTACAGGATGACAGAAAGTCCTGAGATCTTACTTTGGTTCTTCACATGCTCTCTGATTTTTAGGCCTTTGCTACGAGGCTAATAGTTGTATGTTGGTATTATTTCCTTTTGGTGCATTTTTTTTACGATGTCTTAATGTGATTGTGTGCTGGTGATCCACTGTTAAGAGTCAAGAAAATCTGAAAGACTTAGTGCTGTCAGTTCCTGAGGTGAAAAAACCTTGAGGGTAGTTTAGGATATGCAGGGCAGAAGATCATAGATTATGTAATTCCTTATCATAGAGATCAAAACAAATACAAGTCTTGCAGCTTTGCAGGTATAACACAAGGCCTATCCCTTTGTATAGTTCATTTCCCAAGAAGAAGCTGGCATGTGGGATATCTGAGCCGTCCTGAGAGGCAGCCTCCAAGGTTAAGCCTGTTCAGGATACCATCTAATTTTAAGGAAGGTTTTTCTGTCCTTCTGTCTCCTTCCCTCCCCACTAATCAGTTAAAGTTTGTCTTCTGTCTAAATGTTGTGATGACTAGGATAGTCATACTGGAAACATGACACAGACATTCTGGTACATGCACCTTTATATTTAGACTCAATTTCTGAATTACGAATGATCTTTGATCCAGCAGGAGCTTGAAAATAATCTGAATGACAGGGTGCATGTTTTCATTAGCTTTTTGCCATGGAAGACAGGAGATGACTGCAATGGGGAACAAGTGGGTTCTGGACTTAGTGTTCCAGTGGATGGTAGCTATTGTAGTTTGTTTTGGGCTTTTTTGTTTGTTTGTTTTTTGGTTGGTTGGTTGGTTTGGTTTTTTTTTCATACAGAGTTAAAAAAATATTTTTTTTTCCCTCTTTACTATATCTTTTTGCCTGTAATTAGTCTTTTCTACCAAATGCTCCATGCATGGAGGACTGTGTGTTTGAAAAAACATCTTAAGCTATTCACTGAATTGGTAATTTAGGTCTCCTCTTCCTTGCACTGGCATAATACCCTCTTCTTCATATTGTTCATCCCAATCTACACTGATTTAGAAAGCATCTGCTTTCTGGCAGCATACAGCTGAAATTGCTGTTGAAATTTATTCCTGATTTGATCCTGGTTTTATTCTCAATTTGTCAGAATCTGTGTGTTTGCTCATCAGCTTCTCTCCATGCCATGGCTTGGAATAGTCGAGCGATGCTAAAGAGTTTCTGAACTATCAAAGATCCTTTAAAAATGTCATTTCAACCTTTATACTAGGAGGAAGCCTGTGACTAGAATAATTCCAAGCTTTTATAGTGGTACCTGTGGGTTATAGTCAGAGTTTCCAAAGACCTGTAAAGGAATATGTTGCATTTAATTTATCTTGGATATTTCATAAAGATATTAAAAAAAAAATAAAATTCTAAACCATGGAGAAAACCACTATCCAATTATTATAGCATTTTGTGTTTTCTGGTTTGAACTTGAATTGCTGGCTATCCAGAGTTGAAGTATTAGATCTTAAACTGGCAAAAATATGATAATGTGTTGGTCAAGAAGCATTGTGGGTATCTGTTAAGAACATGAGTACTCGTCCTCCTTTTCTCTCAGAAAGAGGGCCATAAGGACTTTTGTGGGTTTGGCAGTGTGTTTTTCTTTGGACAGAAGCTTTGGAAAAGCTTGGGAGGCTTTTTGTGTTCTATAATAATAATAATTTTAGATATTAAACCTGAATATTTGCAGCTGACCTTTGCTGAGAAATACCTACTTGCATAGACAATGAGATCTCATTTAGAGTGGCTGTCAGCTTAGTGATTGTGAGTTTAAAAAGAAGAGATTCTTCATATATCCTGGTACATCATTAAGTGAAATAACAATAATGATATAAAAGGTTTCTTTTCAGTTTGGGCTGTGAGCATCCATCAGTCTGTACTTTGGCTCATTACATGTTTGTGCACCAATATTTGAGCTTCAGAATTCAGATGGTTACATGTACTTGGTTATAGGTAGTTCTCTCTACATAGGATTTTTTAAAATGTAGGGAAAACTCTTCTGTCGTATTGGACCAAATTTATTCTCACAAATATTAGATATTTAATATTAGATAATACACATGTTAATAAAATAATAATTTCACAGAGATGCTGAGAAGTGTTAACCACATTGGAACTGTGAGGGAGCAAGTCTTCTTGATGTGCCCTTGTTAATGTTAGACATGTGGTCTGCTAAGTCTGAATATTTGGATTTTTCTGATGTTATAAAATCACACTTAATATAAAATTTAAAAGTCAAACTCTGATTAAAGTAAATAAAAAGGATTACATTTATTATGAACTTCTAACACTACCTTCTTTGGTTAGGCATGTCTTGTTCCTGGTTTGTATGACAACGAAAAACCAGCTGATAGAGGACTACATTTAGGAAACGTTAGGGGGAAATGTGGCTTATATTCTACTCACTCCCATGTACATAAATCTGTGTTAGTTCTGAAGTAATTTTATCTGGATTTCCATTGGGTTTTGAAGTTGTATGAATGATAAGTCTGAGTTTTTCTAAACATTTGAAAGATAGAATCAAAAAGCAGTCGCCCAAAGAGTTACTTAAAACCATGTTTTCAGCAACTATATAATCATCATTCCTTCCCCATCAACTTGCTTGTCAGTAATCATTATCTTCTCTAAAAGAAGCAAAGCAAAAAAAAAATCAATGCTTGTAGCCTATTTCTTTAGGGCTGCTCATATTGCAGAGTTTGTGTTTATGTCCTGTCGAGTTCCTTGACTGGATGCCCTTTTTTCACAATAAAAGTGCCTGGATATCTGAGGTGGTTTCAGACAGCATTACAGTTTAACTGGAGAACACAGAGATTTCGTGTGACACTTTTCAGTCTTGCAGTGCCTCACTGACAAATACTCTTTGCATCGTTGACCTTAGTGCCTAGGAATAATTATTCACAGCTTTTTCCATTGTTTGCTCGACTGGAATGTGGTCATTATCATGGAAATCAAATACATCATAAATGGATGTGAAATTATATGGTATTTTGTACAAAACAGTCTTAGTATAGTGAGTTAAGTTTGGTTGAAGTTCAGAACGCTGAATGGAAAAATGAATTCAAGTGAAATATTCATTGGAACAGATTCTAATTTACTCTTCAATATTTGATATTTACTGAGCTGGTAAAGATGCTTCCTATTAAGGAGTCGAAATGAGGTGGAGAGAAAGGTGCAACAGAACCTTCAAACTCTCACGTTATTGATGTGGATTGAGAGAATTTAGTATTTGTCTGTCTAAGGAGAGGCATCTGCTTTTGAAAATTGTTTGGCCTTAATTGAAACGTGCGTAGTAAATGTAATTGCTGCAGGTAAAATGGTCTGAAAGATTTTGAACACAGTGACTTGGTGGGCAGATTGGATAACTCCAGCTCACAGTAGGTACCCGAGGGATCAAAAGGTACAATACACTCTGTCACAGTTAGAGGTCAGAACCTCGCTTTTGGTAGAGAATGTGAAGTGCTGAGATTTTTAGACTTCTGAAATGCAACCTTTGATCAAGGTCGCCACCTTTGCCATTGCTTGTGTTATAATCTGTGCATCTGTGAAAAGGCCAGTCATCTATTTTCCTCACAGAAGGAGTTAATCTAAAATCCCAGAAAAGAGGAAAAACCTGGGAGTTTGTAAGGTGACAAGTCTCATTTTTCACTGAATTTGTTTACGAAGTAGACTGGTTTTGAGTGATGCTTATTGCAATTTCGAAGCTGCTGTTACACCAATTTTCTTTAAAATTGGCTTTTGTATGTATCTTCAAAACACGATTTAGTCTGATTATATTAAATAACAATGTATTTATGTTGTAACGTGATCATCTTTTAAAAACACCATGTGTCAAATTTGGGGTCAACCTTAAAAACTTGAACTCCACATTTTGTGATATTCTAATGCATGAACTTTTTGTACTAATGACCTAATCGTAGCTATTGCCCACAGTAAATAAACTGTGTTTAGTGCTGTAGTAACTGAAATAAAACTGGTTGATGTTCTCCTTAAACCTGGATACTATGGAGGTAATGTTAAAGTATAGTTTTAAACTGGAAACTTCCTCTAATGGACACGTTTCTATCTTTAGTGTAAAAGAGCATGTTTTTAATTGAGCTGGAGTCTAGCTGTCAGGTCTAACACTGTTTCTTGCTGCAAAAGGAGGTTCTCACCCTCTCCTCCTCCATTTCCTTATTTCACAACATTGAAAGCCAGCTCTGAAGAGAATAAGGCTGTTTTGGATGATGTTCAGAGAACAGATCAAGTCAAGGTCTCTCTTTATGGTATATAGGTTATGACACACATTTCTCAGTGAAAACGTCTTCGCTGGTAGGGAATGTTTTAAAAAAATGAATCAGGGTGTCTTGTTGCTACAAGCCCTTGGTAGCAAGACCATATTCCTACTGTTTAGAGCAAAAAAAGTTATTTATTATGTGAAGTTGTAGAAAGTTATTTAATGACGTTGGGTTGTTTGTTGGTTTTGGTTTTGGGTTTTTTTTTTCATTTCTCCCTTCTCAGCTTCCTTTCTAGCCTGAGAGTATTATCTTTTGATGAGACTGTGCATTTTGCAAGATTTCCAGTGCCTGCCTTTCAGGGAAACAAGCATTATTAAAGCAGGCATTTTAAGAGCTAGCACAATTCAAGTAACACCCATGAAGTCCCTTAACAACTTTAACAAGTATGAATCTTTGAAGCATCTCTGGGAAATGAGGAGTGACCCAGAATACTTCTACCCTAGTATACATTAAAAAATCAGAAGCATGGAGAGTTTAAACTACTTGTTCGAAGCCACATGAGCTAATTGGTGGTAGCATGGAACTGAAAGACAGATCTTCAGATTGTTGGTTGGCCTTCTGGTTCTCTGGCCTGTTATTTTCTGACTGGTGTTGGAGCAGTTTTGCTCTTACCATTACGGTGATCCTGATGATCAGACACATTAATCTGGGAGACTGGAGGTAATAAAATCTGAAGCAAGTTGGGGACGTTGTTAATTCAATTTAAGCAAGTTTAAGCACACAGTTTTTATTTCTAGAAAATACAAAAGGCTTTTTTTCCCTTTAAATCAGAGCAATATGTAGTGGAACACTGCTGACTGAAGGTTAAATATCTGATTGTAATTTGTTCTCTGGCAGGTTCAGACAAGAATCTGGTGGTCTTTCCCTGACAAATGGAGAACTATTTCCAAGCAGAGGCATATAACCTCGATAAGGTTTTAGATGAATTTGAGCAAAACGAAGGTGAGTCATTTTGAACAAGATCATGATCATAGATGCACCTTAGATGTATTCTCAGAGAACACCATTGAAGAGGGGGAGATCTGCGATACCCTTTTTGGGTTTGAGTTGCAAATTAATCTTGGAACTTGAAAAAAAAAATCTGTTAATTTTGCATGGTGTGTCTTCAGTATTTGTCAGTAGTATTCTGTTTACATTCATCTCATTTAATTTTTTAAGATTTCTCACTCTTTTAATAGAAAATCTTCTGTCCACTTTTGAAAGAAAGGTTTTGTGAAGCTTTCTATCAATGGCAATATTTTAATAATTTGTTTTAAACAAATTAGGCAAAACTTATTTGTAGCTTTTGCTGGTTTGGGAGAGGTAAGCATAAAAATGTTTTATTAGATCACATAAATCATATAACAAAAGTTATCATATTTGGACTATTACATTTTTTGCTCAGTCTAATTGCTACTTCTGTGCTGGCAAAGAAGCTTAACGTTTGCTGGCAGCAGGAATCTTTCTAAGCATTTCTAGCTGTATATTAATCAATAGTTTAAAGTTGCTTGTATAAATTCAACCTGATACTGATTGATGTAGCTCTAAACTACTTGACTTCCAGAAACATTATGCAATTACACTACTTATGGTTGATCAAGGATGTCTGTTACGGCAGCTGTGTTTTACTGTTGTGCCCATATTTGAGCATCTTTACATTTATATTTGGGGCATCTAATGCAATAGAGTTAATAGAACCTGTAGCTTTAATAGGACAGTAAGTTCTCTTATTTACACACTCTTTCAGATGCCGCTGTTTCACCTACACTACTGGGTGCAAAGTGGAATCAGATTCTAGATCCGCCTTCTCGTCATCTGTCATTTAACCCGACCGTGGCCAATGTGAATGAAGCTACAACTAATGAATGTCAACAGAGATTAAAGTCTTTCTCCTTGTCTCATTCAGTGACTACACCAACAGAAGGAGGGGATCGCTGTGCTAATGGAAAGGATTTTAGCATAAGCCCAGAGATCCCAGTCATGTGGATTGATGATCAGGCAGCAGCAGACGATCAGTTGATTAAAAGAAATAGTAGTCGGGATGATCAGTGTAACACTGTGGAAACAGGAGAAAAGAAATGTGGAAATATAGCTTGTTTGCCAGAGGAGAAAAATGTACTAGTGGTGGCAGTCATGCATAACTGCGACAGAAGAACAGTACAAAGTGGCAATTTGCTGGATTGCAAAAATTACAACAGTCAGTCCCTAATGGACACTATTAGCTTTACACTGGATAATGAAAACCGACAGAGTGATCAGTTTAGTGTTACTGTAAATGGATCCACAGAAAAAGACCTAGATACAGAAAAAGAAGTAAATAGGCTGTGCACTGAAAATGACTCTCTAAGTCACTTGATTAATGCTTCTTCTGAAAGCCTCACCGTTGCATGCCCCTCTTCTCGATTAAAGGATGATTTTAATATGAGTAAAGATTCACTGTTTTCAGAAGCTACAACTGCAGGGATTAATGCAGTGACTCTCTTACAAAGACCAGTTGATGGTACTGTTAAAATGCAAGAAAACTGTGTATCAGTTGAAAATTTTACTAGTAAAGCCATTCCACAGAGAACGGATCTAGAAGCTACAAACTCTTCTTCTGGTTCCAGTAATGGAAGCTTTATCGTAGAACAGGAAACAACCCAACAGTTACAGTCTAGGATATCTGGGCTCACTGAAACTTGTCAACCTAATGTGGCTGGAAGTGGCAGTTACAAGGAATGTGTTGCAGAACATTTTGCCCCTGAGGATGTTAGTGCCGCCACAAGTGAAGTCAATGAATGTGAAAAAAATCTTGGCACAATGGAATTGCTCAGCGTGGCAGAGTGTTACCCTGAATCTCAGGAGATGACTAATTGGGAACTGACAAAGTTGAATGAGATGAATAATAAGCAAACTCTGGGAGAGAATGAAAGACTTTTGCAGATGAAGCAGCCTGTTGAGGCATGTTGTAGTAGTAAAGAAGGTGATGAGGGAACGATGGAGGCAGGCATAGACTTAAAAGGGACTGGTATAGATGAGCTTGAAGGGTCCAGTCTCTCTGATGTGATGGCTACATCAGCAGCAAGCTCTCTGTCTAATGGTTGTGATTCCTATGGAATGCAGAACCCAGTTGTTGCTCATGTTCCAAAGACTTTACCCTCCAAGGAAGACTCAGTAACAGAGGAAAAGGAGATAGAGGAGAGCAAGTCAGAATGTTATGCTAATGTTTACGAACAAAGAGGAAATGAGACCTCAGAAGGGAGTGGGCTTATTTTAAGCAGCACTGGTGACCACATGAAGAAAAATTATTTACATAATCTTTGTAGTCAGGTTTCATCCATGCAAGGGCAAACATCATCAAAACCAGTGACTAATCTGCAATCTATCAGTGTTCCTTTTGGTGGTGCGAGACCTAAACAACCTACAAATCTTAAACTGCAGATTCCGAAGCCATTATCAGACCACTTACAAAATGATCTTGTTCCCACAAATTGTGGAGGTAATAGTAAAAACAAAAACATCTTTGTTAAGACACAGTTAGGGGATACAGCAGACGTGTTTCCTGGTGAAACGTCTTCAAATGCCTCTGTTACTGATACTAATGGGGAACATTTGGAAGAGTATGAATCTGGACTCTCTAGTAGTCCGTGCCTTGCAGTAGCCCCAGATAGTCCAGATAATGATCTCAGAGCTGGTCAGTTTGGAGCTCCAGCCAGAAAGCCTTTTACGACTTTGGGTGAGGTGGCTCCAGTTTGGGTTCCAGATTCTCAAGCACCAAACTGTATGAAATGTGAGGCCAGATTTACATTCACCAAAAGAAGGCATCACTGCAGAGCCTGTGGGAAGGTAAGTTCATATTTTGTGAGTAAGCTCAAAGCACCTTTTTGTTTTCCTGATACTGCACAGAATCAAAGCGGAGGACTTCCTAAGCCACCGGTTATAGGTGCCTCTGACATCTCTTCCTAGAAAGCTGTGTTTGATTTCTGAAGGAAAAAAAAAAAAAAAGAGTTTCTGAGCTCTAATCTATTTAGGGTTTTAATAGAGAATAACTAATGTTATTTATAACTGAGAGAATTATTAGCCTGTATAAGCACTGTATTTGTTGATTGCAACAATCAACATCATTGGATTCATGTCCAACTGCTATAAAGTGGCTAAGTGCAGGAAGCTAGTTTGCAGAAATTACTGCATCAATAATCCCATTAAAGATACTGAAACATATTGATGTGAATTGGAAGTGTGCTGTTGAATTGCTGGCATTCCTGCTGGCTTAGATGGCTGATCAACTCTGGTCTTTCAAGTCGTCTTTACGTCATATTGTTTACATTAAAGAACATACATTTGCTCCTGGGAAACAAAAACAGTAAATTACCTGTAACCTGATGTGTGTATGCATTGTAAGACATTGTGTAATGAAGGCAACTAAAACTTCATTTCTGTATCATTTGGTGTTGTGTAAGAAATATTTTATTGTTGACTTTTTTTGGAAGTTTTATGTACGTCCCATCTGGGTCAACACAGATTCTTATGTGTCGAGTTTATGGTGAATGGTTAGCTTGTATTTCCAAATGTCTTGTCGCCAAAATACGAGTCAGTGACAAATGGGAGGTAGGAACTTGGGGAAAAAGAAAAGATGATTCAAAAATGGTAAACTAACACTCCTGTCAAGTAGATAATCACAAATATTTTTAAGAATAAAAGAACTACTAAAACGCGCTGTAACTAGAGTAAAAGTAACTTCAGTTCACTTTGGCCCTATCCAAAGGTTTCTCAGGTTGCTTGAAAGTCCTTCTGACTGCTGTGGGCAGTGTCTGTGGCTGCCAGAAGAGTGCAGGGAAGCGGAATGACCTGAACAAAGGACCTAAAAGAGCAAATATCTCTAGAAAGCTCAAACTCTTATGCCACCTGTTTCTGGAAGCAGCAGAGCAGAAACCCCAGGCTTGCTGCTCTGTAATGGCCTGTGTATGTGTCCCAGTTGTCCCCTTAGTAACCGAAACGCGTAGCGCTCGGTCTCCTCTCTGCAACACCAGAGAAACAGATTTTATTCCAGTTTGATTTTGAGACATGCTGAAAAATCTTTCCCAGGACACTTCTAAAAGCTAAGCAGACATTCAGTGTGCACTGGTCCAGGACTTCCAGTTGCTTGCTGCTACCCATCCTCTTGCAGGTTGGTTGCAGTGGAAGTCCTGATGTGGAGCTGGTAACCACAGGTGATCAATAAGCATCATCTGAGGTACCATTTATGTACCTTACTGTTGGTATCACAGGGGTCAATCCTTTTCTCATTACAGTTAATGAGAATCTGGAAGGTATGGAAGTTAAAGGAATGTCTGTCACTTTTGGCTTTGATAGATTAACTTATACTGTCAGTTATTTAGGTCATTCTTTTGGGTTTTATGAGTTTAACAAATAAGATTACAATTCTCATTTACAGTAATGTTTTTTACTTGTTTTTGTGTTTTAAACAAGTTCATTACTTGGATTTAATTACTCCCCTGTAATGACTGAAGCCCTAAATTGCACAAATGAGAAGCATAAAATAAAAATATCTGAAAACAAAATGGATAAGACACACACAGAGCAAGGCCTGAAAATGTAGTGGGTTGTTTCTTCTTTCTTTTTTTTAAACTACAGAAGACAAGCCTTGAGAAGAACAACAAGCATTGTTTTGGATGATATGTGGGGAATGGATAAAAGCTCTCTCCACTCTGTAGACAAAGTTGTTTCTCAGATGTGAAAAATACATCACATATTAGTATTCAGTATTCTCAGACCATTAGAATAATCCTCAGAATGGCTTGTTTCTAGAAGATTTTGATAGCTAATGTTGCCTGGGCCAAATTTGCACACATGCAGTCAAAAGATATGGCAGAAAATTCTGGTATTTTCTGTAAAAAGAAAAGCACTCTTTAATAAACACTAAGAATCAGTGTAAGTCAAACGATACTTAGCGCTGACTGCAAAGGCTTTGAGAGCCAAGCTCTGATGAATTGAGTCTAGCTGTAGTGGCTCGAGACACAGATGTTCTCAGCTCTCTGCTCCTGCTTTCTGGTGAAGACAGCCATCCTCACAGCAAGTGGTGCTGCCCCTGTGCCCGTGGTGTAGGTACCAGCTGAATCACAGTGACACTTCCACTGTTCCATTAAATGTATGAGTGTGAAAGGACTGGAGAGAGAGCGACTTCAGCTCCCACACTTAATTCTTCCTAGGGGAAGTCATGGGACTGCATATTTTTGAACACAAGGTTTAGCACAACAGATTCTTTTTAAGCTTTATCATCATCATCATGACAAATTAGTGTAGTAGATGTGAATGTATCTGTTTGATTTGGGTATGAAAATTGCATGTAAAAATAGTTGAGTGCAGACCTGGGAAGTCTGTCTCGGTTTTTAATTTCAGTAATAATTGCAAAAGTAATGGAAGATATGAACCTCAGGGGAGTGGTAGAAAGTAATACACTTACAGTAAATTTTGAATTAAAATTAAGATGTTGAAGAATGTGTGTGAACACATTCATAAATTTTATCTTATGTATTTATGTATTTTCTGTTGTCAGGTGAAACAATCATCCTTGATAGGGAAAACTGGAAAATTTCTATTTCATCCTTCTACTGACAACCAAAACTACATTTTTTCACTAAAATATAAAAACCATCACCAACCCCCTTAGCAACTGATGCTTTAACAACTCCCAGTGAACCTGAAAAGCCTAGTAACATAAAAACTTGCTTTGACACTGCTGTGGGTTTTTTAATAGCATGATATACTGAGATAGTGACTTGGTGATTGTTAATAACAAAACTGAATTGTCAGTTGAGCTGGATTTTGTGTTCTTCCTCTGAGCTACTACTGTTAGAAGGCTGATGCAGCCTAAGAGAGGAGGTGTAGATGTTCTGTCATTGCTCCTATTTTCTCTTTCAGTATTTAGGTCGTTGCACTTGGGAGCTTTGCTGAATGCACACAATGTGTTGTTTGATAAAGGGTCCTAAATTAGCTATTAATTTGTGTTGGTCCTTCATTTATGGTTGATGACATTGATTTTTCCATCATCAATACTGAACTTGCAACTAGAAGTTTCTCCCAGAGAACTGAAATGATGTCAGATGTCTCTAAAATATGCTGTGATATTATTAATATTCCCTGGAATGCTTGTAAATTGGGTTAAGGTGTAAATGCAGAAATCAGGTTTTGAAAGTACATTTTCTTCTTTTTCTTTTTCTTTTTCTTTTTCTTTTTCTTTTTCTTTTTCTTTTTCTTTTTCTTTTTCTTTTTCTTT
>WUAM01000143.1:18863718-18928593 GCA_024336885.1 Actenoides hombroni | reverse complement strand
CTTTCTCTTTCTCTTTCTCTTTCTCTTTCTCTTTCTCTTTCTCTTTCTCTTTCTCTTTCTCTTTCTCTTTCTTTTTTAAAAGTTTTCACATACGCCAGAGGGTTGGTTTTATTTTTATATGAAAACAACAGTGTCTACACACTTATATTTTGTGTCTGAAATGTTTAAGCTGACATAATTAGGAAGCATTAAAGCTGGTTGAAATGAGGCAGAGTGAGCTCTTCCTTCACATTTGATTTTCAGATCTCATGGTGAACTCAGAGGTTTTTATGTGTGTTTATTTTAAATGCTTGCCACTGTAATACTGCAGAGGTAACAGGCTGCAAAGTGGTTGTAATTTGGTGTGATCTGTAACTTGGGTGAAATTCAGTTAAGCTTACATATATTTATCTATGAGAATCCTATGTAGTTTCTTGCCTATATTACAGAAATGCTGCTGTTGAAGTTATGATGGAATAATTTTTTGGATTAAAAAAGCATTACAGATCATAATAATGCTGTCCTTGGTTGAGCACAGTGAATTGTAGATATAATATCCACCTATAATTAGAATTTGAAATTCTCTCTTGATATCTGAACTCATTTGCTAGGTAGCTGCTGCCGTTTCTAGATTTCCTGAGTGTGACATTACCTTTCTTCATGAAATGGCTGCACATCAGATCTTCACATCACCTGAACAATAACCCTGAGGAAATACTGCTTTTTTTTTAAATAAAGAAAAAAAATATTATTTAAAACAAATAAGAAATCATGGGGGCACCCTGGTTTGTCTGTTCTGCAGGATTTTGAGATTGCAATTGCTATTGTAGGATCCTGTCTGCATGCAAATGTTTGGTTTGGTGCACGAGCCTTGCTCATGTTTTATGGTTTTCCTTGGCTGGAGGAAGCCTCACGACTGTTTCCTGCCCAGGAGTGGGGGATTGTTAGAGCTGGCTCAGGTGAGAAGCACTAGCAACGCAGCAGGTTGTCCTCCTGGGAATTTTGCACCGGGTCCCCTCTTAGTAGCCAGTGTGTGTAAAATGCAGTTCCTGATGTCTCTCTAGTGTTGTGATGCTGTAGTGTTTGTAACCATGTAAATACGAGCTTTTTTTATATCTATATCAATGAAGCAAGTTTTTCTTGCAGTGCCAGTGTCGTTCAGCTTTTTAAAATGTCTCGTTCTGTGTGTTGAACACTTAAAACATTTTAATACATCACTGTTCATTTAAGTCTCAATTGAGGAACAGCTTGTTATGGATGACGAGATTAAATAGCTGGAGTTGCTAATGTAGATGAATTGCCATGCTGCAAATAAAAATGACCAGTTGGAATTAATCTGTGCCATAACAATCTCTTCTGTAGATGAAAACCTGTGCATTTAAACATAGCTCATTTGGGAAAGTACTCATCCTTTTTTTTTTAAGACTGAAACTAATGCCCAAATTGTTAATTCTGTGAGGGATTGTAAAGTGATAGGGATTTATTAACCCATCGTCATTTATACAGATGTCCTTTAAAACCAATTTTTATATTTATATATATATATATTTATATATTTTAATATATATTTAAATACTGCTTCATTGGGCCTGGTGGGAATGACACCCCAGGCAGGCATTAGTCACCGTGGCTTTAATGGGAAAATACTGGTAATTTACTTCCTTATTGTGCATGTCTAGAGCTTTACAGATACTCTCTTGTCCAAATTCATCCATTCATCTCATGTTTTTGAACAACACTGAAGTTATTTCCCCTTTGATTCCAGGTGTTTTGTGCGGCGTGCTGTAGCCTGAAGTGCAAGTTGCTGTACATGGATCGAAAGGAGGCCAGAGTGTGTGTAATCTGCCACTCAGTCCTAATGAATGGTAAGTGGAAAGAGACCCTGAGATGCAGTGCTTGCTTCACTGGCTTTGTGTTGAACTGCAGTGCTGCTATTAAAAAAAAAAAAAAAAATTAAAATCCTTTTTTTGTATTGGGTAAGTACTCTGAACCAGGAAAGGCCCCAGAGAGATCAGCGGGGAATCCCTGGAGAGTGGGGATTCCTAAACTAAATATGATTAACCAAAGGCAAAACCCAGTCAGGTTGCAGTGAGGGTGAAAGCTTTCATTTGAGAGTGCTGCTCCAGGATGCAGAGACTGTGAGTTTTTTTGGGTTTTATTTGGTGTTGGTTTTGTTGTTTGGAGTTTTGTTGTGTTTTGTTTGTTTTTTTTCCTTTGGGTTTTGTTTTTAATTCAGCAGCCTGATCTCTGTTCATTGATGCTTGAGTGGATAACCTGTTATGCTTTTGTATGGGATGCCAAAGAGAAGAGTAGTGCAATTCTGCCTCTTCTAGAATATACACGATAGAAATTTAGTATTTATGCACAAATTAATCCAACTCCTCTTCCTCCTTAACTCCTTGGTGCTAGCCTACGAGGTCTTCTTTATAACTCACCCACAAGTGTGGCCAGATGAGTTTGGATTATTGCTGTGGGCACGTTACTGGAGAGTATCTTGAACCCAGGGTGGTGCTGTGGCTGAAAGCATGGGCCATATGAGAGAGGTCACTAGTAGCTATGAACGATCAAGAAATTATTATTACCTCTGCTTGTGTGAGGAAAGACTGGCTTTGACCAAAGGGACATGTCATCTATTTTGTATTTTGTCCTTTATAGTGTTAACACTTGAGATACGCAGTATGAATGCAAACAGAGTATTCTTCCCCCTGAAAATCTCAAGAACTTGCTGTGCTGGCAGTTAACCTTTGGGTAATTGCACTGTCCAGTTGAGTTATGTCCATGACACCGAGACAGCTGCTGCTGAAAGACTCAATGTTTAGTTTTTATGTCTCTAGGTGAGAACATAGAAAAAATGGATTAGATTGAGAGAGGATCCATGTGAGTGCTTAAATCATGAGAAAACCTGTCTCATCATGAGAAGTTCCAGGTGCTCTGTCTGGTTTATTAATGGAAAGGTGAATAGGTGACTTGATCTCAGGGTATAAATATGTCTGGATAACTGAGGCTGGGTGACAGAAGTTACTTCAGTTGTAGAGAGAGGTCTGACAGGAGCACTCTAAGTGGTAGTAGGTAGAATGAAATACTGGGCAAATTCAGGTTCTGAATGCAAACTTCTGAATGCAGTAGGATAACCAGTTATCCTGATACTTACTGAACAGTTGTCATGGGTTCTCCATTGTTGCAAATGTTTAGTTAAACTTTGGAGACTTTGGTGAAAGATTGCTGCTGTATTTCTAAGCAAGAAATAGTTAGGAAAATTCTGGTTTATGTCAGTGTTCAGACAAGGTAATCTTGATGGTATCTTTACATATTACTGCACAGTAGATTATTTAAGATGCTGTTTTCAGAAAGATCTGTTAATTTGTTGAGCATCTAACTGAGTTTATAAGCTCAGAGCTTTATTTTTTTTCTCCAAATAAGTTTGTTATTCTGTATGTTTGGTTGAAAGTGACCGAGATGCGTAGCCTTGAGATGAGCATTCAAAATTAATAGCCAGTTTCTGTTATTAAACAGGGATAATATTTGTTTCTGTTTCAAAAAGATTACAGATGAATCAGTGTGCAGTGGTAGGTTTTAACAATTAATAGTTCTTTACTGTAGGCCAAATACATAAGGTGACAGGAAATTGTAGGTTGTAGCATCTAGAAATTCAAACTGAGTCCTGGTGATGCCATTGAAGGGGTGTTAAAGTGTTACATTTTGAGATGGAGAAATTAACACATTTCAAGGTGTATAAGAACAAGGAATTGTACGTACACCTGCAAAAGACAGCTGGCTCCTTTTGGTGGTGAGTAGGATTTGTTTTCATCTGGGGGAAGGGAAGAATCTGAAAATATTTCAGTAGAAACCAGAAGTGTTCTTGTAAAAAGCCATAATAAAATTGATCATATTATAATGATTTCCTTTTAAAAGCTTTTCTGTCCTGTTGCCAGGATGGATGCAGATTGATGGCAGCGAGCAGTGACACTGCTGCTTGGCTTGGTACGGGGAGCGCTGCCTGCGTCCCGCCGTGCGCTCGCCTCGGGCTTCCTCTCTGTTCCATCCCTGCTGCAGTGCTTTGCCTTGATGCTTTGGGCTGCTGGTTAGTTAACCTGTAGCCCGATCCTATCTGATCTCCTGATCCTTGCAGTTTCTTTGTCGGTACAGGTTTTGTTTTTCTTTCCACTCAGTGCAGCAGGATAAGGTTTCATCTTTGCGAGTCTCAGAACCGGGGGTAGGAATTGCACTTCAAAAGTAGTTATTTCATTTGGTTGCTCCTGGTTTGTGTTTCGCTGGGGTGTGGGGAGGGTTATATGTTTTCTGGCACTTTTCCATGGCCAGGCTATGTATTTAATAAGTGTCCAATGCTATTTTTACTGTCTTTTCCAATGGTAGATATGCTGAGTGGGCATTTTGCTTGAGTTAGAGAAGGCTTTAGAAGTTCTTTTACCACACTGTGACTTTTCTAATAGAGGAATCCTGGAGATGTAGGTTTTTTCGTTGTGCATTTTTAGCACTTCCTTCTTGCAGCACCTATACTCTAAATGAATACAGAGTTGTTGTTAAAAAAAAAAGTACTTAATTATTCTCCTCGAATGGAAATGTCAATACATTTTCCATTGGCAGGCATTTGACTGTTGTTTTGCAGGTTGGTGGGGGAACACAGGAGGGGTTTATGTTCTGTTCTGTTTGGGTTTGTTTTTTTTTTCTTATTTTCACCTTGGTTTTCTGATCAAACCAAAAGGAACCCAGAGATGTACATGACTTATTCAGACTTTGTAGCTGCTCTGAGAGCTTAGGTGGCGTGATATTTATGTCTGACTGGAGGAATGCATTTATTTGTACCATACTGATCTGCTTGAAGGTGCAGTCACACATAGGAATTGCACAGCTACAAGCCTTCCTTACTGATGAAAAAGAAATAGTACTGTGGAGATACAGTCTGTGATAGATGTTGTCAACAAAGAAGTTTTCAGTGTTACTGTTTGAGCAGTTGAATGAAAGCTCAAGTCATGCCTTCAGAATTAATAGCATAAAGGGGTTTTTATAGTTCAGAATATAGGTTGTTGATCTGTACTGATCTGCCCTGGATATAAAGAAATGCAAGGTGGTTTTTTTAGTATGCAAAAGATAAATCAGCTCAAGTGTCCTGTAGGTTACAAAACATTTCCAATAGAAGCGTCCATCTGTTTGTACAGTGTGATAAATACACATATATATAGGAACTGAGTGTTTTCAGTTAAATCTTTGAAGAAGAAACACAATTAAGCATGAGGAAGGAAGCATCATTCTGGTCAAAGTGTATTGTTATAATTGTCAGAAAATATTTCTATATGAACTGGTATTTTTATTGCACAGGACCAGTGCTGTTTCTTGTCCTGTTATGGGTTTTCTTGCTCAATTACAGACTCCTGGGCTTTTAAATAAAGGAAGAGAGATGGCCCGTGGAAGGTGGCAGGGTCCACACCTACTGTAGCTCAATTTAACACAGTGTTTTGGACTGTTAGATACCTTCCTCTGTGTTTATGTTTCTTGTTCTTTGTTTGCTTTAGCTCAAGCCTGGGAGAACATGATGAGTGCCTCAAGCCAGAGTCCTAACCCTAACAATCCCGCTGAATACTGTTCTACTATCCCTCCTTTGCAGCAGGCTCAGGCCTCGGGCGCCCTGAGCTCTCCACCTCCCACTGTCATGGTACCTGTGGGAGTTTTAAAGCATCCTGGAGCAGAAGGTCAGAGTACTTCTTTTTTCTTTCCAATTTACATGTAGTAAGACTTTGGAAAGAATAACTATTCTCAGCATAGGGAATGCACTAGATGATGTCTTAAGTCCCTTCTAGTCCACATTTCTCTATTTATTAATTTATTTTGCTCTTGTGCATTCCAATTTTCCAGACAATGTTGCCGTGAGATCTTAAATCTTGCTTTTTTATGTTGTCTCTAGTGGCTCAACCTAGAGAACAAAGGCGTGTTTGGTTTGCTGATGGGATATTGCCCAACGGAGAAGTTGCCGATGCAGCAAAGCTGACAGTGGCTGGGACAAGCTCCACAGGAACCTTAGCAGTGTCTCATGATCCATCAAAGCCCGTGACCAGTAACACTTTATCAGCAGAAGTAAGGAAGTGTTACGCTATTCACCGCTGAAAATACAAACATCAGATATAAATGCAAAATACCACAGTTGGAATACTGTATTAGCTGCTGTGCTGATTTCAGTCACACTGGTCTAGGAAATCAGTTGAGGCTTGTCTTCATACGCTGGATACTGAGTGTCTCAGTTACTGTGCTGTTTGCAGGGTGCCAGAACAGCCCTGTCGTTTGAACCAGAACGAACTGTTACGGGGCAGAGCATGAAGCAGTGGTGAGGTCTGCTTGCTAGGTGGCTTCCAATTGTTTGGCTGTACAGCCTGTGTATGAAGGCTATTGTTGTAATGCATGTTTTAAAAAACCTGAGTCATGGTCAGTAAGGAGTTTGAAACAGTAAGGTTGTCACAGCATGAAGCAGAAAAATGCTTTGTTTAATACATCTCCTAAAATGATGTATACAGGAAAGTGCAGATATAATCTAACCACATTAAAACCACCATGCCCCATGTGAGTGGAACTGAGACTTAGCAAAGAGTTCAGCTGGGCATAGGTACGTTTAGATTTTGTATAGGAATGGGTATGTGTGGTGCTAGAGAAGGGAGATGCAGTCCCCATCTAAGCAGGCTTTTTAGTAATAATTCACATGCAGGAATCATCACGATCATCTGTTGTTAAAGAGCCAAATTACTGGTGCTTCTGGTTCTCCAGCACACACAGACTCCTTCACCTACATCTAGTAATCTAGTCAGCCAGCTCTTACAATTTTGCCATTATTAATTTTGTAATGTTGTCCTCTCCTGTTGTTTACTTCTTGTAGACTGATAATGCCTCTGTATTCTCGGGAAATATAACTCAGGTTGGCAGTCCTGTTGGCAGTGCAATGAATCTAATTCCTGAAGATGGTCTTCCTCCAATTCTCATCTCCACTGGGGTAAAAGGAGGTGAGGATGCAATTTGGCAGCTAGCTCTTATGCTTACCAGTTGCAATTAACCTAATAGTTACTGTGTTTATTTTAAAAATAAGATGCTGGCAAGATGCTGAATATTTGAAGAAATTCAGGGGAAGTGCTCGTGGCTAAATGTTGTGAGGCTCATTTGCACCGTTGATCTTTATTAGCATCCAGGAAGAACCCCATCTTGCAATTAAATTACTGTAAGGACTAAAACACAAAGCAAAAAGAAAATTAACTTCAGTCCAGAAATATGTGCTAATTTCTTCACTAATCGGACTATGGGGAATGTTTCACACAGAGATATATTTTAATTAGCCTTATGAATATTCATGCTTCCTCTCTCTGAAATTCTCCTGGAGCTTTTGCTCAGTCTGAGGCATCCCTGAGCACTGCATTCAACAGCACTATTGCATGGCTTGGCCCACAGTAAAGCTTTTAGTAATTGTGATGTCCCCTTCCAGAGCAGCCAAATGGGAAAGGAGTCAGACAATTAAAAACTAGTTTTTAACAGATTAAAAAAAACATATATATTTGTTTATCTGACAGTTGCTTTCTGCAGTCTGATTCGTGACAAATTCAAAGATGAAAAAATAAGTTAAACCCATCTTTGAATTTTTTTATTGCCATTAAATGTTTTGCTGATCCGGTACATTTCTAATGTTACACTGAGAGCAACCTTTTATTGCAGGATAGTGTCAAAACCAAAATGTGAGCAGCATTTAACTTTAAACCAAATCTGTTCCATCCTGTGGTAGCTGTTCATATGGGTACCTGTTATTGGTCTTCTCCACAAGAAAGGAGTGCAACTACAACAGCTCTTATACAGATAACCTCACATAAATCATATTTTGTACGCTAAGTTGATGTTGTTTCATATGCTGTCACATGCTGTATTTTCTTTCTATCATTTTACTTCTGATATTCTAATTCTATTTAAAAAGATTCCAAAAGCATTTACATTTAGAAAGCAAAATTACCTTTCTTTCTGGATAATTTAGAGCTGGAAAGGTAATACATTTCTTTCAAAATCTGTTTTCATCAGTGTCACTATTTTTTGTTAAATGCAGAGTGGATTGTAATCACATGGATGAAAAATTTTAATTTGCATGTCATCTGTGTCTAATTTTAGAGGGACACTATAGAAATCTTTGAAGTTTCATGTTGGGATCCATCTTACACTGGATTTAGACCTTCTGTGGTTTATAAAAAATGTTGGTTTATATAGTGTTCCCCTCTTTATTATCTTCCTGGTAGCTAATGCCCAGAAAGTGTCAGTTATGTGACATAGGGGTAGACCTTCTGTTGATGTGTGTAGCCCAGGATCAATGCTGCACTTTTCTAAAGGATATACAGCTGTTACACACACAGATGCTATTAAAGTTCACACGTTCCTCTGTGATCTGTTATAGGTGTTCCTGCTCTGGCAGGGGGGTTGGACTAGATGATCTTTCCTTCCAACCCCTAATATTCTATGATTCTATGATTCTATGATAAAGTTTGAAAATACCAGCCTAGGAAACAATCAATCAAACCAGCAATACTTAAAAGAGGTGGTTTTTAAATTTTTTTTTAATTTTGAAGGTCAAAAAAGTATCAGAATCTGGTTTATCTGGTTATAATGTTGAGAACTGTACCAGTAAGTTAAGGACTTCACCATGTGTTTACTTGTTTCTTTCATAGACTATGCTGTAGAAGAGAGACCTTCCCAGATCTCTGTCATGCAGCAGCTGGAGGATGGTGGCCCTGACCCTCTTGTATTTGTTTTAAATGCTAATTTGCTGTCCATGGTTAAAATAGTAAATTGTAAGTTTTTATTATGAAATAAGTCTGGGGTTATGAGATGGGAAATGTTCTGTGTATTATTAGCATTTGTATTTGGTAACATAGTCTCTGAAAATGTGTGTGGATTGAAAACACTGTACCTAGGCATATTAAGTTAAATGACAAAAGGCTCTTTCTGGTGATTTAGACATCAATATGGATAATTTTGTGTAGAAAATATAAACTAGACTGATAGAGCATCCATTCTCAGGTTTGGAGATCAGTGTCTCTTGCCCACCTTAGCAGGGCACGGTGCTTTATCACTCATCCTTCCTTTGGTTGCTTAACTCATTTGCCTGTCCTCCCATTCTGGAAAAAGCAGATGGGATCTCATAGTAATATGCAGGTTCTGTTCCCCTGTGAACCTCTTCTACCCTTTTCTGTACTGCACGTGTGTCTGTGCGCATGTGCTGAAGGAGGGAGGAGTGAACAGGGAGGCATGCAGATGGCTTCTCTCATTAGGACCTCAGTTGATCTCTGCTGCATAAGAAAGCATCTTTTGAGAAATGGAGAAGGCCAGTTTTGCAGTAGAATGTTTTGCTTCTGTGAAAAGTTCTTTCAATTACTTCTTTTTCAGCATCTGGCTAGATAGCAGGACAATGTTTTACATATATATAAACATGTCATTAGTATGCATATATATATATACATATTAGATGAAAGGTTTTATTTCAATAATTTAGTATTCTCAGCAAATGAATCATGAAGCTTAGAGCATGTGTCATCACTAACATTCACCTGAAGCAGAACAACACAATGAGTCCCATGAAAATGCCTGACATCCAGCTATCCATCTGAAGAGAGGGAGATCAGTGTCAGGATGGTGATACAAATAGTCAACAGCCTGGCCTTTTCTCTGGTTCCTTCATGCCCATGTAAATCCTGTCCTTTAATGTGGAAATAGAAACTGCTAAAAACCTTCTCTGTGGTCTTGATCCCAAGGTTGGGCTGGGATCTGCAGTGCTCTGGCTCTTTCTTAGCTGTAACTTGGGAACTGCTGAGCTGCTTTTGTTTCGGATGTGCTTGCTTGCAAGGTAACAGATTTAGAGTCCCATTTATCTTGGGTGACAGATATCACAACAAAACATGCTGATTGTTGAAAGAGCCATCTTCCTGTAGTGACATGTAGACACATTTTATGGTATTCTGATCTTCTGTTCTGATCCATGTTTTTCCTCTCTGCAGATGTGAACAGGAAGTGCTGGTGTTTCACTACAAAAGGCATGCACGCAGTGGGGCAGTCAGAGATAGTCATTCTCTTGCAGTGTTTGCCTGATGAGAAATGTTTGCCTAAGGATATCTTTAACCACTTTGTGCAACTTTACCGGGATGCCTTAGCAGGTAGGAATGCTCTCTGTTAACAGGGGTTTGAACAGATGATTGTACTGGGTCAGATACTCACATTTTTGTCATTTAGCGAATGGATATTTTTGTAGAAAAGAATAAAAAAAAAGAAAATAAGGATCAAAGCTGATAGGGGGCTGAGTTTTTATTGGTTATTAGTATCCAGTGTTATATTCATCTCACCAATTAAAAGTATTAATGAGGTGCTGGTAACCTAGGGAGCTGCTTCAGGGATCTACCAGCCTTCCTCTGTGCGCCAGCAGAACAAAGAAATTTGAGCCATAAAGGCCATGCCTAGACTATTAGAGCAGTGGAGCAGGACTGTGACAGCTTGGTGTTCAGCAGCCAGTGCTGAGTCTGCTCTGGCTGCTTTTGCTGGGTGTCAGGGTAAGAATGTGACTACTGCTAATCTATCTGCAACTAGTACAGTACTCATTTTAGCAGTAGGTGTAGTAGGATACTCAGCAGGGCTCATGGGTACACTAATGACATTTGCTTCTAATAATTTTTTTGGTTTTCAGCTTGAAGTCAGGGTAGCTTTTTTAAAGATACAGAAAGAAACTGTTGAGAATCCTCATGGAGAGTTTGTTAAATAGCCCCAAAGCAGGCAGTTCAGAAATGTGTCTCACACAGTGTGTGTGTCTATTACCACATTATGGAGATACTGTTTATGTTACAAACTAATACAAATATATCCATATCCATGTGCCTGGAATGAAGTGTAGGACATTGCAGAAATTATCCTTGAATCTTGAATTTTAGTGTTGCAATGACAATATTGTATCATGTAAGCCTTTGCACGTTTCACATTTGCTAAGTAAATGGACTTCCACTTTTAGCTATTGCTGGTCCTTAGAATTCAAAAATTTATTGCATAAGGAAAAATTCAAGTATTTGGTCCCACTGATTAGAAAATAAAGCTGGTTTTCCAGAGGTGAAATTGAATCATGTTAAGGTTGTATAATGAGAACATGTTTACAAAAGATTCTGTGTATCATTTGCGATGCCTTTGGAGTGGCTGAATCCAACACTTCAATAAAATAATGAGAGAGATCTTTGTTTCCTAAAATGTCTTGATAAAACAAAGGTCAGCTTGTCCAGAGAGGCTGCCAGGTTCAGAATGTACTATTGTCACATGTTACAATGGATCTCAAGTGCACTGGAAACAAATACCTTTCCAAACTTCATTTGCAATGCTTTATCTTCTCATGATGATGTTATTCAGAGGGAGATAGTTATGAGAAATTTCATGCATGTGTTTATATATATGTATATTGCAGATATAAATCCATCTTCGTGTGTACGTTGCAATGAAGTTCTGTATAATTACACTACAGAAATACATAATTTATATCTCCTACATAATGTATTTGGAATGCTTTTTTTAGTGCTCTGGTGGTAGTCATTTGACTACCTACAGTAGCACTGGTGCAAAGAGCTGCTTACTAGTGTACAACTCGTAATCAGAAACCAAATTTCACTCTTTAAGAATTCCATCTTGTAATGTTCTTTTGGTAGGATTTGCTCTGTGTTGTATTTCAGACACGTAGTAGAAGTAGACAGACACCTTACGTTGCTCTACTACCAAACCACACTGAATCTTTTGAGGAACACGGCACCTTGATGAATTCCCACACCATTTAGTAATGTGCTCTCTCAACATCCATCCTTTCTCCTTTCCAAGTCGTGCATGTGTGAAAGGGAGAAGCATATATCAACATCTTTGCAATTCTGGCTGTTTTCAACGTTATTCAGCCAGAGGGACAGGGTGTGATGCTGCAGGGCATTCACTTTGGTGGCTGTGATCCCTCGGAAGCGTCGAGCAGCTTGCATGCTGTTGTAGATGGAACCGTGCTTCAAAAGTTGTTCACTTCAGAGGTCCTGCCCCTCTCCTGGCAATGAGATGATGGACGTTTAGAGTAAAGGAGAATTCCCACTGGAATTTGGAGTCTATTGAAAAGCCTGCCTCACGGTTTCGTTTTTCATTATATAATGTATTGCTTTAAATTTATTTTGGCATCAGGAAAATGAAATACATTCTGTGGATGGTTTTTATTTATCTCCTTTACTAAATGTTTTCTTAAAAACGTTCATAAAATAAGCAGAGACATATAGTATTTTTTTATTGGAATGAAAACAAGAATTACTGATGTTGATTATGTTTTGGAGTGATTTTGAGTTTCTTGAGGGATTTTTTCAGCTGAAAAATACAGCACTCCCTTTTTCTTTAATTAAAGCCCATATCTGTAGCAATTTATTTTTTCATGAGTCACATTTATTTACTGGCTCTTCTTGCCCAGGTTTGAATTCTGCGTTCAAGCCTAGAAGCACAAACTTGTACGTACTCATGTCTCTTCCCAGATGTTTCTGCTTTCCTCAGGGGGTAACTTGCTTCTTGAGGCAGAGTCCTGGCCTCTGTGCTGGGTGTTGCTGTCAGCTGTTTGCAGAGTGTGGCCCTGGCATGTGCAGGTCGTGGCAGCAGAGCCCAGGCCTCAGACCTGCAGGCAGGAGGATTTAGTCTGTACACTCCACCCTTTCATTTGTCCTTCAGACTCCTCTCCTGCTTCAGCCTGGGTAAGATGTCAGTCTGGTGCAGTTATGAGAAGTCCTCGACCTCGAGCTATGGTCTGGTGGACTGTATCATTGCAAACCAGTGGAGATATTTTGAAGGCAAAATGGCAGTTTTCACTGTAGGTTGTAGGCATGTGAGATGTAGTAAGTTGTTAATTAAGGCAAATATTAACTGCTGCTCAGATTCCATCACTTTTATTTCTCCTCTGGCCCCTCTGTCATGAAGCTCCTTGCTGTGTTGCTTTTCTCATGTTGAAATTGAAAGCTAATGATTTCTGTTGTGGTTGTAGTAGTTGTACTGTTGTAGTAGTAATCCCATGATTATCCTTGTCTGTTGGCTATAAGCCTGGCAGGAGGTCTAGTGAATGGAAAAATGAGAACTTCTGTCCGTCTGAATGGGTACTTTGAAGCAGTTGGATGTGTTAATATAGAGCTGCCAGCTATGCCCTAGTGCATCAGCTTTTTGGTAGAATACAATACATGCTACTGTTACTTTTGTAGTGAAAATGCAAATCTGGCAACTGCTTGAAATGGCTTTGTGATTGCTCTGGTTTTGGGGATATTCTGGGTGAACCTATCCTAATCAGAATTTTGTGCATTGCTTTACCCAGCCTGGTTTTCATTGAGTAAGGTGGTAGCTGATACAGAGTAGGTCTCTAACAAAGCCCACGGAGATGTTCTGACCAGAGAACAGGTTGACTGAGTGAATAGTACACCCCTGCAACTCTAACATGGAAAGACTGATAGAAAATCAACCATGGTATACGGTGTGAGAGTGGTTGTTTGGAGGAGTGCCACAGTTCAGTCTGAGGGAGTTCTGGACGCTACCAGCATGCTACTGCGACTCACATGATGACCAGGGACATAACTCTCCTCTTATTAATATGAGTAAGTTCTTTCCAAATTACTTACTGATGTGTTTCAGTAGAAGGATGCTGAGGATGGTCTAAACTTTGAAGGTTGAGTGTTTTTTTTTCTTTCCTCAATGTTGGCATGTTACAGATGTGTTGTGCCGTCAAGTTCCATTCATGGTCTTGCCTCTTCTGTGTCTCTCTGTGGCTCTTGGTGTGGCAGTGATGGGGTTTGTATTGCTTTTCCAAACAGTATGTGCTCACTTGCTCTTGAAGAATATCCATCTGGCAAGATTGTTCCCGGGTGAATATCGCGCTGCGTCTCTGGCCACGGAACTGGGACGCCTGTGTTTTCAGAATGCCAGTATGGTGTGTGGCTTCTGGTTGTTACTGCTGACAGTGGAGTGAGGCTGGACAGATGCAGCTAACTTTCCCAAGCCACATTCGTGTCTCTTCCCTGAGACTGGGTGCTAATACCAGCTTTTTGACCTGGGACTAACCAAAAGATACGAAGCAGACATCAGGAATTTAACCTCACTTGGTAAAAGCACCTAACTGGCTTCACCACATGTTGAGGGCAATAAACAAATGCAGAAATCTTTTTTTTTCTTTACATTTTGTGGTATAAACTATTCTATTTGAGTCCAGAAGGGATTGCCAAACTGATATTCAAAGTACATTGTTCATCAGAGGACAATACCTAAGCGAAGAATTCAAAACAGATCATGACTGAAGAGAAAGAAACATCAGTGGATTAAAGCATGGTTTTTAAAAGGATTTTATAGAGCTGCTTAGAATTTAAAGTCAAGGGTAACCCAGCATGATTGGGAAGAGAGTAAGTGCTGACCTCCTGCAGAGCTGCTTTAGATGCACCATGCACACTTAAGGCACTTCCTATGTAATGTCAATTGTCTGATGTCGGGTGCTGGACCTTAATATAAGGAAAGGCACTTTCCTGTTCACTCTGAGATTACCTCTTTAGAAAGGAAGTCGAGGTATTTTGTAAATTAAAATGCATGCTTTTGAGAAGGATAGCTTTTTTTGAAGGTTTTTCTGACAGCTACCCTTTCTCTGCGGGCTTCTGAAACACAGTTTCTAAGCTTAGAATGTGTAATGTTGCAGTGGGTTGGGTTTGACCTGGTAATAGCAACTTATCAGTGGGGCCCTGACTTGGAACCACCTTCAAAGACATGACAGGAAAGGCTGACAACCCCTGGTCAGAGCAGAAGTGTTTGTGGGACAAGCCTAAAGCCCAAAGAGGCTTTTTGACTTGAATTTACTGGTTGAAAAGGTCACTAGAGAGGCATGTGGGAAAACACTTGCTTCTTGGCATGCTCTCCACATAGCAGGCTCTTGCATGCTCTTATAAATAATGAATTGAAGCACAGCTATGTAATCCAAATAACTTGTCCTCTTAATACTGGTAACCTATTGGAGCTTGAACTGTTGGAGCTGTTTGTGTCAAAGGGAGTAATTTATAATGCTGTGACTTCTGGTAGCAAAGTGCTGAAGAGTCGAGTTGCAGATTCCACTCTGAGGGTTTTTTACATGTATTTGTTGGCTGAAAAGATTCTCGTTAAGGCATCCCAAGTGTGTGAGCCTTCAAGCTCCATCTCCTGAAAGAGAAAAAAATAAGTAGTCGTCCTCTTCTGCTGCAGCACTTGGCATCAGTCACAAGTGGAAATGTCTGATTGCTTTGTCATCCCAGTGGGCAGTACCACATGTCTCAGAACTGCAGGGTATTGTAGAGCTTCACTTTGCCCTGCCTCTTTCAGAGAGAATGCTTCAGAAAAGGGTGCAGAATTCAGTTTAGCAGTTCAAATGCCTCATACGTTTTAAGTTTAGAAAGGGCTATTATGGTCATGTTGTTGGAACCATCAAGCTCACCAAGTAATTTTAGTATCAGGGCTGTAGCTTCTATTTGGATAAGAACAGATGGGAAAGGAAAAAGGAAGTATAAATGAAGAAGAGGAGTTTAGTGAATGTAGGTGGGAACTGCAAAAGCAAACGAGTGGAATTGAGATAGAAAGGTGCCAGCAGCTATTTTAGCTAAGAGAAAATCTTTCTCTTGAACCCCAACTGATAGATTAGTAGCACAGTGCCCAAGTTGGTGCATTAGCAGCGAACTCACTGAGCAGGCAGTAGTGTCACAGCACGGGCTGGCAGAGAAATGCATTTGCACATGGTCAGGATCAATGCTTTTGAGCAGCTGACAACATTTGGTGTGGCTCTGTTAATCGTGTCGGGCCTTCGGATTGACCAGGAGCTACTTTTCATCGAGTTTGCTCAGCTGAGCACCACAGAAATCGTAGCTGCTGTACGAGTTCTGGAATTTGTTCTGGGTTGATGGTGTCAGCTTTGACTTGTGTGTATCTGTAAAATGACAAATGAGCTTTGCAGGGCAGTGGCAAGCTGTGAACGAGCTGCACTCTGCCGTGGGGTGCATGGGCTGCCAAAGCCTGTCACCTTTTAACAGAGAACTCGAGGTTGGGCAGCACCTTGTGGGTACAGAAAAAAAATTAATTTCCACTAAGGTGCCCACAGATTTGAATAGCAAGAAGACCCCTGAACTATTGTGTTAGTTGTGGTATAAAAGGAGCTGTTTGGTTACAGACCTACCAGTGGCTGTAGTTAAAGCTGCAGGCTCCAGGATCACGTGTGAAGGAAGCAATACTCGGTGGTGATCGTGCCAGGGTGCTCTGGAGGTGTGCGAAGCAGCATGGCCACATCTCCAGAGTGAGGGCAGGAATAGCTGTGTTCTCCTGATGCTGCCACTGGCTTCATGGAGAGTTGCTTTGACTTGGGACTTTGATGGGGGTTCAGTGTAAAAGAGACCTGAAGGGCCTTGTTGGTTAACCTTTCCATTGCTGGCCAAAACTCTACCTACTGCGTTTCTCTTTTTGTATTTGAAAGTGCTTGTGTATGACTTTTAGGCTGTTTTGCAACATATAAGTAGAGAAGGCTTAACTTGAAGATCATGCTTGTGTTCTAGAGGATGGCAAAGTTGCACTGCTGTGACTCACGCTTTCACTCATTGAACCCCAGTGTTTGTGTGTCTGTGTGGGTCTCTTGGGTGTAAACGGGAGAAACCCTCCAGTTACTGTCCAGTTGATGGGCATGTTGGAGACAAAGAAAGTTCAAATACAAACATTACCTTATGAGGTTGTGGAGAAAGAGCAGAAACTCCTACTTAGCAGTGTCTGTGTCTGCAGGTGGGAAAGCCTGGGATTACTGCAGATGCCCAGGAGGCCTGCAAGAGTGCCTCAAACTCATGTGATTCTTCACGAGTGGGGTGATCAGCCACGCCGGGCTCTCTGAAATTGCTCCTGGTTTTCTTTGAGAGCAAATCAGCATTATTAATATTCACATCTTCCCGTGGAGAATTGTGATCAGCTGTTCTGTGTGTTGTTTGCATGCTGTTGGTGACATTTGATAAAAGGGATCACACCATGGTTCTTCAGCGTTAAATGCTGCGTTGGATGCTATAATAATCTAATCAACATTCAGATTCATTCAGCCATGCCAGTGTAAACATTTTTTGAAATTAAGAGCATCAAAGAGTAAAATTGTGAGTAAAAATTAGTGATGTTTCTCCCCTGTGTCTCTCAGTTGCGTTTTACATTAAGTGTGCTAATGAAATAAACACTCTTTTGTGTAATTCTTAAACTGACCCAGATCTTCAGTATGTCTGAGCAGACCCCCCAGTGGTTTGCCTAAATGGAAGGACAGCCAGTGGGCATTAACAGTTTGACCAGGTCCACATCTCTGCTTTAATTGCAGCTGGATCCAAACATTTAGTTTAGTCGACAGCAGTGTCTGCGCTGGAAACCCCTTGGATATCTGGTAGACACTGAAACCAGGTTTTCTTTGGGTGCTTTTGAGTTGCTAGAGGAAGGTTGCAGGTACCACTCCCATAGCAGCAATACTGGCCTGAGCTGACCTTCCTCTTGCCTGGCTACCCCCGGGGTGCATCGTGCCCTGGGTTACGCTGCCTCTTCCAGTTGAAACAGGCAGATCACAGCAAGGATTGGAGCTCGTACAGCCTGTCCTGGCAACACTTGCAGGCACGGCTCACCAGGTACAGAAAGGAAGGTGTGCATGTGTGTTCCTACAAAACTGAATTCCTGCCAGTGATGGTCACTGAGTACGTGTGTCTCCAAAGGTGGGTCAGAAGGAGATACCATGGCTTTGGTGGCCATAGTCTACAGCAGTTACACTGTAATAGGTTCACACTTCTGCACAAGAGGTAACTTGAGTCCCCCCATGTGCAGCAAATCATTGTTTCTTGTGTGATTAATGTACCTTAATGCTTCAGGAAGCAAAGGGAATTTAATATGCCTTTATCTTTCCATTCTGAAAAACTTTAACTTCTTGATGTAGCTCTCAATCTAGTGAAGTAATGAGTGTTTTTGTTCATAGGTAATGTTGTTGGCAACCTGGGACACTCCTTTTTCAGCCAGAGCTTCCTTGGAAGCAAAGAACATGGAGGGTTCTTGTACGTTGCAGCTACGTATCAGTCTCTGCAAGACCTGGTGCTCCCAACCCCACCGTACTTGTTTGGCATCCTCATTCAGAAATGGGAGACTCCCTGGGCTAAAGTGTTCCCCATTCGGCTGATGTTGAGACTTGGAGCTGAATACAGACGTAAGTAACCTGTGTGCTTTTAGCTGCAGTTGCTTCTGCAGCAGAATGTATTCCAGTTTGGAGCACAGACACGACACTCGGCTCTAAGTTGTTACCTGCCAAAGCCACAATCTTAAAGAGGCAGGTGAAAGCTGGGTTTCTTACCCAGATTGCATCCAGGTAACAGCACAGCAGTGCTGAGGTTGTGATGTGACCTGCAGCCTTTTTACAACTGCTCTGGTTGATCAGGGAGGTTTTTGTGGAGACAAATCTAGTTCTGAGCAGCTGTCTGTAGTTCACTTGGTGAGACCCGAGAGTTACGTGCAGAACAAGTCCGATTTAGCTGGTGTAGTTAGGACAAAGGGGAGTGTTTGAGATGTTAAACTCTTTCCATGCTGAAATGAGAGAGGATTTGCTTTTAGGTTTTTAAAGCTGTGCTCATTTTCCAGAGAATAACAAGATGTGTGCAGGGCACACACATTGATGGGGCAGTTGCAAAAACCCTGTTGGAGCTAATAACAAATAGGCTGGAGAGAGTATTTCAGCTGAATAAAATCTTAGCAGTTAGCATGAAATGAGCATAAAATCTTTTTCAAAAGATATTTGCCATCATTGGAGCAAAGGGATTATTGGAAGACTGTCCACCATGATGGACCAAAAATTTGGTGTCTTGATCATCCTCTGTGTTAATTGGCACATCTTGTAAGTCTGAATTACTATGAAAATGGTCTGTTGTTAATTTCTTTTCAAATTCTTTTCAGAACTTTTTCATAAAATGAGTTTTGGAATATGCTTTTTAGGGATTTTTTAAATTTAACTTTTGATATTTGGGGAACATAGGCATTTAATTAAAAATTCCCAATGTTTTTGGAAAGGAAAAAGCAAATCTTCAAAGTTTGTCTTCTGAGGATGAGGACTGGAGGTTCAACCTGTCCAAAGAAACATTAATGTTAAAGACGTGTAAGATTTTGTGTGTATCCATGAGGTTTTTAAGTAGTGCATTTGTTCCTGGCAACATTTAGAAAAACAAACAAAAGATGCTCATATTTTGGCTGTGACATCTGTTTTTGAGCACAGAAACAAATGTTTTGATATTCACAAACAGAAGTGCCTGCTCTGAGTATGTTGGGAGGCTGAAGCTTGAATCATTTCCATAGCTGTGCTTTGGATTTAGGCACGGTCACTTCTTCTGTCACAGTCGTGAGTGCGGGTCACTTCCTCAGTCCCCTCTAGGAAGGGGCTGTCTTTGTGTCCCAGGTTTCCTTGGACACATCCTCTTGGCCACTTGTCCCATGCTGCTGGATATGCAGCAGGTCAGATGCTGGAGTTGCTCTGGGTTGCTCGATGTCCAGAAAGCATCTGCTAATCATCTGCTGATCAACTGTACAGCCTGAGCTCGGGGAGTTCAGTGCATCTGGGACAGAGCTGAGCTGCTTGATGCAGCCAGGGTGGCAGGCAGAGGAAATGCAGCCCTTCTTGCTGCCTCTGGACACTGTGCACGAGTTGCTCAGCTGTATGGTGCGTGTATAAGAGCTGTGATGCTTTCTCCAGATATCAGATCAGTGTGCAGAAGCTGGAGCTTATTTCTGTCAGGAAATCCTGATGACGTTACTCGAAACTTGCTGAGCGTTTTGCAGCCCCTTCTGACTACACTGGGAACTGGGAAGATGTGTGGCATTTTGGGGTGTCAGTGTTTGCCTGAGGAGAGTTCAGGAGCCTTCCTTCAAACATGCATTTAGCAAACCTTGGCATTACGTATCACTGCATGAGTCATGTCCCAAACCCTGTTGTGGCTTCTGCTGCAACGCAATGTAACGCAGCCAGATCCATACGCTACACTTGGAATTGCATCATAGATGTTTGACAAGTATGGGTAAGGCAGCCAAGGAATGCAGATGTTTCCATTGCTGACATACTGTAAATGTCCTCTTGATTGTTTTTGACATACACGTGTGGGAGAATTTGCCACCTTCTTACCAAAACAGGAAATAAAATAATCTGTATTATCACTTGAATGTCACATGTCAGCAACAGAAGCTAGAGGCTTATGATGCTATATTTCCAAGAAATAGCTTGAGAAAAGCATTTGGAAGGGTCATCTTTGTGATTAGCATCCTCATCACGAGGGTCAGCCTTGTAGTGTGGCGCTTGTAAGTGTTCCACATATTTCTTCTCCCTGTTTCTAGTGCAGTGGGCCAGGAGCCATGACACACGTGTAAGGTGCAGTACAATGCTAAACCCTTCTTCCCCTTTCCTTTCTGAACTCCTGCCTTCTTTCCAGTCTCTTCTTTTGCTGCTGCTCACCGTATTCAGCTGAGGAGATTGTGCTTGAGTCTGTTTTGCAGAATCTCTGTATGTAAATTTCAATCTGACCTTTTCTGTTTTATTTTGTCCTAGTTTATCCGTGCCCGCTTTTCAGCGTCAGATTTCGTAAGCCTTTGTTTGGAGAGACTGGACACACGATTATGAACCTTCTCGCAGTAAGTGCTGAGCCTGAGTTTGAACGCTCAGTTGGTGTAAGTGCATCAGTGTGGGGAGAGCTGTACTCCTGTTGCATATGGCACCTGGCAGGCTTAGAAGATGACAAGCTGGAGTAGTGGGTGTTTGGGTGAATTTACCTGCTGGCAGTGCCATTGGGCGTTAGCTTTCAACGACGCGGCGAATTGTAACGAGGTGCCCAAATCAGCATCCAAAACCTGAGGATGTTTGGGCCTTGGAACAAGTGCATTTTTTGCTCAGATTCCTTCCTCCAAAGTGCTGGCTCCTCACAGTGAGCAGCCACAGCTCCCCGATTATACGGCGCTTCAGTGGAAGCAAAGTTATTAACTCCTCCCACTTTGCTATAATTTTTAATATAGAAAATTCTCTTTGATGCATGACTTAATCTGACTGCTAGAGAAACTAGTCACTCTGTCCAGTAATGTAACAGAACACAGAGAGCAAATTTTTTTCACGTACAGTGATGACGTGCAAAAATTTTGATGTAAGGAAATCAGTGAAATGACTCGACAGTCATGTTGGTGTTTTGTCATTTGTGTTCATCCACTACACAGGTTACAGGCTGTGATGTCTTCATCCCTCCCTACCTGTTACTCACTGACTGCAATTATTTCAATGGGCTAACTAGTAGTCATTGGGGTAGTTATGAAACCTACAGTGTTAATGATGATGCCTAACTTGTAAAAACTTGTTTTAATAACCAGGACTTCAGAAATTACCAGTACACGCTGCCTGTGGTCCAAGGTTTAGTGGTTGATATGGAAGTCAGAAAAACCAGCATCAAAATTCCTAGCAACAGATATAATGAGGTAATGCTTATAAGAAATGTATTTGTGTACAACTTCTTTGTGGTTGGAGGGCCTGGGATCTAAAGGAATTTTATTTTATTCACTCCTCCTAGGGAAAACTGCCTCAAAAGCAAATGCTAAATGCACGGTGCACACGTTGTTTGAAAGTGAGTGAGGGTAGCACCACAGGAAGGATGCAATTCAATTTACTGTTAATCCTCCTAAACCCTTCTTCTTCAGTTTTTGCAACTGTTTGCATATAAAGTGCAATACTGCTTTCATTTGCACAAATAAGTTGAGGAACTTTACACTTGAGGTAAACTAGGAGGAAAAAGTGCATTAGCTTTTCTTGCCTATGTTGTGTGCACACCCTTGAAGCATTTATTAGTACTCATTGGATTGCTCTTCGTTTTATGTAAAATTTCACTCAATGTGTAAATGTTATATTTGATTTCTGGTGTGAGAAAATCATTCAGTGTCTCTAGGATTTAGTGCTGCTGGGAAAGCTGAGGGAGAAGGTATTTGAACAATAATGAGAGAGGGACATGGAGAAGGTGATTGATGTTGTATTCTGTCTGAAGCAGAGGGGATAACTTGGTATTTTGAAGCCAGTCAGCAGTTGGGCTGAGAGCAAGGCTCCTGGGCAAAATGCTACGTGTTAAAGTTCCTGTCATATCAGAGCAGAATGCAGCTTTATCTCAAGAGAGAATTTCCCTGCGAGAAGCATTTGACTAAAATAACAGTGAGAATCAAGAAAGAAATGGGGGGAAAAAAAGAAAAGGACAAAGTATGCTTATGTGAAATTTGAAAAAAGATGAAACTGATGAAGCAAGAAGATAAAGGATCTGTTAAAAGGTGTATTAATTATTGATGCAGTTGTGAGAAAATGGAAAAGGTCAGTAAAGTTTGCATGAATTAAATAAGGATTGGCACCCAAGATGCAGCTCAGTGTTAGCTGTGCCTGGCGAGAGCCTCGGTCCCGCGTTAGGCACCGCACTCCTCTGGGCTGTGAGGAAATTCCAGTGATACCCAGCCTAGCAAAATCCCTGCATCGTGCTTGGGTTCTCTTTCCAGGGTGAAGCAAGAATTCAACTTTTTAAATGAAGTGTGATTTATTGAACATTATTGTTTGCAATCCAGTGAAAAGGTTGAATTACTAGAATTTTTTTCGTTGGAGTTTACTTTGAATTAAGATGAATTAAACCACATGATCTGTACTTTTCCCCCCATTTAAAGTAGTATTTAATTAGAAAAGACTGTCACTCAAACTAACTAGAAAGTGAAAAACTCATTTTCAGTCTCACGCATGGCTTAAATGTGGAGAATTCAGACTGGAATTAACAGATATTAATACAAAGCTTTTCTATTAAATGTATATTTTTATCTTCAAAATTACTTAAATTCTCTACCACTTACAGTGATACTTAGGTGCCTGTTTAGTCCCTCAGCAAAGGTAACTGTCATTTGTTAAGCAGTTGCCCTGTCACACAGCACAGTCCCCATGTCCAGTTGTTTCTTTTTATGCTAAAGGCAACTACTGGGCTCCATGGAGATGAGCTAGAGCCTTGTTTCTGGAGCCTGACTTGATGAACTAGATAGTGAAATATGCTGTTGTCAGATGCAAAATCTTCATTAAGTTTCCTCCCCAAACATTACCCCTGTGCACACTTGTCAATAGTGAGCATCAGCTGATGTTCCTGACACTATAATTAAGGTTTTATGTTCGACTGAGAGAGACAAGTCTGTTGTGTGTGGCGTGCAGGCTCCTCATCAGCTCTGGGAAGCAGAGGCTGGGAGCAGGAGTGCTGTGAAGAGATGTCAAATAATTCAGCATTTTCCTTCTCCTCAGGGTTTTCACTGTGGGGTGGGGTGTAATTTCATTTGTGGGGTTTTTTTTAATTTTTAAGCAAACATACAATTTTTTTGGTTTGAAACCAATTCCAGAGAGAGATAGCTACTTCAGTTTTCTCTGGATCAAAGTTCCCATAATTTGAGCCACCATGAAGAGAAATAGGGGAGAAAAGGAAACAAGCTTTATAATTTGCAAGACTACTTTGGCAAGGCACGTAACTAGGTGTGTGTTAGGTGATAATGGGCAAAACTGAAGTGCAGAGATACCACAAATGGGTTTGGATGCTTTTTGGAAGCCTCCTTTGCAGAGACATAAAATGATTTCTGGGTTTCTGTGATTCAGCTCTTTTTTAAAAGTCTTCAGATTGGGAACACTGATCCCAGTTTCACCAGTTCATGCAGGTGAAGAACAGAGACACTAAAGCACTGGTGTCTGGTCAAGGCAGAACCAGCATTAAATGCCACAGCCCTGAGTGCCGGTCCATCGAGGCAGCAGTTATAATTTGTGTCATAAGCAACTGGAGGGGTGTAAACAAGCCAGATATTTCCTCCTAATGCTTTTCCAATTTTTTTCCTGTGGATTTAGTGTTGTAAACCAGCCAGAGACAATAGCTTCTGCCACCTCTAGAGCTCAGCTAGACCTTACACCATTTATCTTAATTGCCTAAAAGGTGGCACTTTGAAGCATCTCGGTGGTGTAAGACCTGAACCCTCTTCCAAAAGCAGTCTGTGGTTCTGAGTGCCAAAACCTGACGTGAGAATATGAGCACTGTTGAGAAGCTTGTTCTGTCCTGCTAAATGTTCCAAGGATCCCCTGTTTATGGTCCTAGAAATGTGAAACCTTTTTGTTTGCAGATGATGAAAGCCATGAACAAATCCAACGAGCATGTCCTGGCGGGGGGAGCGTGCTTCAATGAGAAAGCAGACTCACATCTGGTGTGTGTTCAGAACGATGATGGGAATTACCAGACCCAGGCCATCAGCATCCATAACCAGCCCAGGAAGGGTGAGAACGGTGGGGGGGTCCCTCCCAGGGCTCTGCATGACTTCTTTGTCCTTGGTGTTACCGCTCCAGCGCGTGCCTCTGGGGATTGGTCAGAACTGGGTTTGTCTGCGTTTCACCCAGTTTCTTTTAGGCGTTCAGAGAAGGTGGTTCCAACTGCTGGTGTCACTGAACGGGCAGCTTTGGGAGCTAGATGTGTGACACAAAGAATAGTCACATGTTGCTCTGTCTGCCCCTTGCCCCCTTGGTGCTTTATTCCCCTTGCAGAGTCCATGATCTGAGATGTCAGGGGGCAGGCTGTGCATCTTGCATCCTGTGTACAGTCCACGTCGTACTTCTCTGGGTCAATGGTGCTGTTCTGAATTTGTCTGAGAGGTGTTCTCACAACTTCATAGATCAAGCAGACATAAAATAAGCACATAACAACTTGCTCCCTTGTAGATGTGGCAGTACTGCTTGCACAGGCAACTCAGGACTTGTGGCACTCCAGAGGTCACAGAGCTGTAGCTGGCTGAGGCAACACCTCTGCATTAACAATGAGAACTCTCTGTGGCATTGTTGGAGACTACAGGTGAAGCTGTTGTTGCCTCTGCTCAACCTAAACTATGTGAAGGGAGGAAGATAAGATTTAGTATGCGAGCAAGGTAAATAGGAGTAACCAACAACAGCAGCATTTTAATTACACATCTTCAAGAAACTCCTCAAGTTCACCTCATTTAGACCATTTAATTTCCCAGCTTTATTTTCGTTAGAGGGGGCTGGAAGGCTGCAGCAGTGCTGGGTATATAAACGTGGTGGTCTGGGGGAAAATTGCTGGCAGAGACATTGATACTGTCTCTGAATGAGAACAAGCAAGACAGAGGCCAACTTCTATGGTTTGCAAGTATCCCCAGTCACTCCAGTGAGGATACTGGCATGGGATGTAACTCGGGACTGATGGTCTTGTCTTGACTTCCCTTGGTTTTACATAGGGAACAAGAAGGGGGATTTCCAGCAGGCATTTCCTGGTGCTTGGTGGTCAGTTGTGAAGGGAATTTTACTTGCAATTGGGTGGCCTTGCCAGTGTGTTGGTGGTAGAGTGTGAGCCATGAGCAGCTCGCTCACAGTCTTTACCAGCTGTGTGGGAACATGTAGCTGTTAATTATGTACTTGGTTACCCAGAATCATTAGTCCTGAAACTCAGAGGTGTGTAAGTGATGCAATATGAGCATTCAGTAAGATGGACAAAAGCTGTTGTCCAGTTTAGGAAGTAACTGGGTGATTTCCCTTCCGTATCCAAGGCTGGGGGTCTGCATTAAAGTCACCATAATCCAAATGGCGTTTGTCCTGCGCTACATTAATCACCTCTCTGGATGATAGAGCTGTGATACCTGATTCTGCTAAGGCGGTGTTTTGACGAAAGCCTCACTAAATCACTCCTCTTGTTGTTGCAGTGACTGGTGCCAGCTTCTTTGTATTCAGTGGAGCTTTAAAATCCTCTTCAGGCTACCTTGCCAAATCCAGTATAGTAGAAGGTAAGAACTGAACTGCTCGCTTAAAACACACTGCTCCCTCTGAACACGGCTCGGCTCTGTGCTTACCAGGCTATCGTGCTTCAGGCATTTCAGTCAGGCTGCTGCTTCAGCTTTATCCTACTTTTTAGCCAAAAAAACCCCCCAAAACTAAACCTGTTTCTTTTAATGAGGAGGAACTTGTCCAGATACTGTAGAACCAGGACACAAGCAAATGAGGGTGAGATGTGAAATATCTGGCTTGTGAGCCTGTGATCAGTTTACTAGTTTGGTTTGAATGAGGAGATTGTGAGCCTAAGAAGTAGGGAATGTGTAATCCCCGACCGGGAGAGGAAGCCCTGCTAAACCTCCTCTGGTCCCAGCTAGCTCTGCATTATGCCAGCTTATGAATGTGCATTGTTTATACACTTGTATGTGGGCAGATGAGAACAGGGCAACGCGAGGTTGCTGAGCTGGTACCTCGCCGATTTTGTTTGTTCTTCTTTTAGCACTTAGAGCACAGAAATAAACACCAGCCGGGTACGCTGACTTGGAAGCAGCCAGTGCTCGTTAGCTGAGCTGCGGAACGTTGCAGGCTGACCGCTGCAGATGTGGCAGTGCAGACAGCAGTGCTTTAAGTGTGTGCTCCACAGTTTGAGCGCCAGGTATGCAGGAAGCCAATGCGTGCGGTCAGCACAGCTCTGCTCACGAGCAGCAGCTCCTTCAGCTGCAGCAGCTTGAGAGCCTGGAGCTGTCTGAGCGTGCAGGCCGTGGGTGAGTGGTCACCTGGGGCCAAGCAGCAGCCATCTCGCTGCACGGCAGCACGTGTAGGTCAGTAGACTAGTTTCTGGGTCTGCATGGGTGGTTTAGTGCAAAACAGAGGTCCAGGTGGATTCAGGCAAGGAGTCTGTACACACTGGGTAAGTGTATCATTCCTGAGCTGTTTCTGCAGTAATTTAGACTGATCCAATCCAAATTCTGTACCTTTTGCCACTGTCAGGCAAGCACTGACTTCTCCAAGCTCCACTGGGGTGCTGCTTCCAATGCCAACTGCGGCGATGGCTGAATGGAGGGGGGGGTGTGTGTGTGTCTCACACACAGAGTTTTTGAGGGCTGCCTAGAGCTGGTGTCAAGTTTGGAGGCAAACTTACGTGGCTGTTGCTATAGCTGACTTCAGCGGGTAGATGGCCTGCACAGTGTCCCGTGTTTTCCCCAGTCAGTGCTCAATGGGGACGTGTTTTGAGAAGCTGAGGGTTCAGAAATGGTCTTTATGTAGCATTGCTGCTTGCGACTCTTGGAACAGATGTTTAACCTTCCTGGTGCAAAAAGAGGAAGCTGTTTATTGCTTTGTTTATATAGGCTCTGTTCAGAGTGGCTCATCTTGGCTTATGAGGCTTTCTTGTTTCCCCAGATGGAGTAATGGTCCAGATAACTGCTGAGAACATGGACTCTTTGAGGCAGGCCTTGAGGGAGATGAAAGACTTCACCATCACTTGTGGCAAAGTAGATGCTGAAGATCCTCAGGAACACGTTCATATTCAGTGGGTAGAAGATGATAAAAACTTCAGTAAGGGGTAAGTAGAGGAGCAATTGCTTGACATTGAATGGTGACACTTTGACTGTTAAAATTTTAATTGATCTTAATAAGGTGCACGAGTCTTCAAATCGATAGGAATTACAAGTCTGTGCCTCTATTTTGAGTGATAAAATGCAATTAAATGTAATGAAAATGGAATTGAGAAGCCAGAGCTTTGGGGCATCAATTTAGAAAGTTGTCAGTGCTATGGATTTCTTGCCATTGCTAATATCCAGTTATTGGAAACCACTAATCTGTCTCCAGCGCTCAGCGCTGCACCCGGCCTAGCGTGGTCACTTAGCATGCTTGCTGCTTCGTTTGCATTAAGTCATGCTGGAAATAGAATTGCTGAACATCGACAGTGTATTTGGGCTCTGAATAGTGAAGCCAGAAGAAAGGTGTGTGTGTCAGCTTAAGTATTTATGGCAGTGAAGTGTTGTTATGCTGGATACAATGTTTAAGGACTCTAGGAAGGAGGCTGTTGCTGTTTCAGGCTCTCTGGGTCACTCAGGCTGTGTAATTAAATCCTGGGCTGTGCACGTAGCGGGTCAGGTCACGCTGCTTACCCTGAGGGTACAGATGGATAAAAATCAAATCCATGTAAACGCCTCATTGCTGTGTTAGCACCTTCTGAGAGCTCAGCTCTGGTGTCACCCTTTGCTGAAAAACCTGCAGGAAGGTCCCTCCTGCACCTGGTTTGTGCATGGTGCCCAGGGTGGGTGTCAGGGGTAGGAGCTGCAGGGGCCAGCAGGGAGCACGCTGCCTCTTGGCCTGGCCCTCCTGCTCAGCCCTGTAGGAGCCCCTTGCTCACCATGGTGCTCCAGGCCCAGCACCATCATCCCAAGTGGCAGTTGTACTAAAGATCACTCGTTTTGGCCCCCTGAGAGAAGCCTTTGTGTTCCCTTCTGAGACTGATTTTGGTGTCTGCCCCATTGAGCTGCTGTACAGTAGCAGCTCAAATTGCAGCACGCTCACCTCTGCAAACCCCTGCAGCCGGGCCGCAGGGGATGCAGGGGCAGCAGTGGAGCTGCCCTTTGATCCTGACACAGTTCTCTTCTGCAGCGGTCTCTGTTGAGCTCGTGTCTCTGCTAAGTCTGCACATACCCTTTCCCTGCCTTTTGCAGTGTTGTCAGCCCTATCGACGGCAAATCAATGGAGTCCATAACAAGCGTGAAGATATTTCACGGCTCGGAGTACAAGGCGAACGGAAAGGTCATTCGGTGGACAGAGGTGAGGCAGTGGAATTGGGCTGCATGTAAACCAGCACTTGGCAGCTGGGGAGTGCAGCTGCTGCCTCAGCTTCGCCCCCGCTCTCCCTGCTCACCAAAATGAAAGCAGCAGATTCTTCAGAACAAACCTGTGCTGCCTTTCCTGCCGGCACGGGCAGATCCAGCAGGGCAGCTCTGGCTGCGCTCACGGCCGGCCTCTTACAGCCTCCTGGGCCTTGGCCATCTCTTCTGAAACGTGGGGGGGAACCTGAAAAAACACTTGCTTACTGTGTTACCCAGCTGGTTTCAGCTGCATTTGTGGTGAAAACTACCTTTTTAAATAGAGGCAAATCTCAACTGAAAATAGTTACTCTGAGCCACCTTCTCTAACGTGGAGCAAGTTAAAAGGAAAGTGCTGTGGCATCAATCCCTTCCAGAAAGTGCTTGTGCAGCTGACGTTACCTGGCACTGCCAGCACACAGATGCTGATGTGAAGATTCCTTTACGTGTTTGTCTCAAACTGCCCAGGAGGAACCAGCTTGCCACCTTAGTTTCCTTTTTTTACCCAGGTCAGCTGGGCTCAACAGAGCCAAGTTCAGTGACACCAACAGGGCCATATTTTCAGCCTGGGACAGCACCTACTACAAATGTGAATTTCCTGAAATTAATACCTGTTTAAAACAGTTTTTATTAAAAACTCTGTGCAATACATAATCAGTTTCCATGAGAAAACAGAACTGAAGGGTTCTTGAGAACACAGCTATTTAAATCTCTCTTTTAAAGTTGTTTTTTGGGGTGGTTTTTTTTTTTTGGGGTGGGTTTTTTTTTTTTAACTTATGTATAATTATTTATTTATCCCCCCCCCCAAGGTGCCTTGTCTTCAGGGGCTTTTGCTGGTCTTCTCTGAGCAGCTCTTACTTTAAGTCTCCACTTACAGAAAGTTCAAATGGCATCTCAGTAACCTTATGTTCTAGAAAAGCCGAGTGCTAGGTCTTGTCTTCACCTTCTCCTTCAGGTGTTTTTCCTGGAAAATGATGAGCAACACAATGGTCTGAGTGACCCGGCCGATCACAGCAGGCTGACAGAAAACGTGGCCAAGGCTTTCTGTTTAGCGCTCTGTCCTCATCTGAAACTGCTGAAAGAAGATGGAATGACGAAGCTCGGGCTGCGCGTCACGCTCGACTCGGATCAAGTAAGTCTTAAATAGATTTGGTTTAACTGGGGGGGGGTGGGTTGTTCCCCAAAAAAGAAATAGACCACTCCAGCCATTCTCTTGGTTAAAATACCGACAGCAGATGCTAATCTGGTGGTGCTGAGCGTTGTTTGGTGCTTTGGGCCCTCTGTTGAAGTTGGACAGCGAGGGCCTTCCCTCAGTTAACACCAGGCTTGACCCCCATATGCCACCAGCAGCACCTGCTCCGTAGCCAGAGCTGTGAGTTGCAGGCCTGCAGTGTGCTCACAGGAGACTCAGAACTGGCCTTTCACCCAAGTTAAGGCAGCAGTGTATAAACTGCATCCTTGGATGAACACAGAACACGGTTCACAAGCCTGGCACACTGTCTGTGAGGCAGAGCAACAGATGGAAGGTCCCCCTGAGAATGCTCTGCAGCAAAAGCTACAAGTGGAGAGAAGGGTCTCCTGGCAAGACAGCTGGTCCTGCTGGGGAGTGGATGTGTTCTTAGTGGCAAGCGGCTTTTAAATACTGCGTGACTTAATCTGAGAGTGCAGGGTGTGGTTCCTGCTGATCTGAAGGAGCTGCTTCAACAAAGCAGTAGAAGAGTCCAGGCATAGAGACTAGACGGGGAGCACAGAGAACAAAAACAAGTGGGAAAGCTGTTTTAGCGCTTGCTACACCCTGTTCAAGAGCCCAGCTTCCCCAGGCAGAGGCTGCAGCACCTCACGCAGCTCATCCTCCTGCCCAGCACTTCCCTTACTGCCCACTGAATCACAGCCTTGTGTCCTGTTCTCTGTAAAACCCACTCTTTGTATTTTTTAGGTTGGTTATCAAGCTGGGAGTAATGGACAGCCACTGCCCTCTCAATACATGAATGACCTGGACAGTGCCTTAGTTCCAGTGATTCATGGAGGGGCGTGTCAGTTGAGTGAGGGGCCGGTCATAATGGAGCTCATCTTTTATATTCTGGAAAACATCTCATAAGAGGACTTCATTTTCTGTTCAGACCTGTTCCAGCAGCAGTTGTATCTGAATCATTTGCACTTTAAAACTGGAAAATTAAGCTTTTGTTAACACTATTGGGGGGGGGGGGGGGGGGGGAGGGGGCAGGGAGGGCCAGTTGTTCCATAATTCTAAATCTTCTATGCATTGTCAACAAACAGAGGATCAGGGCAGCTTCTCTACAACATGGCTATGCTATCCTTGCAGCTAATACACTTCTGTTACTGTTTAGAAAATGCTCATGTTTAAAGACTTACAGTCATGTACTCTAAATGCTCAAACGGGTGCAAAGATCACTGGGGCGTAAATAAAAAGTGAAACTCCAATCTTGTACTGTTTGTAGATGGACGTGTAAGAAACAACCCAGACCTCCGCTCTGACCTCATCCCAATGCCCTTTGTGGTGTTGCTGTAGACATTAAAAAGTAACGTTTACATTATTTTGACCAGATTATTGGTTGAAATACGTTTGGGTAGCCCTTGAGAGATAGGGAGCGATTACCTTAGCCATAACTCCCTGCGTACATGCGGCCGAAGGAGCAGAAGGGCAGGAGGTATTCTGTAAACTGCAGTTCTCTCTGTGTGTGTAATAGGCTAGTTGACTTTTTTTTCCTCTATTTACTATAAAACCCCGTCACCTCGGCAGATTTCTATAATCTCCTAGAACAAACACCTCTGCTGTTCTGTACTTTGTTTACAAATCTGTAAGAAGCAGAGGAAATATTAGCCCTAAAGTGCAGTTATATCTCATTCCCCTTCCCCGGTAGGTCCTGCTTTTTAAAGAGAAGTAACACCCAGGGCAGCTTCAAGTCTCCTCCTTGCTGTAGGCTGTAGCGTAACGCTAGCGTCATGTAATACAAGACAGCTTGCACTTCATCTCAGTAGCACCATGTAAAAGCTTACCCGTGATAAAAGTATAGAGTGGCTGGTTTTGCATGTTCTGCTGAAAAAGGCTTTCTGGTCAGCTCTGAACACTTGCACTGGGTCCAGTGCTCTTGGTCTCACCTGGGAGGGCTTTAGTAAGGAAAGCAGCAGCTCACGCCTGCCCCCGTACCGTGAGGCTGGAATGGAGCCGGCCAGAGGGAAGGTGGTTCCACATTCTTACTGTCTCCATGGAAAGCTGCTAACCAGCTGAGCTGGAAGCAGAAGGGGTTTGGTTCGCTTCACCATGCCATGCAAGGCAGCTGCTTTGAGCCCCTGCCAGGAAAGGGCAGGGCAAAGGTTTCTCTTCCTGTCTATACAGAAAATTAATTTGGGGAGAGAAGAGCTAATATCTGGTGAACACAGGAGCTCAGAGCTTGCACCATCCCTACTCGCAGGCAGCCAGTTCTGGTGGATGCAGTGGGGATCCCTTTGGTTTTGCTGTACAGAGTAACACGGGCGTCCTTTCAGACAGCGAGGGAAGGGCAGAGGCACCTGGGGGACTGAGGGTCTAACCCCCCCCCCCAGCATTAGCTGGGCCAAGGAAAAGGGCACTGTCCCCGCAGCGAGGTGTTTGCTGCACAGACACAGTGTCTGGACGGAGCGTGCCGTGAAGAAACGGCTACTGCTGCTTTAAAAAAAGCAATGTCTGACAAATGCAGTATTGCAAAGGAGAGCTGTCACCACCCAGCCCTGGGAGAAGGCAGGCCAGAGAGCTGGGGTCCGGCGCCAGAAATAAACACTGCCCAGCAGCAGGTAGCACACTACCCCCCCCGAAGGGTAAGCGTTAGAGCACAGTGACCCGTTACCTCTGGCACTGGGGAAAGGCGGCTGCCTTGGTGTTTCCCGAGGGACAGACCCGCGGCTATCGCGCAGTCGCCCGCTGTAGGCGCGCAGCGGTGCCGGCCCGCGGTCACCAACTCGCTTTGCACACCGGGGCCGCAGCACCACGCGGTGTAGGCGAGATTCAGAACCTGGAAGAGCATTCCATAGACTAAGTAATAATCTTCCTTCTAAGAGCCTGCACTCCAGCTTTGCCACAGCAGCGGCTTTCCAGTTACCTTAGTTGCATTGTTACGCTTAATAATGCGGTCAAAGAGGTGGAAAAAAATCTGTATCTTCTCTTCCTTTGCCCCAGAAGTCTTTTAGGTTTGGATTATGTTTGTGCAAAACACTATCAACTGGTGACTGACAAGTTTGCTTCAACCATAGCCTTTTAAATGACCTTAATTACCATGTTGTTAAGAAATGAGTACTTGTTTTAGAAAAAAAGAAATAAATTGTACTTTTAAAATTCAGTTAGTTAACACTGCAAAAAACTGCATATTATATTTTTATTTTCAACATGTAGTTTTGTATATTAAATTTATTGAAATTAAAAACTAAACACTGTATTGTCTTCATCTGCTCAGAAGACAGAGGCCGCGCTGCCTTACTGGTCTGGACTCTGCTCTGTCTACAACCTCACCCTACCTAAAGAGCTGGGGTGGGAGCGCTCCCCGACTCCCCCGTGCAGGCACATCCGCTCCTTTGAGACCAGGCGCTGCTGGGAGCTCACAGATGTAAAAATGCAAACATATTTGGTACCATTTTTTGTACGCTGCTGCTCAAAAGCATTCCTGGAACCAGTCATCATCCGCTTTCCTATACGACAGAGCAGCTCTTTTTCCCATCACCTCGAAGAACTGTCAAAGCTTCTTTCTGTGAAACCACAAGGAGCATTTGGGAAGCAGCACAGTCTCGCACACTTTTGTATCCCTCTGGTTTTAAATTTAAAAAAAATAAAATAAAAGAGGCTGAAGGCACAGTCCCCGGGCTGCACTGAAGCAGCAGCAGGGGCGCAGCAAGCACGGCGGGCAGCTGGCTGCCGGAACAAAACCGTCGCTCTGGAAACACCTGCTGCTAAGGAGTCTCCAGTTCTCTTCCTCTGAAAGGCGAGAGCCCGTGTAACCCGTGTAACTTCACCTTGCCATGGCCCGGGGAGAGGGAGGACACACCCCTGCCAGGCTGCTGCCTGAGCTTCCTCTGTTTTAGTAAACGACGACAACAAAAAAACAACAAAAAAAACCCAGCCCAAAGAGACCTTGATAAGAGAGAACAGAAAAAGCAGTAGCAGACTGTTCACTGTACCACGCTGGCTGCTCGTACGCTTGAAGAAATGAATTCTAGGAAAGGGCTTACCTGGGACTTGCCTGAAAAGTTTCTGTCCTGCCTCAGGGAATTTTTAAGGGGCTAAACTTTTCACACACCACCACTCTGCATAGTTAATGTAACATTCACCTGGTGCTACGTTAGTAGTCCCACGTTAAGGCAATTCTGTCTATTTTGCGTAGACTAGAAACAATCCCCTGCAGCAGCAAATTTCCAGAGCCTTACATTTGCCTTGAAGTTATTAATAAGCACTATGGCTGTTATCAAAATAGACATTAGGTTCAGTAGTGCATTCGTTTAACATCTTTGGTGCTTGCAGCTAGCAGCAACTTTCTGCATACGGTCATCCCACTTCTTTAACGTTCAAATGGATCTGGGGGGAAAAAAAAAACCACAACAAAATTACTTGACACAGTACTTAACAGATGCTCACAATTCAAGGTCATTTTATACGTAAGATGCTGACATGAATTTTCTGGATGGTCAACTAGAAAAAAAATCAATGGATCCAAATTTTTATAAGCTCTGGTGATTTAGAATGCTTAGGTGTCCAGTCATGGCCCAGGGCCAGGTTGTTACTTCAGAGACGACCAAACGTGTCCCTCACAGCTGAACTGGGAAGCTCACGGGCAGCTTACCGAGCTCCCCAGTTGTGAGGAAGAAACCAGTTGGCAAATCAGGGCTACAAATTTGGACACGTCTGTTGAAACAAGACCTCTCAATCTGTACAATCTAACACAATTTGGAGGCAAAGGTGTGGCAAACAGGTGACATTGCTGTGAAGCTGATGAATATTAACTGGCACTTACAAACGCAAAGCAGAACAACATGCTGTGGGAGAGGGAGCACAGAGACTTCAGCAGCTCAAGCAAAGGACGAGGCTTTACTTGTTAGAAACTTTGTATTTATACATCATCTGCTTTCCATCAGAAAAGGTGAGGTTTGTTCCAGGCTTATATAGCAAGGTCCTGGTCCAGGAGGAGGGCTCTATGTGCTGCCACAGCACAATAAATCCCTGCTTGGAAAGGATCAACACAGTCACACGCCTGCCAATAGCACCCTGTGACCGAGGGCAATCGGCACACGCACTGAAGCGAGAGCTGCCTGTCCCTAGCGAGTCCGCTCCTCCCCGCAGCCTTCTGACCAGAAGCTGAGGGGGACACAAGGACCTACGTGTCAGGAGCTTGGTGATCGTGCCCAGCTAACCTGAATTCCCTTCAAAGGGCAGACCCTTACATCCAAACAGGCTGAATCAGACATTCCACACGCAGAGGGACCTTCCGGTACCTGTCTTTCAATAGCTTTATGTAGAAAATCCCTTTTAAAAAACACACCAGAATTTTTGGTATTTATTTGCTTTTGGATTTTTTTTGAGAAGGAGAATTTGTGATGCCTAAAAAGCAGCATATGAGAAAGACAGACAACCTCCAACATCAAGAGTTTCCATAGAGGCTGGCAAACAGAGGAAGCCGACCTCTTTTCATCCTTCTAACCTAACAGCCACTCCGGCAGCACACAGCTCCCCTTCTGTACTCGCCAGGAGCGCAGTGGGCACCAGGCACAGATCTTCGGGTGGCTTGTATTCAACTGCACAGTTTCTCCCTGCCCAGAAGCCTCAGGTATCCTGAAGAAAGCCTACCTGATAGCTTCCCTTTCAGATGAAGTCAAGCAGACTTCCACGGGACAAACGGAAGCCCTTCTCTGGTTTCTGGTAAGGGAGCATTTCCTTGCTAATGGAAAGGTGTTTTGCTAACAGTAATGATGGATGGAAAGCACCCTGCCTCCCAGAAAGGGCTCATCAATCTTATTTTCTAAATATTCTGAATAAAGGTGATGCTGGAAGCACTCCCTGTATTTCGGGTGACTGTCAAATAGCATCTTTGATACACAAACTAATCAGAGCTTCTGTAACCTCATTTCTGAAATGGTGTCAATTCACCACTATGAATAAAAAGATGAATGATACCCAAGCCAGAGCTGTGTAATTAGGCCAATGTCAACAAAAGACATTATTCAAGCAGAGTTTCTCTCTGGCCAGACCACCTTTAGATGCAGCATTCGTACCTCAGACAGAGCTAGTGTTCAAGGACCAGCCAATTTTCTGTTACTGTTTGAAGATCTTGACCACTGAGGGGCTCCCTGAGTCTCACTTTTACCTCCAGTTTGCCTCCAGTGGGCTTTCTGCCATCAAAAATCTGAAAAAGCCACAAAAAGAAGAGCAGTTAGCGCACGTATCAATGATAAAGTCAAACTATAGGGTCTCAGGCAACTGCTGACTTTATTTCACCATGGCTAAAAGATGACAGAGATCACTCCTGGGTGACTGGTATGCTGGGACCTGTGGCAGCCCCGTGCAGAGCAGGTTCCCCACACAAGGCATGTGAGGCAGCTGCACCAGGGCCTGTCCTACCTCTGCCTGCCGCCCACCAAGCCCCTGAAGTACAAAGGGACTCCACGGGCAGCTCAGAGGACACCAATGAGCCGTGTCCTGAGCATCTCTATGATGCAGCTTGAGGGATATTTTCTTTAAGGCTCCACACAGTGATCTACTGGATCTCAGGGCAGCTCTCTATCCGTGCTGGCAGTCTTCACTTAACCCTTTGATCTGTCAGCTACCAACACAAATCATCTGGGGAATCACCTCAATTTCTGGCCCTGACAGAACTATCTTAATACAGGAAATTTGGAGAAGAGAGTCCCCAGTAAGTGCCCAGAACCAGAACTGTCACAGCTAAGACAAGCTTCAAGAGACAAGAAAACAAAGAACAGCCCATTGTTTATTGGACTCACCAATACAAAACTGTCACTTGCACACACACACATTTATGCAATGTCAATATTTGTTTTCCCTTGGTATTGAAAAACTCCTTACAAGAAGAACACACCTCACCCAGAAAACGTACCTCGATGATCTCTCTAACTTCACATTCTGATTCCAGCTTTTCCAGTTTCAAGTGTGCTGTCCCCACGTGCTTGTCACTTCTGAAAAAGGACCTGTTTCAAAGAAACCTTCCTGAATTGAACGGGTAAGGTCTTTCAGAACACTGAAGAGAAACCAAGCTACGAGGTCACTGCTATTTGCACCATCACCAGGGTTAGTCAAGACGTGCTGCTAGAACCCTACAAACCAGAGTGCAAGGGGCAGACCCTTAGTGAACTCAACTACAAGGACAGGGCACAGAAGTAATAACTTTTTAATTATTCTCTTGCCACCAAATTAAACATCAGGACAGCAGTGAGAAAAACAATCAAGTGAAGTAGCACTGGGATGGCAGCAGCTTTCGTCCCCGCGCGGGGTGACGAGGAAGAACAGCCTCACAGCCAGGACACCTCCGGCAGCGGGCTGTTTAATACAACAGGCTGAAAAACTTCCCAAGGAAGTTGCAACTCACTTCAAAACAAACATTTCACAGGCACATGCTGGTTTTGGCAAACTACTTATTAGGAAAATGTCACGTGAATCATTCTGTTTAATTTTGACAAATCAAAACACTCAATTTCAACAAGTAAGAACATTTCATGTCAGCTATTGTTTTGATTCGGCTTCATCCTGGTATTTTCAACAGTCAAGAACTATCATTCTAGAATTTATAGTCTGCTGAAATTAAGCAAGAGCATTTTTATCCTGCAAGGAAAACAATGAACTTTCCTCTGCTACACTCACTTCTATTTAACAGTTTTATCAGCAAGAGATTCATCTTTACCTTAACAGTCAGGTGGTGTGATCCTTATCCAGACAAACTCCTCCAAAAGGCAACCACTAAGACCACAATACACTAATTCCACACAAGTGTTCAGCTCAAAGCAGCAAATTTCTTTGCCTGCACCCAAGCATCTCCTTGAATCAGTCTCCAAAAGGTTTTATAAACAACTAAAATCTAGAGGCTGTGCAGGCAGGAAAGTCAACCAGCCACGTCTGTCATGTTTTAGACAGGAAATCTGCCAAGTATTCAGAAGTTTCCTTTTTTATGCCATTCTATTTAGGAAAAAAAAGCAAGCAAACCAACAAACATAAAAAAGACCCAACCCCAAAACATCCACCCTTCTTCCTATTATCATTAAGAGATATTAAGACATTATCAAGTGAGACGTGCAATGGAAACTCTGAATGTACACGGAACCTCACGGTCATGTCATCTCTGGCACCAGTAACCAGTACATTAATGCACAGATCTGCTGCTGCCACCAGTGAGGGCAATTTCCAGGTGAACATCTGTGAACCCGACTGTCTGAAATCTCTGTCTGGAAAAGGAACAAGGTTGTCTCCTCCCATCCACCACCTCAACGATTGCTTCATTGCTGTATTCTCCAAACAGCTCCTGTCAACCGCAGTGTAAGGAACCTGTCACCCAGAATTTAACCTCACTTTCTGCCCTGCATGCTCAGAAACAGCATCAGGAATGCTGGGGCTCTTACAGCACCCAAGCCTCTACAGATGAGGATGATCTGGTACCATTGGCCCGGGCTGCGCAGAGCTCACAGCAAGGAGCTCAGACACTTCTAGACAGGTACTTCACGGGCTGACAGCGTGGTCTCCAAACATGATGCCTACGAATTTTGTGGACAGAAAGCCTTCCAAAGGTGAGAGACTGTGTTCTCTGTCAGCTAGACTACAGCAGCCTCACAAAACCAGTCAGAAAAGTTCAGCATTCACTAGCTTATATGCTAGAATACTTCCTTTACTTCACAAGCACCTTAAAGCAAAGAAGGATTACATAATTGTACTGCATTATGTTGGACACTTTGTTCATAAACTTAAAAAGGGAATCAGCAATTCTTCTAGCTGAATTTTTTAAAAGCATTTTATTCCATTTTATAATTCAAGAAACAAAGACTGGTTCACCCCTGATAAGTTCTAGGGTGCCTGCAGTGAAGAATGTGAACTTGCTCTAGGCCATGGCTTCAGAAACAGCTCTGGGGAAATTTCCTTTTATCTTCAGAAGCTTTTAGGAGAGACTTTTCCTTTGGAAAAATACATTGCTGGGTTTTTACTTGCAAGTGTTTTTTAAACTGAAGTTTAATGAATGTGACCTGAACCAAGTCTGCTTTGCTCACGGAGAAAATAATTCTTGGGAGATAGTCAAAGAGCAGTCAGAGACCCTAACATTGCAACATCTACAAGCATGTCTAAATGCATTATTTACTTATAGTCTTAAATAAATACAGGGAACAGGCAAGAAAAGAGCCTGGATCACTTAATCCTCTCCTTTCTCCTGAGAAGATGGCCAGGGTAAGGCCATCAGTGGGCAGTTCTTTTCTCCTTGCCTGCTGCTGTTTGCCCAGGGGACCAGCCACCCCTCCACTGCAATCCAGAACCAAGTATTTATTTAACTTGTTAGATTCCTCTTCGAAGAGCACAAAACCCCCTCAGAACCAGAGAAGAGACAACCTGCACAGATGGTTTGGGTTTTTTTGCTAATTTTTGAAAAGGCTTCAAAGAACAATCTGGAGCTGGCACACAACTCATGAACCCCTGGAGAGTGGTTCCCAATGGATGAACTTAAGCCTGAGCTCAGCCCTTAAAAACAAGCACAGTTCCAGCTGGTAAGGGAATAAGATATGCCCCATACGTGCAATGGTAGGCAAAGGGTAGGGAAAAATGTGCTGAACAAATGTAAACACTTAACAGTTCTATGCAAAAGAGGCAGGATCTCTAATGATGAAAAATTCCAGCAGCAGAGCAGTGAAGCAGTTGGGAGTGACAGAGAAAGAGTAAGAAAATCAGCTTTTGCTTCAATGGAGATGTCAATGGAAGATCTGGAGTAAAAAAAAAAATGGGACTTTAGCTCACAAATTATATCATCTACAGCTTGAAAACCCATCTCAGAGAACCTGTGAATCATTTCTGCGTGTCCCAATAACAGAAGTAAAGAACAGCACAAAGCCATCAAGACAGGAAGAGGTGATCTAACGTCCCCCCCAGTCACGGATCACAAGCAACATGGGGATTAGTGAATATAGGCCACTCTGATTTTGAATAAATCGGTAACGAGCCTGGAGGAGGACAATTTCCCTGAACATTACCAATTGTTAACATCCATCTCAATCTTCATCTCTGAGATGAGGGGACTCTGGCTCTCTCAAGACAGTCTAAGTTTGCTAGCAGCGTTCGGTAAATATTGTAAGATCCTCAGAATGAAGATAAGTACAAAAATGTAACACTAGTTCTCCCACCATCTTGTCATCTGCTTTACTGCTGTTTTGCTGCCACTTGTACTTCATTATTCTACAAAGTTATCCCATATAACATTTAAATCTTCTGATGACTAAAACCAAACTGGGTAAGAATCAAACCAATCTGAAGTTGAATCATTGGCTTCTCAGTCTCATCAATTCCTCTTCATGCACTGATCCCCAACTGATCTGCCAGTTAGGAATCAACCTCTCTGATCTGCTGCCTCTTTTCCACCCGCACAGGGGTAGATACAGAGCTCAGGCACATTTTGGAAGGGGTTCTCAGACCTGAGAATCAGACAACTCTTTATGGCTAGCTTAGAGATTGTGCTTCACAACCGTCAGCTACAATGCTCTTTTCAACTGTTACTAGAGAAGCAACGAGGGGGGAGCAAATTGAGGACTTACCCTTTATGAAATACTTCAAATTTAATTCCTTTGGACCGAATTGCTCGTCGGAAACCTCTGTGATTTCGGTTGATGTTCAACTTAAACAGCTGGTTATATTCTACAGATTAACAGACACAGAAAAATCAATGCAAGCTGTGAAAGCCAAACTACGTGCAGTGCTCCATTACTCAGACCTCTCTTTATCTCACTTTGGCCCATTTGTGAAAGACACTTCACATCCACATGAGCCTCCTTCTCAGAAGGCTATTTCAGTCATTTACAAGCTGGTGCCCCTGTGGAACAGTTCATCTCTGTCACCCCCTCTTCACAGGGACTGTAACTGCAGAAAACACAAGTCATCAAGAGGAGGTGACAGCAAGTTCCTGGAGAGCCACAACTCCAACTCTAGGACTTTCAGTGATGAAACAGTGTCTGTGGCTAAGGAAAAGGTACTGTGAGGAGAAAGCATAGGAAGGTTGGAATGACTGGGAAGGGGTGTTTTGATAATGTAATTAATAATGGTTTAACAGCAGCTTCACTAACGAGTGTGACAAGAACTATGCCACGGGTTACCTTTTTATCTGAAAGCCTCATTTTGTACAACTAATGTTCAAAGACTTGCTGTGCTGTGCTACCCAGGGCAGCCAACCCTGCTTGTCAGCCTGGGAACCCAACACATTAAAGCTAAGTGCCTGCTCAGCAAGTGCAGATCAAGTATCCAAAGACTTAGAACACAGTTCTCAGTATCAGAGTTTCAGGGCTTTTACTCTTCTCAGAAAATACATATAAACTCTAAAGATATATTTATGTATCTCTTTTGAGATAAATTCACAACTAGTAGTTTGGATACTGAACTCAAGAGTTGTTTTGGTACCAGGTGGCTGCTTACTGCAAGAACTGAAAAAATAATACAGCAATAATCCAAACTCAGAGTGCAAAACGATCAATTCTAAAATGCACAGTGAGTCTAACACTGGTATTCAGTGGTTAGATACAAAAGGGGTATTTTTCAAAAGGTACAAATAAAGTATTTTAGTTGGTTTCAAGATAAACTGTCTTTTAAAAATTAAAATTAAAAGAATCTATTTCTGCAATGATGCTTTGTCGGGTTTAGAAATGTTAGCTGATAAGCAAAAATCGTGACAAAAATGGCAATCTCACAAGACAGAAAAACTGACTGAAAAAAGATCTGATCCATGGAAATATTAAAATTAACAATTTAACTTCTTTAATAAAGAAAATTAATTTTTCTGGCCCATTTCCCAGCAGGGTTGACAGCAACAACTGAAGCATGACTGGTAACTTGATGATTTCACTAATTGATAACACAGTAACTACCACCAATATTGGGACGAGGGTGAAGAAATTGCCAACACAGCTGGACTTCACCCTCCACCAAGCTGTTCCATAAGAAAGAAAAGGTGGTGGGAGGCCCTCTGGTGTGATCCACAGCATGAGACTGGCTTCTACTCTCCCATCATTCTGAAGGCACAATTTTTTTCCCTCTGTCCCAGAAAAAGTACTAACCTGGACAGTTGGTATTGTTAATTACAGGTGTTTTACTCTTTTGAGGTTGCTCCTATTAAAAGAGACACACATGACACAAAACCATTAGATACTGTTTCAAAATGCAGTGTAGTAACCATGTTTTATAACCAGCTCTTTTTTATACCTATACAAGAAGCATGAGGTTTTAGGGGGTTATCTGAATGATAAGAAGAGTCACGGTACGTTCAGGACTAAAATATTTGGATTTCATTTTGGTAACAAGTATATTACTAGATAAAAAATAAGCCAAAACATTACATTAAATATAAGAGCCACAGATAAGCTACACGGCCACACTCAATTCAATCCAATCATCATAAAGTTACTGACTGTGGCTGTTAAACTACATGATAAACTGTGCACGTTCCAGGACACAGTAATTCTGTTCCTTCTGCATTAGTTGGAATAATAAGCTACACAAGGAATTAATCACAAATCATTCAGGGAATTGCCCTACTATTATTTTGCCTGACAATCAATCTGCCACCAAAATGAATTAACTTTTAACCTAAAGTGGAGTACGAACTAAATCTCTGGGGACTGAACAAGGACAACGTGACCTAATTATTGCAGCTACTTTGCAAAACTGAGTTCAGCTATGAAGGAGAAAGGTAGTACATTCATATTTGACTGTTGACTAAGCCATAGAGATCTGTCATTTTTTAAAGAAAACAAAGAAAAACAGATTAAAGGCAACTGTGCTGATTCTTTCTTACTCCCCAGAAAATTATTCATACAGACCAGTTCTGTTTTCAGCCCCCCTAACGGGAGGGATTCCTCCATTAAGGCCTCATGTGACTCAAACCAAAGCACAAACCCGATGACCAATTTCCCACAGGTAACTAAATGGATGTTAGTGGAATTGCTGCAAAATTAATTCGGAGGTAAAAATTCAGGCTCTGTGCTCTCATAGGGCTAAGTGAGAGTCCTGTAACAGCAGAGTGGTTTTGCCCTACAGAGAAAGCAGCAGAAGCCCCAGCACACCTACTGATAGCAAGACCAGCCAGCCCCTCCTTAGAAGCCCTTCTAGCTCAATGGTTTCAGTATTTTTCAGACCAGAGTCTACTTTTAAAGGTGAGGGGAACAGGAGGACACTGGAGAGTTTCAAGGAATATATACATATGCATACATATTGTTTTTAATATACATACACAAGCTAATTACAGTGGTAAGGGTCAGAGACTAAGGAACAGAAGAGCCAGGCCATAAACTCACCGCACTCGGGTACTGAAATTCAAACTTGACAAATGCATCCAGATCTTTTGGTGAAACACCTGAGTAAGACAACAACCAGCCAACCCAAACAGTCAGTACAGGTATTGTCACTGCATCTATCATGTTAAGCTGGATTTTCACGAGCACCTAACTGCTTTTCAGTAGGACTCATGACCTGTCTTTTGACAACTGAAAACCAAAATCCATAGAAAGCCGGCATCCAAAGGAAGGCATTTACTTTTCTTAATGCTGCTGTTAGTCCTGAGACAGTCTAGCACAGCTGGTTTACAAACCTCCAGAAACAAGGGACTAAAAGCAGTAACACTGGCAGAAAAGGAGCAACTGCTGTCTACTGAAGGGTCAGTACACATTAAGGTGGTGCAGAGTTAAGGCAGGCACTCATAACAAAACAGGAGACAAACACAAAACTTAAACTACGAACCCATTATGAGCAAATCCAGGACAATATCAAGTTCTTTCCTCTGTCAAGGTGGAACCCAGAAACTCATTATTCTTCTGGGTTTTTTGTTTCTTTGGTTTTTTTAAATACTGTATAAAGGTTTTGGGGGGATAGAGTCTGATACCTGACTATTTTGTTTTAATGAGCACTGGCTACAAAGGTCTTGACTCCTGAAGTGATCTTCAAGGCAAAAATAAATCTCATTCCCCAGTACTTTCCTTACCTACTCAAATCCCACGTGCCCTTCTGAGTACATACCTGCTGGAGCTGGTAGGTTTATTCCCCGGACGATAAGAAGGTGCATTTCTGTGCTGTTAAGCTCAGAAAATATCCTGTGAAAAAATAAAGACAAAATTGTGTATTCATCCCAGTAGCCCACCACCACTTGATCCACTGCCAGACCAGGATGCTACTGGTATTTGTCAGACCTTTTTCAATAGTGCACTCCTACAGAGATCATCTTCATAAATTACAGAAGAGCAAGGAAAGAGCACAGAGATAAAAACATCTCTGGGGTATAGTGAAAAATGCCACAAAGCAAGCCCAAAGGCAACAGGATTGAGGGAGAAAAGAGAGGAAGGAAGAGTGGCTGAAGCAGCAGAGTGTCAGAGATTAACCTGGAGATATTTTGAAAACAAAAGAACCCAGAAGAGAAGCTAGAGAACAACTCTGTATTTAAGTTGTTGAGTGTCCTTTCAGGAATGCTGAGCCTAACCCTAGGTGCCCTCCAAGTTTACTGAAACCCACAAAACCCTAAACAAGAGCTAGAAACCAGAGAACTCATCCTGAGAAATGTTTTTCCACACCTTATCATTTTAAAGGTTCTTTCCTCAAAGTGATGGCTTGGAGGATCCATTCCTTGTGCTCGTGCAAGCCGTAGGATGTCCATGTCCTTTTTACAACCTTGTGCCAGTTTCTCAAACCTATAGAACAGGCAAACAAATAGAAAAGCTACACACACTGGGACATCAGACAGAGCATTCTGCCAGATACAGGCCACAGATTAATCTTCAGATCAGAGGTCTGAGAGCAACTGGGAAATGCAGGCCTCACAGTTAGTGATGCCTTCATGTAATGCCAAGCCTACCAACCTGAGCCCCTGTCACCTCTAGGAGGGTCAGGCAGCCTCAGGCCTGGGATGATTTAACAGTGGGTCTTACCGAGTCGTTTCTGCTACGTTTCCCAGATGCATGAATTGCTTGGAATACTGCAAACACCTCTGTCAACAGAAACAAAACCAAACAAATACAGATACACTCAGTGATCCTTACACATTGATTCATGACTGGCAGAAAGTTCTGAGGTTGATGACAACCTAATTTAAGAAAAGCCAAGAGTTTTCCCAAGTCACCCAAAACATCCACCCTCCCGTCATTTAAGCCAAAAGCTGAGCACAGTATTTGTTTGAGCCCTTCAGCCCTATTACATTTTAATCACTTCATTTTTAGAGATGAGGTTCACCCAGGGGCTAGTCTTAATCATTCAGGTATAATCTTCAAACTTCAGTGTTCATATTTAATAGTGTTAATTTGACCCAAGCCTCCAAGAACATCCCCTGTCTTCAAGTAGTAGAGAATCCAACTCTGAACCTCTTTCACTTTAGGATGCACAAAATAAAAAGTACTTTAAAAGAAAAACAAAACGCCCCACAGAAACAGTGATGGGATTATAACACTGATAAACCCCAGAGAAATGTAAAAAAACCCAAACAAAACAAACAAAACAAACCCAGAACATTTCTAAAAAAAGACAAAATAGTCACCTCATGTTGGTCCTTCAGCAATTTTATGAGCTGTGCATATACTTCATCTGCTTTCTGAGACAGCCTGACATCTTCATGGTGTATGAAGATAAAATCACCCTCATCATCTGTAGGGGGTGATGGCAGCTGCAACACAAGCACACCACATTTCAGAGCCCTTATAGGAAAAAATGAAGTAGACAAAAAGCAGTCAGAATGTGCAGAAAGGTCAGACAAGGGAGATGGGTTGGTTTTCTTCTCAAGGCAATTTCAAACCAACCACTACTCACACCACTTCCTGACAACTGCTTCAGTCATAAACCACTGCAAAATGTCTTTCAAGCCTAGTTCCCTGGTTATTCAAGTCAGGAGAGCTATTATAGTGCAGTCTGGTTTCTCCCTCTACCCAAATACCATAAGAAACCAGAGCATCACTGTATCCCATGCACCTGATCCTCATCCCAAAATGGAGTTAGGACACAGTTAAGAGAGGTACTCACACCCTAAACCCAGGGAACACTTCCAAGGTCTGTCATTGTAAATCAAGGAGCAAATGATTCATGGAGACTAAATTTTCTCAAAATCTGGCACATCTGAGGAGCAGCAGAGGAAATAAACCAAAACCAAACCAAAAATTTCAGGGCTCAGTAGCCAGATTTATCACTTGAGCAAACTAACTTAATTTGAGTTAAAAAAAAAATAAATTATTAAATCACTGAAGTAATCAGTTGTCCAAGAATATGAAACAAAGCAGAACACTAACAGTCCCACTAACCTTGGAAATATCAACAGGCTTGCCACGTTTTGCTTGCTCAATCTTTAGGTCAAAGCTCTTAGCTGTTCTGAGATACATCTTAGCCTGTTCAAGGTTGTTCTCCTTCTTTGCTTTGATGGCTGCCTTCAGGTACTGCTTCTTTCTGTTCTCCAGAAATTCCAGCTGTTCCTTAGCTGAAAAACAGTTGTATAAAAACCTCTCACTCATCTGACACTGCCATGCCCCGGAAACAGGTTTATTGTGTTCAGTTTATAGCCAGAAAAAGGTCAGTAAAAGTACAGTTATCAAATAAGGACACTCCCTTACTGCACTTAATTGTTTCTTGGCCAGTTTCAGGTATCAGGAAAAAAAAACCCAAACTTCCTTCTACTATGGCATCCTCCATCAAAAAACCTCACAGCACTTCACAAGTGTCACAAGAGTAATTAACGCCCCTTATTTGCAGGCAGGAGACAGATTCCAGTACAGCTGATTAGTCCAAAGCAGAAGCTGAATCCAAACTTTCATCTTGATATGTTAACTTCTAAAAGACAGCAAATATTATTAGCATCTCCTGGACTCATTTCTTCCCTCTGCCCTGATGTGTCAGAAAAAACCCCAGATGAACCAATGTGCAAGCACATTCAGGGGTTATCACCTTTACTTATCTGTAATACCTTGCCATCTTCATTTTTATTAATTCTTGGGTTTCCTCTTCCCTAAACAGTGAGGACAACCACAGAAGACAGAAAAGATTGCTTTACACTGTACCGGGTCAGTGCATCCTGCCTTCTCTTATGCCTCACTTAGGAAATGGTACAGCATGAGCTGATTACAGCCATTTCCAAAGATACTCGTACTGTGTTCACCACTGCACTCTACTCATGATTACATGAGCTAAACAGCACTTGCAAGAGGTGCCTGTCTTAGCAAATAAATATATCAATGACTATGTTCACTGCTCTCAGGTGACAATCAGCTTACTCCCATCCTTGCAAAAGAGCCCGCTGTCCTGCTGCTGTGTGCAATTTGCCCAATCAGCCAAACCCAAACTAATTATCCAAGGTAGCTAGCCCAGATTCCACTGACACAAAACCCAGTGTGCTCTGTGAGGCTGAGACACAAGAGCACAGATATTTTCTAAGAAAGTCTGTGGAGGATGGACACAGAGAAGCCATTAATCCAACCGATCTTAGCTCCTTGACCTTCCTCGTATAGGCCTGAAGTGCAGCTGCTCTGCTCCAAACTCCACTGCACCTTGTGCCTTCTGACAAAGAAAAAACATTTTTTTTACAGTTGATTTATCAGCTACAGGCAGCTGTAAGCTGCACTTTGTAATTCTAGCGGGAAGGAGGTAACATTTGGATCACAGAATGTACTTTGGCTAGTGAAATACAGCTTTACAATAGCATAGTACTGACATTTTGTTGGGAAAATCTTGCCAGTATGTATCTGTCCAGGTTCTTGTTGCACCTACTGGTCTTATTTTAAAATACTTGATACACGTAGGAGAGATTCCTGTAACATCAGTGACCAGGTATTATCAATTCCTTCACAGCATAAGTCTAGGGTGATTCACTCAGGAGATTAATATGTCAGCTAAAATTCAAAAAAGCCCAAAAATAACATCAAACCAAAAAAAACAAACCCCTAAAACTCCTGAGGATTCATAAATTTTCAAAGCCAAAATGGACAATTACGGTGTTTTAGTGGTCTTTATAAAAGAAGTAATGGAATTTTCTAGAGGGGAGAGTTATGAGCTAATCCCAGTGTCCCTGGGAAATGCTTTTATGCTGTGCAAAAGCACATGCATCGGCCAGCTAGGCAGCTCTGCTCTGTCCCGAGGGAACCACCCAGGGCAGAATGGAAGAAGGATGGGATTACAGTCAAAGCACGACAGCAGCATCTGAGAAACTGAACACTGCTGGTGTCTGCCCAAATCACACTGTGAGGTGGTGGCTGTCCCTTCCTATCCGTACAATTGATCTTGTACAGACAAGTGTGACCTTAGCAACGGGAGGACTGGAGATAGATGAAGGGCCTACAGACCAGTTAGGGATCTTTGGATGAAGCACGGGGCAGAAACCACTGCTTGATGTAGGAAACTGAATTAGATCATTGAATGATTCACACTGGCAAGCCATCCCATTTAATGAGAGTGAGTACACGTAGAGTTCAACTGTGAGCAGAGTTAAATGTTATGAATCGATATACTTGTTACATCAAAATTAATTAAAAACCCAATCACCCTTATAATTACAGATGCTGCCTCTGTGAAATAAAGCTGCATGGCTGGTCCAGATCTGCCCTCCAGCAGACACACATCAAGGCTCCTCTCAGAGGCAATCTATGCCACACATTCACAGGCGCATAGGTAAAATATAATGAAAAGAAGTCTTTTCCACAGTCTTAAACTGAACTGGTGCAAACACCTTGCACCTGGATCACTGGCAGTGACGATCCCACCACCTTACCAGCTGGAGGGAGCTGATCCAGTGAGTCTGCCTTGTCCAGGGTGGAGGATGATGGAGCTGGTTTCACCCGCTCAGGAGACCTCTCCTCCTCAGCTACAGCAGATGGCACTGTAATTGGCTTAACAACCTGAGTCGGCTTTCCAGGCAGCTGAGCAGGCTTCTTGGCAACTGGGGCCTGCGTCAGAGGTTCATTCTAGCATAACAAAAAGAATTTCATATTAAATGCATAAAACCTATTGCAGAGTTGAGGACAGTATCTCGTGCATCAATGACCATGGTTATCACCGTATCAGCCTTCTGATAACCACATTTAAAGGGAGAATAACATTCCAGATAGCAAATTTTAACTTCTGGAGGTTTATGAGCCAAGCCATGCCAGTAGGTAGTTGACCTATGCAAGCATCAAACCTCCACTATAGAAGGGACAAAAGGAATGTTCAACAAGGCAGTGATTTTAAAAAAACCAGATGCATGCAGAAAAGCCATCATCCAGGAATTCTCTACATTAAAAGCTACTCCAGTTGAAAGCACAATCAGCAACCAAATCCACAGAGATAAAGAAATCAAACCACAGTCTAAAGGCCGGTGCTGCCTGAGCAAACTGAGTTAGTGTTGAACTTCCTGGGAAAGCATAAACACAGGAGCTACAAGGATGCAGGATTGAAGTACAAATTTAAGTACTTTAGAACAAAGTAAAGGGGTGCCCAGGATCTGAAGTGTTTGCTTTGAAAATAAAGTCAACATACAAGACTTACGAAAGAGCCAAACTCTGGATCTCAAACTCTGTAGGTAGTGACTGTAGTAACAACTCATCTCTCTCCACTACACTATAATGCAAACTGAAATTACTACTGAGACCCTGTACTATTCAGACTTCTGGGAAATGTATTTCATCTCAGTATCCTTGCTTGACTGGAAATCCAATGGCCCTATCTCTGTGTATCACAAAAGACAGCATTTTAACTTTTACACATCCTACTAAGGAAATACTAACCTCCTCCTCTTCATCATTCTCCTCCATGTTTGCCAGCTTGCTGGCACTTTCCAAAACAGCAGCTATTGTACTGTCACCATCCACTGCTGTGACACCAGGAAGAGGGGGAAATCCTGAGGAGGAAAAGAATACAGAAGTAGAAATGCATAAGACCTGTGTTCTGTCTTCCATATCTCTTCTTTTCCTGTAAAGAATTCAGAATTCATCATAACTAGATTGAGGCCAAGGTCACAAAGCCTGGCAAGATAAAGTCTGAGTGGTGGGCTTAAGATCAGATCCAGGCTTAAAGGGATAATGGTAAAACAGAGCATAGTTTTCTAAGCTGAGCAACTGGCAGTCTGGCAAGGAAACTCACAACCTCAAGACTTTGGTGACAGAGATGCCCCCAGAACCAGCCAGTAATTCGGTCTCTCTGCTTTGCACAAAAGGACAGTGGATTGTACAAACAGTTGCTGTCTCCACTTTTCCCCCTCTCACTGCTGCCTCCCCTCGGTCGGTACACAGTCCAGCAGAAAATCAGTGCTATCCCCCAGAGTAACCAACAAGACATTGCTGACATCTGGGTAACACATTAAACCTCTGCTGAAAATTTACTGCAATGCAGAGGGTGCAAACTAAGGCAGTAGTTAAATGTGAAGTATACGAAGAACAATCTTTTTCATTATGTTACTATCCTTTTAAGGATGGGATGAAGGCTTGACGATCGAAGATAAACTCTCACACTGCCATACTACCAGTTCAGTGTCAGCTGCAAGGTCCCAGAGCCACTACCACAAAATGTCTGTGAATAAGATGTATCTCATTAACACGTAGCAAGTGTTCTTGTTGCCAGTCTCATTAGAAGTACCAATAAATAATGACTAAACTGCTCTAAACCTAGAGATGGCTGCCATGGGGACAGAACAAGTCTGAGGTACACAGGCAGGCAGAACACAGAATCCTACGCTGCTGCCCCCGTGTGACATTTGATCCATTACTCAGCAGCGCTTCTGTCTCTAAGGAGGTCAAGGCTGGTACTTCTCACCACGCAGGTGCAAGGAAATGCACTGCCAGTTTGTTTTAACCTCATTGCTGGTTTCAGGGACTGCCTGATGGTTGTCTCCAGTGTAAATCATACAGTCTTCTAAATGATCACTGAAAAATACGCAGCTAATCTTTAAGGGAACTGAGGAGTTAACCATATTTTCAGAGGTGTAAGTAAGGAGTACCTCACTCCAGAAATTGATATTTACCCAGAAATGGATCGTTCTAGAAAAAGGAATGCTGAACAGCTTTTCAGGGACAGCTTCAAAACAGGGAACCTTCAAAGCAGTACATGACCTAACAGAGCGGGCACTGCCTATTTGACTCTTACTACAGCACTTGCCATTCCCACATCTGACAGTGACAGAAAAGCCACAAGGCCTGTGTCCCTTTTCCAACTTAAAAACTCTAGGCAGCACTTTCCAGTGCTAAGTGTTATCTCTTCAGAAGAGCACATCAGGCACGAGATAAAAAGCATGATGCTTCCTATGGGAGAAACAGTATCATGCAGAGCTGGAGCACTCCTAGATGACTTTGTCCAGACTTTTACAGACACAACACTGTATGTTCTGAAGAAGATACAAAGGACAGTGTATCAAGAAGCAGGTTCAGTTTCTGCCTCTGTCACTGTCACGGTGTGACCACAGGCATGATTTGCTTCTTCTCTGTAAACTACTTTTACTAGCCAAGAGAGCTGCAATACTGATCTGGCCTGTCAAGTGTTGTAAGAAGATGATTGATTAAATATAGAGTTCTGAGGCTTCTGCTGGGAGGACATCAGGCAAATCATTTCAGTTTCAAGAATCTCCTTCCAGTTAACTAAGAAGCCAACAGACCCCAAGTTTACTCTTCCCTCTAGGAGGGCTGGTACATGTTACAGACAGATAACATTTCCAGTGCCTGTCCATGATTAAATGGTTTAACTTTTCAAATAGTGCCCATTTTAAGTTCTGATGCTGTCAAACAGGCAGTCAAGTAGTCAGGAATATTCATCAGTGTGAAATTTTGGTAGCGTATTAATAAGCAGTTGCACAGTACCATTAAACAGCAAGGCCAGCCTACTCACTGAGAAAAAGGAGGAGCTGTTCCACATGAGGATGTGGCAATATCTGCACACCTGCTTCAGATGCTCAGTAGATACACAAAAGTTGCTATCAGGACGTTTTATATTCACACTTACCAGGAGGAACAGGTAGCTCAGAAAAATTCACCTTTCTCCCTGCTTTATGGGCTCTTATGGCATCCTGGTATTGCTGTAAGAAAAGGCACTCAGTAAGACATAAGATGAAGTTGACTATAAATCAGCAAACATTTATATTTAACCAGCATAAATAGTGCAGGACACACAGTATTTTGCTATAATATGTGCATTGTCTCAGAATATTTCTGCTTCCTCCACATGCTTTACAGCTTCCCTACTGGAGCTCTTGTCAAATAGAGGGATAATACACAAATTATTTCAGCTTTAAAAAAGTCTTCAGTAAGAGAACCAATTCAAATGGCTTTGCTGGATGCAAGCAGCTTGCTACACTGTTTTACCTTGGCTATCCTCTCGTGCATCCTGCCTTTCCGATCATCCCCGCTCGCTTTAGCCTGGGCTGCTGCTGACTTGTACTTCTCAAGCCTCTGCTGCAACGCTTCCAGCACTGTCTTTGGCTGCTGCAGGGAAGCTTGAAATAAGACAGACAGTGAAATGCCACACGATTCAAATGTCTAAACATATGAGCTGTCTTCTTCCGCCCCTGCCTTACCTTCAACAGAGACAAAAAAAAAGTCTTATTATGAACACAATTCTTCTAAAGAAAGGTTAACCTTTAATTCCATTACAGATCCAGAACAAACGTACAGATGGGATCTGCAGCAAACCATATCCAGCAATATTAGCTAGGTTTTAGTCAACCCTGCTGCAGTTCAGTGGGACAGGGCAGACCTTAAAGCACCTTCCAGCCCAGCTCTTTTTACAGCTTGCTACACAAATCCAGAAGTCCTACCTGAAGATTCTTGGGTCTGAGGTTCTGTTTTTGTAAGGTCCTGGGAACTTCCCACTGGAGCTGGTACCTTTTGCTTGGATGCATCTTGTATGCTTCCTAGGCTTTCAAGATCTGCAAAGCAAGGAAAGCAGGAAGCGTTCCATAAACAGCAAGTCAACCTGTGATACTCAAAACAATCAATTTGACCATATCATATTCCTGAAAGCTTTCTGGCTTTAAACAATACCTGCATGGCTAGATATGTCTACAGTTCCCATTAGTCAGAGAAAATGCTTTATAACAGAAAATCTCAAATGCTGATTTAATTTAGGTTAGGGCTGGGGGGGGGGGAAGTAAAATCAGTTCAAGTATTTTAAGTCTTCTCTCCTCAAAATATAACTTGGTATCGTGGCAGATAGGAAGAGTGAACAGGATTGTTAATTGAGTAAAATATCCTAGTAACAAAAGATATGCTGAAAAAGGGAAGCAAGTAATACCATATCCAGACACCCAAGTTTCTGGCACTGTGTAACAGGTTATTTCAGAAAACTACAAAAATATCCACAGCAGAAATCTTGCACTTTTTAAGGCAAGATCATACAATTTCTCTCTAATGCTATTTGGTGATCAGTTTATAACTTAAGGGTACCAATTCTCACAATTTCTTGAAATAATCTATCATTTAATTTCTTAGAATAAAATAATCTACTAAAGTAAATTGTTTAAAACACTGAGTTGCACAGACCACATATTGTTAGTGGTGATACTAGATCTATCTTAAAAAAAACCCAACTTCCTCTTACAAAGATAAAAGTATCTTTAATACTGGTAACTTGCTTTAAGAATTAGACTTTACTGCACTGCAATCTGCTTGTTAATCTCAATCTGAGCGTCATGAACTTCAGTAGCAGCACGTAACACCATCAAATATTACAGTAAACTTTAAGAATGTGTCATTACCCTTCTTTCCTTCCCACTTCAGATACTGACTGGCATTATCTAAAGTTATAAAACTAGGAATATTAAACATCACTACCTACTTGAACTTGTAATTCCAAGAGAGTGCCTTCAATATAAACAATGATACATCATTTTTCTTTGTTGGTCTTCATTAGAAGTTGAATATGCAGTAAGTCTCAGACCTAAGTGATCTTCAATTCTTCTACAGTTTAGCAATCAAATGCAGAATCATTCCAATACAGCACAGAGACTTCTAAATGAGTTTCTGTAAGACAAGCCTTACCCTGAGGAGATGGAGGCATATTCTGGAGGTCTATCGGTTGGCCACTGTCCAAAGCTTCCAAGACCACATCAAATTTCTAATGCAGAAGAAAACAAAACAAAACAAAACACCACAGAAGATTTATTCTAGTATGTCCAAGACTTGACAGCTGCCACTCAATGCATGTGGGTACAGCACAGGGTACGTTTAGCATTCAGGATTTCTTGTGTACATACCTTGCCCGTCTTCATATATTCCTTTGCTTTCTCCAGGTCCCCTTGCTGCTTGGCTTTTAGAGCTGCTAATTTATACTCCTTCTGCCTCATAAGTACCATTGCTCGTGCATTGCTGTTCTGGAGATCTGTGCAAAAGAAACAATGCTGAGGCTTGAAGAAAGGTGTGCATCCCTTGCTACATCCATCTATTCAAACCTGCATTTGTCCTCTTTTGCTATAAATCACACAGCCATTTTAAAGTCCTTTTCCCTCCAGTCTCCAGGAGTCCTACCAGACATAACAATCCCACAACTCAAAAAAAAAGTCTTCTAGTCACTATCTTAAAGCTCTTCAAAGCTTGGAATTCCATGTCACAATTCTGAATGACAAACTGAGGCACAGGAAAAGTTAAAGACACTGACACAGTGCATGTAAGAGGCTCTATAACAATAACTGGTTCCACTGCCAGAAATTCAGCATCCCACTGATAATCCCATCTGAAACATTTAGCAAGGAGCTTAACATAAGCAGTGCTTCGCTATACAATACAAATATCAAGAAAGTTGTATCACTAAAATAGTGTTGCAACAGCTTATCCTCTCAGGTCATAGTACCTGTTTCCTTGGTAGGACTAGAAGCAGCATGACCCTGTAGAGACTCTGATTCCAGATGCTGCACTGCCTCGTGAGAGGTCTTCTGCTCATCACCTGCAGCAGACTCAGCTTTATTCTCTGGCAGCACACTGACTGAATCTCCTGAATCCTCTAACTCCACTCCCATGGCTTCAGCTAAGTGAGAACTCTTTCCTGTTGCAACAGGAGGTGGCATTTCTTCCTCATTGACTTTTTTGCCTTTCTTCACTGCAGTCAGCATAGTTTCCAGTGTCTGGCAGAGATGGAAAAACAAAGTCAAAAGGCATTTTCATCAAACATATTACTGGCCTAAAACCATGAAAACACCCTTCCTTCATCACAAACACTACTTTCCTCAGTGGTTTTTTTTTTTAAATTTAAGGTTCAAACAACACACTTTAAGCCAAACCAAATGTTTTACTACTTTCACCTTCCACAGAAAGTGAAATGGAAGCACAGAAAAGACAACAACAAAACCTCATCAGTGCCAGAGTCACTGCTATTTTTGATTAGCCATTACATTGTTTGACCTATTAAGCAACAGTAGCCAAGATACTTCAGACTGACTGCATGTGAGATTGGGGTTCAACCCAGTACAGCAACCCACACACAGCTCTCCTCCACATGTGGGATGACAGACTGACTGGAAATGGAATTAAACACTGAGATTAAAGTTCACAGTTCCGAGAAGTAAGTACAAGAGATAACAGTACACCATTTGTTGGCATGTGCTAATTAAGGAAGCGGGAGCTGTGAAGTGAAATCTAGTCTATTATCCTTAGCTACACTGCTTAGGAGCATGGAAAGTCCCTACCCTGAAAAATAAAGGAAGATCAAACAGTGTGCTAAGCTTTGTTATTGGATGAAATAAGCAGGTTTGCCCATCCCTCTTGTCTCTGAAAGGTGAGGTGGTTTCACCTACGTTCCTTTCAGAGCTATCACGCAGCAGACACATACAGACATCTCCTTTCTTGTGCATTTCTCCCCTGGGTTTGGCCTCACTTGTTCCCTTCGTATGCTAAGACACCTGGTAGCTACTGAGACAAGACATTCTCCCCGCAGTGGCCAGTGCTAAGCTGCTGTCTGAGGTGATGCAGGAGACCAGATGAAAGCAAAGAGGGCAATAAAGGCACTCTGCACAGCGGTGATCACCAAGCACTGCCAGCTAACTACGAGCACGCCACCTGGCTGGAAAGATGCAAAGCTGAAGGAATGGCTCCTCGCTGCAGTTCTCAATTGCCTCGATGAAAAATCCTGTTCTGCTCATATTCCAGCACAGCCAACACACATAGGGAAAGGTATCACCTTTCTCTGTCTCACAGAACCGAGTGGAAGGTTAATATCTAACTGGAAGGTATGTGTGCTAGGAAAGCTCCTAAATTTTAAGGTAACACTGAGCAGCCATCACAGGTCAAATTCAGACCTACACAGGTGGGTTAACACCAGCATTCACCACAAACCTCCTCTCCAGCTGCCTACTAGCCACATTTAACAGAAACAAAGCTAATGCACAAAAAGAATTTGAAGTTAAGGTTTATTTGTTACATCAGATTGGTAATAAGTACCAAGAAATGTTTTTGAAGTAACTGAAGGCAGCATATTAGAATCTCTTTCCCCATATAACAAATTCATGCATCTGGAAAGACTGTGAACTACACTTCAGAGAGCTGACTTTGCCTCCCTCTCACTCACATACCTGATGAACCCAACTTACCTTAAGGCCTCTTTCATATCGGCGTATTTTGGCACTCTCGCCAGACTCCTTCGCATTAGCAATCGCTGTCCTGTAGTCAGCAATTCTCTCCTCTATTGTCTGTTGTAGCTCACTGGCAACAGCAGGAAGTGAGGTGGTCTCAGAAAAAAAAAAATAATAAAAATCGAGAAAACTTATTTCATCCAACTCTACAAGTACTCCCAAAGCACTGAAAAACAAATACTCTTCTTCTCCACGCGCTCCCGCTAAGCAAGAGCGCAAGGACGAAAGTCTCTAAAACAGAGGAGCAGTTGTGCTGCACTAACGGTCCCTGCATCCACCTCTGGGCTTCCTCTCAAAGGCGCAATAGAAAGAGAATGGGTGGAGACATGGAGAAAACTCAACAGTCACAGGGTAATTGGAGCCATGTGGTTAGGGAGTAGGTGAAGAGAACAGTAAAGTCTCTCAAGCACCACACAACAGAGGGCGTGAAGAGGTATTTTGGCACAAAACTGGACTTTTTCCTTATTTTTTAAAACGTGGTAGTTTACTCCCTTCTGGGCTTCTCCAACCTGGTTTTACTACATGAGCTCTTTTTTTCTCCTCCTACAGCCTGGAATTAGTTCAGTGACAAAAGCAGCCAAAGCAAAGTTATGAGTAGCTACTTAAAAACATGCCACAGCTCCAGAGACTTTTCAGATGGCTACTGATGTAATTATTGCCATTATCTCTATAGAAACGGCCTCAGACCCATTTATTAATTGCTCCAAAGCAGAAGGGCTCTGGAATCTGTAGCACACAACAGAAACATGGCAGTTACCGAATAAAGGATTTGACTGCATGACAATTGACAAATTAAGCTGAGAAAGCTAACGGTGCTGAGAACAACTCCACAAAGATGTCAAAGATGCCGAGTTATAAAAAGCCTCACAATTTTGGCACTCTGCTCAATATCTGCAGGGGAAGATAGGAACTCTGGAAGCCTGAACTGCATTCTGCAGGCTCCTATGTATAATGAGGGACAAGACATGCCCGATTCCAACTGTTTACCTCCTCAGTTCTACGCTAACATTAAAAAAAAAATCATCCTCTGAACAAAGCAAAAAATTCCCCCCTATCAATACAGCACTGGTTTCCACAGAGAAGACAGCAATAGTGTAGTTTTTCCTTCCTTGGAGGTCAAGATGACCCCTCTAGACCTTTGTTTGTGACTCTCGTATAAGCTGCATGACAACAGTGATTCAGCAAAACTGTCAGGAACGTGAAGCTCTTTCCTACCTGTGGCTGCAGTTCAGGTTGCTCATCTTCTGGTTCAGCTGTGGATGGCTCCATTTCTATTGTTTCATCCTCACAGCTTCCTGTCTCACCTTCCACCCCCAGAACTTCTTGCAGTTCTGCCTAAAATAGAAGTAAAAGCCAACAACAGGCTTTTCCTCAATATTTTCTTTTTTTCCTCAAAGGACAAAATAAAATTAAGTCTCGAGTTCCAAAAATCTTTGGACGGACCTTGAATCCAAACAAAGAGTGTAAAGAGCTTGTATTCTGGTCATTAACATTTATTTTTTTTTATTTTTAAATGAAACTGGTTACACTTGCACTCACAACAGGGAGCCAGATACCACTCCAATGCCCCAGGGCAGCTCCAAGATCACCACGCAAGTTTGTGGCTAGAGATCTGGAGCTGGAGAAATTCAGAGAAGGACTTTCATAAAGATCATTCAAACCCAAATTTGATATTTCCTAAAAGCACCTATTAAAAATGTCAGTCAAAACCACTGCTTCCCACTCTTTCCCTAAACTCTGCCAACTAGATCACTCACTGAAATGACAAAGAATTTCTTGGGAGATAATCTCTCAGGCCAAGCACTACTTGAAGCAGCAGCAAAATGGTGACAGACATCACTTTCAGGAGTATGTCCCTGGTTGTATTTCACCAGATGATATGGAATGAGTTCCCCCCACTTCTCTAAGACACTCACAGATATGAATATTAGTTAGAAAACTCTTACTCTGGTGTGCAGGGGCCTTTTTTATCTAATGGAATGCTTTTGCAGCATTTTAGTTCTCACCACAGTTTTGCCAAAGACATGCTAAAACTTTTTGTTAACAAAGTTATGCATACCAACAAGTCTGTATCTTTCTCCAAGTCTTCATCATCTACTTCCTCCTCCTCCTCTTCATTCAGGTCCTTCATACACTCTGCAGCCATCTTTTCAATATGATCCATGGGCAGAGGAGCTGTAAAAAGAAATCCCAAGGAGCCATAAACCCCAAGCAGCAGTTATGCAGTCACTGGATATAAATGCTACGAATTCTAAAGTAGTTGCTACCAGCTGAAAGAGAGCAGTGACTTGTCCCCTTGCTTCCCCTTTATCAGAGAGTGTCACAGGTAAATAAGGGTATACTCGTGCGTAAGGGGCAAAGCCCGGGAAGTGAACACCCAGGGAAAAAAGCTGTACTAGTGTTTCTGGGGGTGACAGTCAGGGTAAGCAGTATGACAAGGAAAATGCCTGCATTCAATAGCTTAGCTCAGAAATGAGATCTCAGGGAGAAATAATGTCTGTTTACTAACACAAGGAGCCTGAATGGCAAAACCATAAGCACTGTGATAGACTAGCAGGTATACTGGAACACAACAGAGTACCTGATCAAACTACAACTAAAACCACTGGAGTTTTGTATTTGGTCCATGTTATGCTTGAGACTCCAACAGCTGATCCATTTTCTCAATCTACAGTCTTCATCACAAGAATGCATCTCTCTCCATCTCATGTTAAACTAGGTATGTATTTATCCTGATGATGCACATTGACATTAAACATTAAATTTTAGAGACATACTGAACAACAAAAGCATTAGTCATACTCCTGGCTGTTAACATGACAAGCAAGGAGGCACAGCAAACTATCCATATGTTTGGAGACAGCAAGAAAGGAAGACAAGAAAAATCCTTCTCCCTTGAGGAACTACATGTTTTATACTTCAAACACCACTGCAAAGTCACACATGGCATACAAAAATAGAATGCTCCAAATCAAGGCATCATGCTGGTCTTGAGCCCCAAAGCAGCAGCAGAGCAGTGGCACAGAGAACTGCTAAGCACATCAGAAAAAGTGCTGTTTCTCCTGCCTCTCCAACTACACTTCCACATTTCCCGTACTGCTGTCTCATGAGATTTTCCCCTTTCCAAATCATTCTTGGCTACTTTGTCTTGCAATTTCTCTTCAAGCTTCTGGTCTTCACCCTGAAAACTCAACTCTGCCTTGCCGAGGTCTCTACTTCATGCTCTGCCGACCACATCTTTCTTAACTATCAACTTCCTCCACGCGTTCTCAAAGGTGAAGCTGTTTGTACACCGATGCCAACTGTCCACATAAATGCCTCTGATACTTCCCTGTGCAGACATGTGACTGTGACTCACCAGCGTCAGTAACCATTGCCTAAGATACAGAGCTCCGCAGGCAGTTTAAATGGATCCAAACCAGATCACATCCACCCCCTGCATGTGCTGAATCAGCTGAAATGTATCCTAGGCACAAAGCTGTTTCTGCTCAAACAATCTCATCTACCGTGTCAGCGCTTCAGTACCTGTATCAAACGTGTTGCCCATATATGTGACCATTGACAAAACTCTGCGAGTGGGACAGCGGGTCACATCTGAAGGCAACTGGCTGTATTTCAAGGGTCAAAAGTGTTCCCTACATAAGCCCCACTAGAGGCAAAAAAGCCAACTGAGCCTGCTCAGATGGCTGGTTCAGGTCTAATCCAGTATGGCAAGTTGAGGCTACGAATTCAAACACCCGAGTGGCTGACCAACTAGCATTTATCAGTCACAAGTGGCAGAGATCTCTATAGCTAAGATGTTGCAACAGTGCAGCTTTTGCTGCCTGCATTTTCAGAGATGACTCCCACAGCTCCATCAGAGCTCTAGAATGTAAATCCAGGAGTCAGTTATTGCACCTTGTGCTCAGCCAAGAACCAAGCACTAGCACATATCGTACTGGGTCCATGATCTGTTTCTCCCATGTCAGTAGTGTACCCTCCTCCTTTCCAGGTGCCAGTCTGCATCCTGATCCCACCACGCACAATGTCCTCAACCAGGTCTCATGAGTCCCCAGTGCCAGCTGTCCAGTTGTTCATCTTATACAATCTATATACTCTCAATTTTACCAGGAAAACAGAACAGCTGTAAATTATTTTGGAAAATAGCTTCATGAGCCGTAACACGTACCTTTAGAAGACATAGTGCATGTTAATTTTGCACTGTCTGAAGTTTAAATTTCCCTCTTATGAATAAAGAGACTGAAAAAAACCCCCAACATTAAGTGACCTGATCAGGGCAAGAAGGAAGTCAGCACTTGAGAAGCTGACAATTCAAGAGCTCCTGACACAGGCTGATCCTCAAAACACTATCCTACACGGTTAAACTGTAAGTAACTATGTCCGCTAGCAGAAGCTCTGTTATTGTGCTTATTAGCACAGTTATGTTTATTAGCTTTAAGGGATTACTACAGTCTTGAAATCTGGACAGTGGAAATGATTTAGTGTTTAGTTTTAGATATAAACACTTCCTCTGTGTCTCATCAATTATGGTCTTTAGACAGTCACTTTTTCTAAGTATTTTTAAATTCTTCATTTCCCTGCTACTCTGGGTGAAGTGCCTTCAAATACTACAGGCAAAATACTGCAGATCTGCAAATACCTCTGTAGTTGCACTAACCCTTCTTTCCAGCACCTGCTCCCACTTCTGTAAGCAAAGGTAGGTCCCATTCTCCCTGCCCCATCTCAACCACTTGCTGTCACCCCTCCCTTGCAGTCACAGCAACATTCAAACAGCCAGGTAGGAAACCAGATCAAGGAACTGACTGAGCTGAAAGCCTCACAAACAACAGGAGTTTATTTTTATAGATCAGTTTCCTGAACCAGCTCACCCTGCAGCCCCATAAATATGTATACCAGCTCAGAGGCAGAGCATGCTCACTAGAGACTGCCCCTCTAAGCAGCAGCAGCCTTGATTTACAGTGCACTACAGCAACCCTGTAAAACACTGCATAGCTGCAGCACTGCAAACACTAATCAGACAAAATTAACAGATGCTTAAAAATCTTAGGAATGGTAATGATCCATTCTAGGAGACACTCTAACCTCCTACATGTCACAAGCTTCAGGATTCTCCGAGTAATTCCCTCAGTTCCAGGATTTCTCTCTTATAAGGGTATTCAATTTTGTTTACAGGCTCCAAGCAACTAAAAATATAATGCTCCTTCAGTAAATTCAGTCTCTAAACAAAAAAAACCAGAAGAACCAAACAGCTCACCCTCCACATGAAATGTGATTTCCATTTTGAATTCATCTACCACACTTTTTTATGAGTTCATATGCTAAAAAGCACGTCTTCATTTAGCCATTAAACTGGCTAGCCATAATAGATCTATTTCCTGTGTCCACAAGAGTACAGACAAAAAAACCTCTTACCCTTTTTGTGGAGTAACAGATTAAACCTTTCAAAGTGAAAGAAAGAGTAGCTGCAATTTCATCTTTTATCAGTGATGAAAAAAAAAATAAATTAGATAAATCAGTGATTTGTAAATAAGTATCTTTAATAAATTATTCAGGTTGTCAATAAATAAAATCCAGATACTTACTTTTCTCTTTTGGTTTTGATCTCCCTTCTTTCACCTTTGCTCCTGTGATAGCAGCAAGCTCTGCTTCTAGGTCCCCATCATCCCCACCTTCCTCTGCACCCAGCAGCATCTCTTCAGGACTGAAATCTACAAACAGCCCCAGCTGGAGACAAGGGAAAATAAATAAATAACATAAAAGAAAACAAACCAAAAATTAAATAATGACTTTTTAAAAATCGATAAATGTAAAAAATAAAATTAAAATAAAATCACTGCAGTTAGACCAGAGATGACACTCCAAAACATCCCACGGCATGGATTATTTAAAGAGTTTCATGCATTCCAGACTGTTGATGATTTTAAAGCCACTTCCATTACCAAAACAACACACACCAGGCACAAAAAAGTGACCTAAGGTACGTAAATTGTAATAAGCCATAAATACTTCCTCCAAAACTCTACACAGTAACTGAATTAGATTCATCCTGTAAGGTAGGTGGAGAAGCTTTCCTCAGACTTTTTCAAAGCACAAGCCCCTTGTTGGCTCATTGGTCTTCACATGTCCAAGTTGGAAGCAGTTCAGCTTTGCTCAAGCAAAGAAATAATCAGTTGTCCTTATCACAAGGGTTAACAATCTCCTTGTCCCCCCCAAGGATTGGAAGGCATGCCAGAAGATGAAGCTGCCTGTCAGTTTATAAACTAGTGTGAATAAGTAGTAGCTACTTTTTTTTTAAGGCTATGTAATTGAGGTGCTGGTGGCTACTGCCTTGAAATATTTTATGTCCCTCTTTGAACTCTTTTATAATCCCAAGGAAACATGTGAAATATAGCTGAGAAACACCGACTCCAAGAACCAGGAACAGTGTTCAAAAATCAGCAGCTACTTGTTTACTAGCCCCAGTCCCGCCCCTGACAGCCTGTGAGGCACTGGGCAGAGCAGCCTGCCACCCTCTGCCTTCTCCATCTCCCAGAAAACAAAACTAATACATTTGTAGTCTTGGATAGGACAGAAAGGAGATCAAAACACATTTAGTTAGGAAGTATTTGTAACAGTGATCGAAAGATTCCAGTTCTACGGAACATCCGTACACCTCTGATCAAGGTGCAAATGGTTCAGGAGCAGGTGAGCTGTTTGTTACCACACTGCAAGTGTAGCAAGTGAAGCAAGTGTGGTAATGAATGAAGTCCAGAACAGAAGCCAGCAGTTCTAAGCCTCTCAATCTGTTCAGCAAGGCACATTTCCAATGAAATTAACGGTATTAAATAAATGTTTAGGAAAACAGGGGAAAGAAGTGAAAACCCCCTTGCAGTTGGTACACCACACAGCACAAACCCAGCCTGAGTTCATCTGCAGAAGCAAACAAGCCGTTAGCGTGTTTGCTTCCAGAAGCAACCCTCCACGCTGTAAGACAGCCTGAATAATTAACCGTATTGCATTAGAAATTAGTAAAATATGTTAATCAGATCCCTAACACACTCTTTGTCTTTTTAGAGTGTGGGTACTTTTTTTTTTTTGGAAGGGGGAAAAGATATTTCCGTTTTTTCTCTTCTCCCCTGTTGAAATGAACTAAGTTAGCCACTCTCCAACTGACAAACATAAACTTTCCTGTCAGAGCAATGCTGACACTACAGAGCTCTAACCAAACCATCCTGCCTCCAGTACAATACTGGTTCCTAAGAAACTGCCAGAAGAGGGTATCTTGGCTATTTTTTCTAATATCCTATTCCAACCTCTTTTTATATCTCCCTATATTCCTCAGCAGTTATTTCCTCCTCTGTACGTTACTTCCCTCTATTCTACCTTCAAAGGTTTCTCAAGTTCTATTCTGGTTCTGACATATTGTTTACCTCTACCTGTACTCTGGTTTTCTTCCACTATTCTACTGGGAATTTTGCCTTGGCTGTATTTCTAATTTTGACACCGTCATCGGGCTTCCTACACTTTCCAACCACGACTAAATCACGTTTCTCTCCTCAAGGCTTCAGAAGCTACACCCAAAGTTAAATGGTATGAAAAGAAAACCAACACATGGACACATCTAAGCTCACTTTGAGCTACAGGAGAGAGACACAGGCTCATCAGCCCGCTGCAAGAAAAAAATACTATACACGGGAAAACTAAAATTAACTGTGTCTGGTGCAGCACCTTAACATTCCCTTATACACGCCCCTGAATTTGTTACGCGATAGTCTGGTCTTGTTATTTCTGTTTTATTAGAGGCATAAGAAAAATCTCCATAGGGTTATTGAAGTTATTATTAAATCCCAATATAGCCCAGGTAGGAGACTACTATAAGCGTGAGTCATGAGGTCTCATGTAAAGATAACAGCATTACAACACTGTGGCTTCCCTGCAAGGCCTCCACTGCTGCATATCAGGTATTTACTTTAAGAAGAATGTGCTGAGGGAGAGATCAGGAAAACAGGCACCACACGATTTTATTTTTTTTTTTTCCACAGTCCTGCAGTATCTTATTAACACATGAGAGATTGTAGCAGGGAAACAGCAGCAAGAGGTCTGAAGGAGGCCCCCCTGAAGAGCCGTGGGAGGTTTCCCTACCTGCTTTGCAACCACATCTCCCTGGCCCTTTGCCTTCCTTACCTGCTTTGCAACTGCAGCTCCCTGGCCCTTCGCCTGAGGGCTTTTTTTAGGTCTTCTGCCAAGCATGCTGGGTCATGAATTTCAGAGGATTGCGTCTCTAAGGGACTGAGAGCACACGGAATTGAATGTCAGAACCCCCGCCTGCCCCTACACACTGCAAACTTAGAGGCTGGCAGGCAGCGCAGGGCAGGCCGTGCACAAACCCGCAGCTTCCCCGGCACCCCGAGTAGCGGGCGGCAGCAGGAGGGGAAGGGGGGGGCACGCACACCCCGGAACA
>WUAM01000143.1:18812691-18863300 GCA_024336885.1 Actenoides hombroni | reverse complement strand
GGCAGCGCCTGCGCGGAGGGGCGCCGGGGGCCGGGCCCGGCCGAGGGCGGGGCCCGGGCCGGCGGCACCGGGCGTGGCTTGTGGGTGAGCGGAGCGCGGTGCTCCGCCGGTCCCGGGGCCGCTTCCGCGGCAACAACCCTAAAAAGGGGGCCTGAGCATCCACGCCCCACCGCCTTAGCGAACAGGGGCTTTCAACAGACCTGCGGCCCTTTCCTTGAAGTAATCCTTGATAACAGCCCATAAATAAAAAAGTTGGTTATTGGGAGGGCACATTCCTTCTGCTGTTTGTTTCCTGGTCTCCTCAACTCAAATATTCCGCTTTGACTGCAAAGTTCCTTTTCACTGCATCAGTAACATAAGCAGAGCACATTTTAATGATGTCGTTTATGCCCAAAACAAAGTCAGTGAAGAAAAGCTAGAGAAGCTGCAGTGACATCACAACTAGTCTTGAAAAATAACCCAACTCCTTACCCTCAGTACTAATGCAAGTAATCAATTTCCAGCTGGGGAACTGGGTACCAGCATATAAAATTTTTTTTTAAAATAGTTTAATTTAGAATATTTTTAAATGCCTCACAGCAAATTCTTTATTATATAAAATGCACTTTAATACATCAAACATAAGCAAATCCTTTAGAAAAAATACATTTCACTACTCCCCTTTTATTAACAATTTAAAAATTAAAATTAAAAAAAAACAATATTTAAAATATTTATACATATTAAAAAGATAAAATCTCTATTGCCTTATTCCTCCTTGAGTGCATACGTGACATCATCCTGGCTGATATTCAGTCGCACTCTCATGTGAAGATACTTATTACTGGACTCCACCAGCAAGAGCCTGCAGGCACCAAGTCTTGAACAAATTGCCATAATTTCAGATACTGTAGGACTCCGCATGCCTTCAATTCTAGACAAAGCTACGTGTTGATGATAGACCTATTATAAGAGAATAGAATAAGAAAAGAATAAGAAAATAAGAGAAAAGGACACAGGTCATGCTTACCTCCTAGGCTGAGGTGAAAAAGAGAAGCTTCTTTCCCTCCACACCTATGGGAGGGGAGGAAAAAGTAGCTCCACTTGGCTCAGATGAAATGCACATGTGATGCTGTTTTAGCACAAACGGGTAGGACTTTGTCAAGAAAGTAACAATTCCAAGCTATAGTTTATTTTTTCATATAGCCAAAAAGCAAAACAATTAACAACCTAACTTGTCTGCGATTTTCTGACTACAGAATTCTATCTGTTACTACACTTCTTGTCCCCTGGACTATGTGGGCTAAAGCTCATCCAGAAGATTAAGAGCTGACATACAACTAATTACATATCAATCCACTCAGGAGAATGCAAGTCACAGATCAAGGAGACTGGTAAATCTGTAACAAGGATCAGTTGGGGGTTCTCCTGTTTTTTTACTTCCAAAAGACAGAAGAAAACATATTTGGTGCTAGGGGAAAACTGAAGGTAAAAATGTGACAAACCAGTCTAATGAAATATTCTTTGAAGTTCAAGAACCAATGGGCCAGTGTGGCTATGCAATCAGTTGATACAGATATTCAGGAACCAATAGTGGAAAATGTAATTAAAATGCTTACTTACAAACCCATGGAACCAGATGAAACTGGCAGGTTATTTTATATATAAATATATAGCTCTAAACATTTTTATAAGTATTAATGTTTACCATGAAATGGACCCTGTGCAGAGTCTTCACAGCTCTGCTGGTGCCAAGAATTTTATGGGTCTAGGAAAAAATTGAAGGTACTAGCAACATACTTGCCCCTATTGAGAAAGACAGTGATACAGAACATGGAATGAACTTTCAGTTTTCCTCCTTGAACTATGTTGCCTGATATTTTCAGGTTTTTTAATTTTTTCTGTTATAAAGCATGTTAGGTGGAGGCATACAATATTTTCAGATGCAGGACAAAAAAAAAAATCCCTTTGTGACCCCGATCACCAACAACATCAATACAACAAGAGTTTCTAATTCTCAGTATTTAGTCCCATTGAAGTGGTAGCATTCAATTGGTCTTGACATCCAGCCTGGAGAGCCATGCCCAAATTTACCTTGCCATCATACTGTCTTCCATCAAATTTTAAGAATGAAAACTCCAAATATTTTTTAAATATTTACACTTTTATCTGATAATTTTGACAGTGACCCCCTCTTTACAAGAAAAAAAAACCAGCCTCAAAACATAAGCATACCTGTTGAACTGTTGCCTCCTCGACTCCTGCCCTGCGAAACTCTGCTAAAATGGCTTTCAGAAAGATTTGTTCGTGCAGCGACGCATTCCTGAATATCGAAACAGAACAGACAAAAAACAATTTGTGAAGTTTAGAACTTATGAAATATCAGGAAGAAGTCTGGAAAGGAAATCGCTCAGTAATGATGCATTTCAGCACAGGGTATTTTTCTACATGAGAGGGGTATTTTTATGTCAACCGCCCATTATAACACAGCCTACAACTCTGGCACAATACACTGCATTTCACTTCATCTCATGTCTCTTTCAATGTATCTGAACACAACATTGCATTCCATACATCATACATGTTCTGAAGTGTGTTATGGTCAACTTACATTTATGATTTAACAAAGGTAGCATGGAGGGTTTCAAGCCCAAGTAGCACAGAAAAAAGCAGTACTTACATATCCAACAAAATACTGCATTGGGACCCTTTAAAACCCCCTCTCTGCTTAAAAAGATTATCTTCCTTTTGACTATAAACTGGTAAAGCACTTTACCAGTTACAGCTTGCGCAGACCACTGAAGGCCAACAGAATTCCTCATGTGTTTCCCTTGGGAAACCTTTTGGAAGTTCTAACAGAATTTATGTTAAACCAGCTCAAATACAAAATTCTTGCATTCTGCTCAGACCTCTGTCATTGTATCTAAGCAAACAAAGACAGGGCCATAATACAAGTGGATATGTAGAGGGGATTGACTCTTGAGGACCCAGTGTTGACACTGTGCAAGTCTCTTTGGTTTTTCCTCCAAGTCCAAGTCAGTCTGGTCTAATACACTGATTAACCAGCAGTGTTTGCAGTTGTGGGCTCCTGAGTGTGTCTTCCAGACTTAGTTCCAACTGGAACGAATTCAAGTATCTGTACTTGGAAACTGCTGTTCAGTGACATCAATGCACAGTAGAGGGACAATCAGGAAATTTCAAGATACTCTTCCGGATCAGGGTTAACACACTAACCTGGAAACATCCTGTATAAACTTGTACAAGTGATTTCTAAGCCTTTATTTTCCCTGTCTTTAATTCCTATTTTATACTCCTCCTAGCTGTGCTGCGAGGTTGGGTTTGTATTATGCTTCAACAAAGCACAATGCCTCATGTGTGCTCCTGAAGGGTGATAAGGAGAGAGTAAGTGCTTTTGAAAAAATAGCCCAGTGAAAAAGACACAAAAGCAAAGAAATTCCTCCAAGCAATGTTTTTACCTGATTGCATTTATATATGGTGATGAAAACATTTCACCTATCGCTTCTGCTACGTGGGACATCCTCACTATTTCAGGGGTTCTCTTCTGGCTGGCAAACTCACAGATCTCAGTGGCTCTTCTGCAGATATCAAGGCAGCGCCTTGCATCACCAGACAGCGCTGCGACCTGAAAGCAAACATGACAGGTTGGGAGCAACATTTCTTACAAGTTGAGAAGAGAGTTTGGCAAGAATCAATAGGGGAAAAAAAGAACTAACGCATACCCACCTAACCACGAAACAGGAGAACAATGCTACTGTGAACTATGTTACTAGAACTCTAGATTTTTAAGTAGCAATCTTATTGACCAAAACCAACAGAAGCAACCCACCCACACTCCCCCTGACCTGGTCATCACAAATTCAAGACTGAACTGTTTTCTATAACTACAAAAGTCAGAGGTTGAAAAAACCAAACTCAAAAGAGCAGGAAATTCAGTGTGAGTTCAACACCAAAAGTTTTCAGAAATATGATCAATAAAAACCATACGACAACCCAGGTTGAGGCTGAGGAGAAAAAAAAAAGGGGAGGGGGCAAAAACCTACTCAGTTTTTCCATTCAGTAGATTTTAAGAGTACAGTAATATTTTTTTAGTAGATCTCAAAGAATCTTAAAAGCCCACTTATGGTTTACAATTTTCATAAAAGATATGAACGTTTACTAGATACGGTACTGGCCTGTTTTCCCTAACAGATGCTGATAACATACGAAAGCCCTAGAACCCAGTTGGAGCCACAAATGAGAAACTCTTTTATGAAATCTAATTGTGACTTATTTTTCTAGATTTTTCTGAAGAAAAATCATACTAGAAAGACACTGCAGATTATTCGGTCTGCAAAATCATCACTATTACTCTTAGGAAAAGGTGGTTCCTTCATAACAAAATAAATGCTTATATTTACATTTGACATTAATGAACACTATAATCCTACAATGATGCTTAGCAGAAAAAGTTTAAGTGTACACTGGTTGAGAGATGTTCTCACAATTTCAATAGATTATTTTAACATGTAATTGCTAAGATAAGACATTGAACAATGCGTACATCTTAATTTGAGAAGCTACTGATATCTAGTGCATTGTTTATTTTTTTGTACAACTGAGTATTAAGACTGACAACAGAACAGGTACTATTTATTATGCCAAGGCTTTAAGCATCTTGAGGAAGAAAATTAAGATGGATATTTCCACTGTCACTAGCATACTAGTTTTTTGGTTTTTTTCAAGATCATCCAATGACTCACATTATGCCAAACACTGGAGAAAGCTACCATCTTATAACTATGCATCATCACAACTCTTGTTGTCATGCCTCCAGCTCTTGGAATATACTGCTGCCTTCTCAAAGTAGGCGGAAGAAGCGAGGACACCACTTCAGCAACGTTTCCTGTGAAAATACCCTGTATACCTTACAGAGAGGAGAACGTAGGATCCGCTGTTTGCAACCCACTTGCCTCCAATAAAGACTACACCCCCACAGAACCAAGTCTAACTACTGTTAGAAAAACTTTCCCCCCACTGCTGTCTCCTGCCCCCACACCCTTTACCTCACACAACACAAAGGTACTGTGCTTACCTTTCTTGCAACCAGCTGAATTGCATCCTCTTCAAATGCCTCCATCCCATTCAGTCTGGATGAAATTATTTGCTGCAACTGTTTGTAGGTGTAGGGTTGAAAGGACATTCTGGTGAGGCCCTGCAGTAATACAATATAGTGAGAGGTATTTGTAGTACCAAAAACTCTCAACTGCTTGAGCATAGCCTGTATAGTTATTTTCTCTGATAGAAGCAATCTCTCTTTCACATCCTCCTCCAAGTGATATGCTTTAATCAATTCTTCCCCCCCACATTTGTTAAATAAATATGCAAATCCACAAAACTGTGACTAAGTGAGGGCCACTGGCTGGACCTCCCCACTGAAAGGCCTGAGGAGCAAGTGCTATTGCTCTTAGAATTCAAGTTTCCCTTACAGAGTTCTGTAAGCAAATTAGACCCACCTAATACGAAAATCTTTTGATTACAACTGTTCACACTATTTTTTAATACAGTAATAGCAGAGGCTATGAAAAAATATTAATCTCTCTCCTTTAGCAGATCTGGATACATGTATAGTCATACTACATGTGTACAGTCATACTACTGACTTCACAATAGCAACCAGCCAACAATGAAAAACCCTATTCTGGCTCAAGGCAATAAAAACTGCTTTCAGACAAGAAGGACAATCTATTTTATAGATGGTGCACAGCCTTTCATATTCTACAGGCAGCCTGAATTTTGCATTTCTTATGCAAAATTCTTCTCTCTTGTGACTATATGGACTCAGCTGATCTGCAGGTTTAGTGGGTGGGGGAAAGCAGTTCACACACTGGGGAACCATGAGTCACAGAAGGATGGAGGCACGGAGCACTGTTTTTGCAAATCACTTTTCAAAGCAGCACAGATGACATGATCTAGGAAAATATACTCCATACAGGTGTAGAGTGCATCCAACTTTCTGTCCAAAGGTATCCAACAAAGAAAATCTGCCAGCCCATGATGGCAAACAGGGAGAAGTAACCAGGTGAGTGGAATGAAAAGGGAAAGAGGAAGACAAACCAGAAGAGAATTCTTCTGAACTCTACAGTAAACAGCTTAACTATGAAGCACAGCATTTTATTATCCAGATCTTAATATGTTTAAAAAGACATCTGCATTCTTAATTCATTCTTACCAGAACATAGCGTACTTACACAGCATAACATTTGATTAGCAAGCTGGCTCCTAAACTCACTTTGCTAAGATTTATATGGTCATTATTGGCCCTCTGGAGAGGGAATTATAAAAGTGTGGTTTAACCTCTAATGTAACCCATCCTACCTTTCTCCTGGACTACTTTTGATTGCATACAGTACTTTATCTGTTAGTATTTTATAGCATAGCAACAAAACTGCTAGGACATACCAGCCTGCTAGCCACTCTGTTCATCATTATTCTTTCTGGCAAGTCCATGGTGTTAGCAATGGCCAAGATGATTAACTTGGAGTGCTTCTGAGTTGGCCAGTCAAATAAATTGTACATCACGTTCTGTTTCCGGGTCCACAGAAGATCAAGCTGCAGAGACAGAAACAGAAGAATTAGACTGAAAAAGGATGGCTTTGTTATTTCCAACACCTGATGGGGGTCAGAGCTAGTAGCTCTGCCACAGAAGACTACTTATGTGATGTTGAACAAGCTGTCTCTGTTGTACTTCCTTTATCCATCTACTAATAGGACTGCATTTTCTGAATTAGTGTTCTAATCTCTTTTGGAAAAGCACAGTCCTACTAGATGCTTGAACAGTATTAATCACAGCAGAGTGATTAAACAGATGGAGTTTTTAAACACTACTGTGATATTAATACAGCATCTGACAAGATTAAAAGACCCTCCATATGAGAGCCTGAATTAGCTCACAGAAAACAGTAAGTGTGCATTTGCTTATTACTGAACACAGCACATTTAAGGAATTTTAAAACTGAATATGAATTGTTTCACTGATTTTTCTCACTGAAAAAAAAGCAACAGCTTCCAGACAAAATACAGTTGAACTTGACGGTATTTAGGACTTGACTGAAAAACTCATTCCATGACTTGCATCAAAACAAAACATAAAAACAACATAAAATCTAAGGCAGAGAATAATATGGTAACAGGATACCTGCCCAGTTAAATTAAGTTTCCTAATAAGGCTAAAAGGAGCTATTTGTCTTCTTTCTTAAGTCTATTCCTTTTAAAGCACATATGATATATTCTTAAGCATATATAAATTGTCTTTCTCCATCCTCTGAAACCTACCTAATTTCTTACAATACTTCCCAGAAAGAGAATGAAGGATTCTTTGTCTCACCTCATCCACTATCAGCACGGTGGTCTTCCTCTTTGGTCCAGGGGTATTGAACAGTTTTGCCAACAGTACTGCAGCATGGGCTGCTGTCACCTTCTGACCTGTCAGTAACTGGATGCGGATTAAACAATGTTGCAGGTTAACCACATTCAAACGCTAGAAATCGGAAGCTTAATTCTTATGTTAAGTGCCTTGAACAGTGTAACACTGAGGATCTGATGGTAAAGCATAAGATCTCTCAAACCAGAGAGAGATTGAAGAGGCTTTACTTACCTCTAATATCTGCACATAAGCCTGGTGAGGGTCAGTCAGCTTCATGCCATTGATCTCTACAAACTGGAATGATGGTAGGTTGTCATTTTCTGCAGCTTGCTGGAGACAGCGAATTACTTCATGAACAGTTGCAGTTTTACCTGTTCCAGGCACTCCAGAAATGTACATGCACCTACAAAAGGAGAACAACTTTGCAGCAGCCTGAGCAAAATGATAACACTCTTAGGATTAATGAGCTGGAGTTCCTGGGCTCTGAGACCACCTCCTCTGTGGCTTCAGACAATTCCCTGTATTTCAGTTACTTTATTTGTAAATGGGGACACAACATATTTAGGATCATGAGGATATTTATTATTAATGAAGCAATTATCAGCCTAAAATACATCATAGATGTAAGTTACTTTTTTTAATGCTTTCTTTGATATCTAAAATCGAATAGTTGTATTTTGGTTTTTAATTTGATTCTGTACAATAAAGGAGCCCACACTATTTCTAAGCATAACCCTTTTAAAGTAAGAAAAATGCCAGGAAAATTCAACCAGGAAATGTAATGCAGCCAAGTGATGATAAACAAAAGTAGGGTTGATTGCCTGATTGCTAATGTGACATGAGTAGATGTGATCTCGGTTACAGTCTCACCAACAAACTCACCCTCCTGTGCCATCAATAAGTTTGCTTTCCACAAAGTTATAGATATCCTGGAATTCTTCCTCACGACAAGGCAGAGATTCTGGGATAGCAGAAACATGCAGCCTTTTGATTAAAAAAGAAAAAGAAAACTGAAATAGGAGGTGCAAAGTTTACATTTTCACAGTTCTACCTGAAGTGCCTACTGAGGAAAACAAAGAGCTGGATGCTGCACATTTCAAATGTGTGTAGTTTTTCAAATTGCTGTTACCTACTTTAAGTCTGCACACCAATGTCAAGTATCCCAAAAGAAATAGCATAATCTCTCTATATGTGCTTTTAAGTTTTAAGAGGGATAGTCATCTTCATAAACACCATGAATATGCAGCAATAAAGATCTAGCTGTTCCAATTCACAAAAAAATTGGAAGTCAGTGTAGTGATAGGATAAAAGAGGGGAGACTGCTTACAGGAAACTGAAAAAAACCTAAGCAGTCAATCCAGAAAGTATTATTTTTTTTCCACTGTGAAGATCTATGATAACTGTAAAGCTTTACAAACCTTTACAATTTAAAGCTAGTAAGAGTGCATCTTTGTTTTTCTAATGTTGCACAGAATAAAGACATACCCAATTCTGAAGAACTTTGCATGGACTGGTTATAATAATTTGAAAATTGTAAAAGTATTATTGTAAATACTCTTAGTATTTGTAAATGTAGCACTGTAAATTCATAAATGTTCTTCTGGTGTCAAAACCACGCATTTTACCATATTGATTAAATTTGGTAAGAGATGACATTTCCCTATTTCAACATAGCCTACTGCTCTGTATACCTGATGCAAAAAGCTCATTTCCTCCCTTGAGCACATATTACCTTAATCTGGCTTCTTCTAGCACACTGGCTGGTTTCTGCGTTGCATGGCTGCGCCTGGGAATTTCAGGAGTTGCGTTCCGGGGTGTCTTGGGTGTTACTGGTAATGGCTACAGAAAAAAAGAAGTTACAACCTCAAACAAATTTGCTGCATACAAAAATTTCTACTAGTGACAGATCATCCCTAGAAGTTTCCCCAACCAATTACTTATGCACAAAGGCTACCCAGGGGTGTCAGAGGAGAAGATGAACAGAGAAACAGTCTTTACACTAAACAAGCCTCATGGTCTTTTCTTCCTAACTGAAAAAAGAAACTGGAAAGGGGGTGGTGACAAAGATAATTACACTTTAACTGTCTCAAGAATTTTTAAATTGTTAATGCTTTTCTGAAATTCTGTTACAAAATTATCTGGTTCATAAGAAACATCAAGCAAGTAGAAATCGATCTACCAGAATTTCATTGTCCAAACAAAAAAGCCATATGATACCTTAAGTATTCTTTGTTGCGCTTGCAAGTTGTAGTTACACCAGGTTCTCTGTTAGACATTTCATAAACATGGAGTAAAAAGTAGCCACTGACATTACATATCTGTCTGTGGTGCTGCACAGTTAATGAGTCAGGCCTAAGGTGCATGTAGTCTGGTATCCCATCTCCATCAGCAGCTGGGACACTACCAGAAACATCTGGCCACACTCTTTGGTGCGGCCATGAACGCTGTAGAGCATTCCTTCTGTGTTGGTAACCATCTGCGCACTGGGAAGCTTTCAAGAATCAGGACAGCTCTACTGCTAATCATCAAGTTGGTCTTCTGGCTTTCTGCTATTAAATATACACTGCTCTCAATAAAGACTGTACAGAAGTAGAACTAAAATGTCTCAGTGTGCCGCTTACAATCCAAGTAAAAATAGTGTCCACACACGGATTCATGTTTGTTTGGCTCCAGCTCAATCCAACATTTTCCCTGTTTAGGCCAGAGTTTTCTGATCAATATTGTCTTGATTCATATAATTTTTGATATGAGTGTATGCAAATATATACAACACTGGCATATTGTGAATGCCATGACAACGTTTCATGAAAAGCTAAGGGGTTCAGTTACTTAACCATGGCATACAGGCATCAAGCAGTCTAAGAATTGCCTCAGATAATAAACCCAACTCTTTAATATGGAACCTTACAGTTTTCTTTGGGGTCTTTGCAGGAGTGTGAATTGAAGACTTCCTTGAAGATTTTGGGGTCCTGAATATTCTGTTTGATGTAGTTTTCTTTTTTGGTGTACAGACCACATCATCCTCGTCTTCATCACTACTTGAGCAGTATGAGCTGTCCGAGGCAGACAAAAAATCCTCTTCCTGGTTCAAGTCTAGTGTATTTAATATGCTAGGAGGAATAGAAATTACATGAGTTTTTAAAAATACAGACAACTCTACACACCAGAATCTTTTGTACATTTTCAGCTTTTTCTGTAGCTAATTGCAATCAGCAAGCCAACCTGTTTTCCAAACAAGCTGCAAATTTTCCATGGCTATTTAATGGACTGGTTTAAAGGAAGTCAGTTTTTTGATGAACACCGTGAGCTGGCTTTGTGTTTCTGAACATGAGAGTTTTCACTCCTGCTTCAGTTAAGCTGTGCTTTTAGAACCATCTGCATTTCAATATTAAGCTAGACAAACTGTCAAGGCTTCAAGCTATAACAGCAATCTGATTAAGACAGAGATGCAAAACTGTACCTGACTTGCTCTGCAATGCGAGCGCTTGTTTTCTGTGCGCATAACCTCCGAGAACGAGGGGTCACCACAGGGCTCCGAGAGTCCTGTTTCCGATGCCCAATTAAACTGTCAAGAAAGAACACAAAGCTATTTGCATTTATTCTTTACATCACACTTAGGAAGATGGAGAGAAGGCCTCTCAAATTTCAGGCTCGATTTTTACGGCTGTCAATCCAGCAGGAATTCTTGTTTACAGGTATGTACAGGTTGGCTATGGCTTGGATACTGCCAGCAAGGTTTCTACTCTTCTACACTCTCTCTTCAGTATCTTTGCCAAGAAAAAAAAATAAATAAACCCCAACAAGTGTTGCACCCACATCTTTACTCTGAAAGGAGGCACATAACTGGTTTTTGGTTTCTTGCAATATTTTATACAAGAAAATCTGATCCATTTTCCTCCTGCCCCAGCATAATGCCATTCTTAAGGGCTGCATGAAGACTAACAATACTGCTTCTTGAGTTTTGATTTCTTTTCTACATAAAAAATATCATGAAAGTATACATACAATGGTCATGAGAACTCTCACACAGCCAACAGCATCCCTTTCTATAGCTCAGCTTATCTCAATAGTTGTCAGAAGTAGAGCACATTTTGAGCCTGTTTGATGTACAGTGACTGCAGGGAAGCAGATTTTTATCCTTGCTGATGAGTAGAAGCCATAATGATCTATGTGTCTTCAATGCCCTTTCGTATCACCCTGCTGGTCCCATTTCCAACCTCTTTTCTCTGCTCTTGTAACCACAAACTGTTTGTGTCCATCTTTAAAGTCGACTCCTCGTATGATCTCCCCACCTCCAAGTAACTGAAGTAATTTCTAGAGGTGTTTCTAGAAATTTCCTCACTACAGTGCACTTGTAACTACTGAGACTATGCCCCCCTTTTCTACCAGTAATCTCAACAGGCAAAATGTGGCATACACAGAGACTTCACCTGCTTTTCCCTCCAGAAGTCCTTCAAAAACGTGCTTTAAGAAAGCTACACACACAAAGAAATCCCATATAAAAATCATTATGAAAAGGCTATGACTTACAGTATAGTGTCATCTTTCTCATTAAGATTCTTGGCTTTCTCATTCGAGTCTTTGACTTTTCTGTAGGGGGATAATCGTATTGTGTCACTAAACTTCTGACCATCCTCCAACATATCAAACAATGACTTTGACTTATCAGCGGCACAAGGTATTTTTGGCGGTGACCCTAAACCACCACTGAATTGCACTTTTCTTTTAGCAGCTGATGGTTTCAACAGGTCTACAGTGTCACAGTCATCATCCAAAAGTTCCAAAACTTCACATCCCAGGAGCTTGCCTTTAGATCTTGTGGGACCTGGGAATCGAGAGCAAAATGATCTTTTGTCAGGCTTTAATATGGCTGGCTTGGTTAACTTCCAGAAGATGTCGTATGACTGGCTCAGTGTCTGTCTTTAAATGACAAGGGAAGGCATTACACTCCAGGAACAAGGAACTGAATAGCTACAGAAGGCATACATTTCCTCTAAAATGATGACTCTATGGAATACAAACTGATTTTTTTATGTTTTCTAACCCTCCTCCATCACTTATAACTTTACTCATGCTCCAGTTTGAAAATACGGCACGCTACACAGGATCAAATGTGCTTAATCAACCAGCCCCATGGAAACATTCTAGAGCACCATTGTCAGAAGAATGAAGAAAGTGAGGTGTTCTGAGGTTGAGGTGACTGGCAGCATTCCAGCCAACAAGCACTTTAACTTAGACTGACCAGTTACACATAAAATATTTGCAACAGCCCTTGGGTGCAAGGAGCACCGTTGCTTGAAATCACAGACATAAGACAAACAACTGAGGTGCCCAAAAGGCTTGGGCTAACCCCAAAGCCTACATAAAGGAGCTAAAAATACTGATGTTGAACATTACCATTGTTTTCACCCAAAATGAAGAGGCTCAAAACACATTACATGCAAAACTACTACATGGACAGAATATTGCCATATACATACTGTTTAACTGTAACTTCTTCCTCGCTGTTGGAGTTTTGATGCCATTAGCCACTCTTTGTGAATGTCTCTCCTTAGCAAGGGAGGACTTAGAAGCAGAATGTTTTGATTCTATTCCCAACTCAACATTTTTTGGTTTTGTGGCACTCCAAACACCACATTCTGTCTCTTTTTTCAGGGGGGACATGGTATCCAAAGGAATAAATGAGTTGGAAGAGTTCGGGAAGCCACCACTTTTCTTGTTAGCTTCCTTCAGCTTAGAGAACGTGTCAGGGGACAAAGCCTTAAAGCATTTCCCATCCCAAGACTGTTTCACATAGAAAGTTTGTTCCTTATTTAATGTAACAGGTAGCTCCTCCTCTGGGTGTAGTGGTATTACCTGTAAAAACAGAAAATACCAAAACACACATATCTTAACATTTACTGTTGACTTAGCATTCAACTACATTCTATTTGCAGATGACATTGGAACTCATGCAATCCTTCCTTATAGGGGGCAACACCTTTGACAACATTTACACCAGCTTCAGTTTACCGCGCTACAGGACTCCCATTCACACTACTTCTTTCCACACAAGCCTCTAAATGAGCTGACTGCCAACAACCAAAGTCTTTTTGGGATGGAAAAGAGAATATCGTTTTCAACCACGCCACCTTAACTGCATTAACAAACACACATCACATGTTTGGTTTCAGAGGGAATACAGTAGCTGCACTGTTCTCTTATGCTTTTCAAATCGTTGCTGTTTTGTTCTTCCCTCTGCATGCAGAGGTGTTGCAGTACATACCATGACACTTTTAATGATAGTCTCCACAGCTATATCTGTGTCATAGCCAGAAACTTGATCAAAAAACACCTCTTGGGGAGAAATCTCTCTTTTAAGCAGTTTCCGTTTATTGCGAGGTATCTCTATAATGTGGGAGAACCACTGCACAATGGCATGTTTCTGCTGAGCACCTGTAACAACAAAAAGAGTCAGTGAACACACAGAATCTTATTGTTTTCAAATAGTTAATACCAGATGTCGATGACTTTAACTCAAATGACATCAGGGAGAGAAATCCTCCCTGGACCCAGGTGAGAAGGCATCTGATAAGAGATTACAATTCTCTTTTTCTAAATTAAATAAAAATGTTTGAGTTGAGACTTTGAAGGACTAAGACAACACCTACATAGGGTCTCAATCACCAAATACCTGGAGACCAGCTGCAGACCACCAGTTCACGATCACAGACTAAGAGGTTCGTTATTTGCACAGATGAGCTAATTGAAACCCACAAAACAAAAGCAGCAACATAAAAAGGAGAACTGAGAAACTTCAGAACCTTATTTGTAACGTCAATGTTCATTTAGAACTAAGCCAAAAATACACTTATTCACTGCCTAATAAACCAGAGAATCCTCTGTTGAAACATCTAAGAGAAACTCTGAATAAATGCTACAGCTTATGGGAGAGTTAAAAGACACATTTGGAACATATTACAATTTAATATTAAGTGACACTCTACATTTTTAGCTGTTAATCTTTGAAAGAAAACAAAGCTACATATCTTCAACAAATCTGTCAAAGATACATAACAAAAGGAAAATCTTGGTTTTGAATAAGTTTCACGGGTTTCACTCCAGCTTGAAAATAATCCAGTTATGTTACAATAAATGGGCTGCAGTGATACATATTTATATTCAAAAAACATAAAGAAGCTAAAAAAAATAAACCACAACTCAAAACATTATGATGATGGACCAAAACAACAAAAGCTGTTTAAAAAAATTAGGCATGCATAATGAATAGTTTCTAATTCAGCCTCATAGTCTTTGTATCGCTCCCCTTCCATGATTCATCTTTTCATATCTACCTCTACCTATAAACAAGTAGTTCTACAAGGGACAGAAGTAATGAACCCCATTTATTCAGCCCTGTACTTTATTGCTAAATTACCTGATGTCTAATAAGATGCAAGTTCCAGGGCTGCAGTTCTTTTGCTGCATTTGGATCCCCCACTCTCTAAATGAAGCACGAGCTCTCACCATCTTCCCCAAGGACCATTTATTTTAAATTAGTCAACTAAGCAAAATATTGTAAGAATGTAACATCTAAGATCTCTTTTTATCTATCAAATTATGCTGAAATTAGCCATCAGCCCCAAATATTTGGGGAGCACGTGAATATAGATGCAGTGATTACCAAAGCCCAATTTGCTTCACAAAATAGGCCAGTGACATAGTGTTAATGTTAATTAAATCCCCATGAAATAAGTAACTTTAAAATGTTCTAAGATTTCTCAAAGAGAAAGTATTTTTTTTATTTCTCTTACCATCTTCATATAAATCCAGAAGTTGTGCCACAAAAGGCTGATCTGCATTCTCCCCTTCTACTAAAATATAGTCGCCAAGTTGCACACAGGTTTCTGATCTTTCCGATGCAATAAGGATTCCCCTGGGAAGGGACACACAGGCAAATTCACAGCATTTCATATTCTTTGTAATCCCCCTATCATCAAAGCTCACGGCCTGTCAATTTTATGGCTAGTTATGCCCCCTCCTGCAAAGCTCACAATTTAGTTTCCTGATTAAAAGCTTTCGTGTGTGTTTCAATTAGAGAGTTAACACATTCACAGATTTTAATGCTTTTGTTTATGCATTATATAATTTAGAATTCAAGACCTTTGTGACAACTTTTTTTCTTATAGACATACAGCACCACAACACAACGCTCAAAACCTTACTCGTGTTCTCACCGAGTGCCACATTTACCTAAATGATGTCAGTAAGACAAATAAACCTTCACTAAGTTTCCCCGAGCAAGCCAGAAATAAACGTTATTTACTTGTACTGTAAAGTCCTCAGTTTTCTGTCTGAGTTCATGGGTTTTCCATACCAGGAGTAGGTAACTTTGCTTTGCTGCTGGGTGTTCATGATTTCTGAGGAAAAGCTAAAACAAATAACCAAACAACTTATTATTATTTAGAAATAAAAGCAGAGACTCGGGATGGCCAGATAGAAAGAAACGCCATCATTGCTTTGAGTTGTACGAGGAACGCGGCACACCCCGGGGGGCTGAGAAAAGCCGCTTTCCCCAGAGCCCCCAGCCGCCAATCCCTGGCGGAGGAAGAGGAAAAAGGGCAGTTTAGCGGGGGATTGTTCTTCAGACCCTTTCCTCGCGTCCAGCGCCGGAGGAACACACCCGACGAACAGGCCATTCCCTCGGTACTGGCGGATCTAGCCCCGGGCCCACCGCCCGCCTCTTTACTGGCTGCGCTGCGGCCTGAGGAGGCCCTTTCGCTCTGGGTTTTTGTTTGCTTGGGGTTTTTTATTTTATCTTGTTTATTCCCAAGAAACAACTTTCCCTCCGGAAACAGGCGGCAGGGCTCAGGAAACCCACCCTCCTGGGCCGCAGTGCTGTTTCCCCGCCGCTCACCCCACTCCGCTCCCCGCCGCGGGCTCCTGCCCGCTTCGCAGGCGGCCTGAGGGGCCATGGCGTCCGAAGAGGCCGTTCGCGCCGCCGGGTCGGGTCCCCGAAGAGACACCGGGAGCTCCACCACCCTCCCAGCGCCGCTAACCCGCCCGCCCCCCTCACGGTCCAGGGCTGAGACCCACTCACCGCACTCAGCGCCTCAGGGGCCCTCGCGAGCGGCGGCAGCTCGAGCTCCGGCCACAAGCGGGATAGAATTTCGCGCCAGTCTTCGCCTGCAGCCCCGCCCCTGGGGCCCTGCGCGCGCGCACGCAGCGGAGGAGGCGGGAAGGGGCCGCGCCATGTTTGTGCCTGGCGGCCCGAAGCCGCGGCCCGGAAGCGATGTTATAGCCCGAAGATAAGATGGCGGCCGGGGGGAGGGGCGGGCTCCGGCGTCCCGGAAGCGGAAGCTGGCACTGCCCGTGACGGAAGCGGAGCGGGAGGGCCCGGCCCACTCCGCGGCGGAGCCGAGGGGAGCTGGCGAGGGGCGGCCATGGCGAACCGGACGGTGAAGGACGCGCACAGCATCCACGGCACCAACCCGCAGTACCTGGTGGAGAAGATCATCCGCACCCGCATCTACGAGTCCAAGTACTGGAAGGAGGAATGCTTCGGCCTGACGGGTACGGCGGGGCGGGCTGGGGCGGGACGGGGCTCGGCGGGGAGCTCGGTGAGGAGCCCGCGCTGACGGCCCGTCCCTCTCCCAGCCGAGCTGGTGGTGGACAAGGCCATGGAGCTGAAGTACGTGGGGGGCGTTTACGGCGGGAACATTAAGCCCACCCCCTTTTTGTGCCTGACGCTGAAGATGCTGCAGATCCAGCCCGAAAAGGACATCATCGTGGAGTTCATAAAAAACGAGGACTTCAAGTAAGTTGGGAGCTTGGTTGGCTCTTCTGGTTGGTTTACTGAATGAATCTGTCAAAAACAGCCAGGGAAAACTCACGGCAGGGTTTAGCTTTTAGTGTGCCCCAATAAGCTCTGCTTGCTAAAAAGCATGTCCCGGTTCTTGCTTTGAAGGCTGCTCTTCTTGTCCCTTGGGCGTTTGGAGTGGCTTCTCTCAGTACATCTCTGCCTGAAGGTGCGTTAAGGGACCCGTATTCATCTGCTTTATCCTTACTATTTCTTTTGCCTCTGCGAGAGATAATCTGTGTTCACTTGAGTACTTGAAGGAGAAAATCTAAATGGTTGATTATTCTGTTTGTTTTCCTCAGAAACGAGAGGGAAAAGCTTTTTTATCAAAAGGTCAGATACATGACAGGGTTTACTTTCCAGGTATGTCCGAATGCTCGGTGCGTTGTACATGAGATTGACAGGCACTGCCATTGACTGCTACAAGTATCTTGAACCCCTGTACAACGACTATCGGAAAATAAAAAGCCAGAACAGAAACGGGGGTAAGCACTTCTAATTGGTCGTGGTTTCTTAGTACCTCACAAATTAATTTTTGTTAAAAAAACTGTATCTTATTAAATAAAAGTATCCTAATTGGTAAGATAAGCTTAGAGAATTATTATAACCATCTTTTTGAAGCCTTACTTTTAGTTATTCATCCTTTGGATACTCTGTTGCTGGTCTTGCAGACTTGTACAAATGAGAACTGCCTTGGTTATTTTGCTTTCCCTAAGTGCTTGTGTTTTCTCTTGGGCCCTAGAACAACTCCATAAATACCAAAGAAACGTTGTTTGAGTGCTGGTTTAAGCACTGTGAATCTGCTGATCTTAGCTGTGCAGTAATTTCTTTTATGCAAGATAAGCCTAATGGTTTTCACTATCCTTCAGAATGATTTTAGAACTGTTGTTTGTACAGCTCACTTGACGTAAATTGTCTGAAGAGTTTCACCTTTCCTCTAGCCATTAGTGTTAATCTTGTCTTTTAAATGCAATTTTTCACACCCCCACAGAATTTGAACTGATGCACGTGGATGAATTTATTGATGAACTGCTCCACGAGGAACGCGTATGCGATATCATCCTGCCTCGATTACAGGTCTGGAAAAGTAGATGGCTTTGGAATTCTTAACTGCATCAAACCCAGTAGATGTGTATTGGCTAAGACTTGTCCTATTGTCTTATCCCTTCTGGCACATGAGGTGCCTCCTTAGGTGTCTCTTCTTATTGGGTTACAAAAGATAAAGTTGTAATTTCTCCTAGAAACGATATGTTCTTGAAGAAGCTGAGCAACTCGAGCCTCGTGTTAGTGCTCTGGAAGAAGACATGGATGATGTAGAATCTAGTGAAGAGGAGGAAGAAGAAGATGAAAAGGTTGGTGAACTATTTTGGATAGTTAAAGCTGGTGCTGAACCAGGAGCATTTGAAGGGAGGCACCAGGAGGCTGCTTGCAATGATCTCCTCTCTTCACCTATTTTCTGTAAGCTGCTTGTGAGAACTTGTTAGACCTTGAAGCAGTTCTTAAGTGCTCTGTGTTTGTCAAGCATTTCTGTCTCCTGAAATCCACAAATCAGAATCCTGCTCTGTTAAATGTATTTCAGATAAATTGTTCTGCATACAGGAAACTAAAGGAGATGATGGTTCCATCAAGTTATGGTCACCATCATCGTCAATTCTGCTGTACTACTTAAGAATCAACCGTATGAGAGGTGGCTATTTTAATTTCCAGTTGGCAAACTCGGGCAGTACCACTCACTTCTGAACACGAAATAGTAGAGAATGGGGAATCTTGGTTGCATGACTTTTGTCATTTATAGTAATTATTCAGAAATTTTTACTGATAAGAAAATCCTTGATGAAACACGACTTACAGAACCTTCTCACCCTGTCCTGCCATTGTTTCCAGCTGGAACGAGCACCCTCTCCTGACCACCGCAGAAGAGGCTACAGAGACCTGGATAAACCTCGCAGATCTCCAGCTGTGCGATACAGGCGGAGCCGAAGCAGGTCCCCGAGAAGGTGAGATGCTCTTCTTGAGCAATGTTTCTATCTGTGGTTCTGCAGATGGCTGGAGCAAAGCATAGAAGTGAAGATGACAATTCAACCAGAATGCCTTACACCTCCTCATTCCTTTAGCCACTCTCTAAAGTAGGGAGTTGCAGTGCATAGCCACAGTCTGCCTGTTTTTCTAGTCCCTCAGAAACTCTCAAACTTGCTGGCCAACTATAGCTAGGTTTAACACTACAGCCAGGATATGAAGGAGAAACAAGTGCTTTGTTTCCACGGGAGCCAGAGGCTGCTGTGAAAATCCTGCTACTTGTTCTTACTGATAATAAGCCAGGAAAAGCTCATCACTTCCTGTATCAGCCAGTCCAGAGACACATAGTGCCTGTTGTGGAGCAGGTCAAACACACACTAACTGGGGACACGGTGGAGTGCAAGGGAAGCCCTGTTGCTGAAGAAAATAGGAAATTAAACAACTGTTTCTGCTAATAGTTTTTAGTGACTTTTTCTTTTCTCCCCCCCCCCCCCCATTACAGGCGAAGCCGTTCTCCAAAGAGACGAAGGTAGTATTTTTTTCTATTATTTAATCTTAGAATACGTGCATTGTTAGTATAGCTATCTTAAAAGCTTCCATTCTCTCAGTCCATCACCACGCCGGGAGAGGCATCGCAGCAAAAGCCCAAGACGACACCGGAGCAGATCCAGGGAGAGGCGACACAGATCAAGATCTAAATCTCCAGGTAGTGTTGTCATTTACAGAGTTACTCTGGCCACGTCTTTATCAGCAGAACTTCCACTGCTAGAAAAATCTGTGCCACAGTAACAGGAAGGTAGCAGAGGTACTTAAACTGACTCATGAAACTGCCAGTTGTATGAAAACACAGCTGGAGAACTCCTTTGATACATGCAGAATTGCCTTGAGTATGTTTTTCAAATATCTGCCAGGAGGAGGTTAATTTGAGTGCCTAATTAAGGCTGGTTTGTTCTGGCATTATCTAGGATGCTCGGTCAAGCAGATTGCATTAGCAAAACAAAAAAGAATTCCATGGCTTGTGGAAGTAACTGTTACCTTTTCATCCCACAGGGCATCATCGTAGTCACAGACACAGAAGTCATTCCAAATCCCCTGAAAGGTAAAGGCTTGGACTGTTTCTTCAGGGTGTCTGTACTGCTCTAGGAGCTCTTTGTCATTTAATCTTGGGGACTGAATGTCTTCTTACAATGCTGGAAATCGAGTATTTCTTATTCACCATAGAAAACACCACTTAGTGCAATAATCACCTTGTTCTTTCAAAACAATTACCAGTACTTTGCCATATGGTGTGGTTTTGGTTTTCTTCTCTTTCAGATCTAAGAAAAGTCATAAGAAGAGCCGCAGGGGGAATGAATAACAAAGGAAATCCAGCACACAGTTTAAGGACCTTGAACTGCAGTCTAACACTGTCCTCTTTGCTTTATGGGACAGATGGACACATACTGGCTGCTTTAGCAGTCCATTTCTTTAATCCTTCTCTTCTTGTACAAGTCTTGTTTTGTTTTTTACTTAAAAGAAAGCTAAGGATACTTTTTATGTAGTTATTTACTCATCCTTGTGATAGAATTTGAGGATTGTTTTTAAATTGTTTTTCTCAAGGCCTGTAAAAACTAGTGAAGAGCAATAAAGAAAAAAAAAGAGGGGGTTTGTCTTTAAAGGCTCCTTGCTGTTTTGTTCATAACACATTGTTCAGATGTCCCCCAGTGGAAGCTGGCTTCATTCTCCAATCAGGGCATTATTTTCACAAACAGCTCCTGCATTCAGTTGCCAAACTGGAGAGTACGTTTGAGTTACAAACACAGAAGAGCTACCCACCTGAACTGTCTTTCAGTAAAGGAAGTTGAGACTGTCATAATCCATTGTGTTTACTAGAAACAAGAGCTAACTTAAAACAACTCTCCAATACACAATTAGTACTGGTTCCTTTGTAAGAATCATCCTTAATTCTAATGATAGGCATTTTCTGATGCTACTAGTGGACAGTTTAGGACCTTCAAGTACTACAAAACACTATGTAATTCTTTTCAGACAAGAAATTATTCAGTATATTTTAACATTAAACTACCACTTTGAGCATCATTTGTGGCCTACCTGTGACTGGGGACAGAATATGACAATTCAGGATCCCTTCTCTGTTAAACATACCTTCTCTGAATGCAGTTGGTATTCCACAAGTCCCTGGTTTTCAAATTAAGAATAATTAAGCTCTTAGTCAAGTTACAGTTCTCATCTTAGTACATTTAATTATATAGCACAGGAAAGCAGTTGTGTTAAACCCTTTGTGTACCATCCCTTTATTCATATTTATTGCTGAATTCTTGCTTCAGGCACAGGGACTGACAGGTTCTTCTGAACACTGCATTTAGGGCTTACATACCTTTGTGACAACACAAAAAGTAGTGTGCCAAGTGAATTTAGGGAATATCTTTGAAATGACTTCATAATACAGCCTAATTTTTCTAGTGTGTTTTCATATTCTTTTGTAAGGTTTCTGAACAGGAAAGCAGGGGGACTTCTCCCCCAGATGAAGTATTTTACAAGAAAAACATATTGTGAATAGCACAGGTATACTGGTTGTATGACTTATTAATAACTGCTCATCTCTTTAAGATAACTAAATTAAAGCCATTTTTATTACTCTGGTTTCCTAATTACAGTTAAATGCAAGCATGCATGCAAATAGGGAAGAGGAAAAAGTCTTATGTCCTTTTTTTGCTGTTTTATTTTTCTTTTAAAAAGTTTTTTGGCACTACATAGTTCCATAAAGAATAGAAGTGACAAATTTTTAAACACATGAAATCCCCTTCTAATTTTATTTTTTTTTTTTTTAGAACAATATATATAAAGTCTGAAGCAACCAAAGTATGAATACAGCTAATAGAAAATAAAGAACTTAATTTTAAAAATTCTCTCTCTTTACAGTTTATCAAGATAAAACAAAACACAATTCCCCTTAAAAATAGGGTAATAAAATAGATGAAATTTGTATCACTCAGTTCTGTGATACTAGTAAAAACTATAGTTCAATATCTATGTACAAATGATACAGTTTAAAAACAGTCTTAAATAATCTTGTATCTAAACATGTTGCATTAAGATTTTAAATCAGAACCTGAATTCTTTTTTCCTGCCCTCCCCCCACCCACCCCCACCCCCANNNATCCCATTGAATTTCACTTTTTCTGTTGAATGTAATTCAGATTCAAGTGCGGGTGTCCTTGAGACAGAAGCGAGAACCGCTGGTTACTCTGCATCAGTGGACCAGCTAAAAGAAAATGGATTACAATTACTTCAGCAAATGAAATCATTTAACAGTGCTCGGCTATATTCAGTGTATCAGTCTTACTTAGAAATAAAGCTATTTACTAGACTGGCACAAAAGCTGTCTGGACAGCTAACCCATTTCATGGGACAACACAATATTGCTCTAATCCTATCTCCAAAATTCCCTCAGAATCCTCAACGCACCATTTTGTTCCATTACTTTAGTTACTTAGCAGAAGTCATTCCAGCATTTTAAAACACAGGTCTCGCTTGGAAACCTTGCTACAGCCAATAGGTTGGATTTTGCAGTAAGGATTTGGTGCCAGTATCTCTCATTTCACACTAGGTGACCCAGCAACGTGGTAACTGCAAAACCTCTGAGTAAAATTTGGGCATAGTTTCTCTCTTAGTGGAGCCAAAGGTCTTTTTCCTACAGCCTTTCCCAATCCTGCCAGATGCTGAACACCTCTACCACTCACTAGCATCAGAAAGAGCTGAGATAAAGTCACTCCTTCTAAGTATCTGAATAACTGAACTTGATGTAGCTTTGAAGTTAGTGCTGCTTGGACTAGTTAACTTCCAAAGGCCCCTTCCAAACTGAATTATTCCATGTTCTTCTAAGTTTTTATATATTTAGGTCATTCCACAAAGCAAGGCACAAATGCCAAATAAAATCCATTAGGACAAAAATGTCTTCAAATTCTTAAACACACTCATGGGCAAAATATCTTAACCTCTATGGAAGCAGAGGTGGCTCTACAGCAAGACAGCAGCAGTGAAGGAGAAAGAGCCCAAAAATGCAACAGACTGCAAATTGGCCAAGATTTCAGAATTTGATTTAATCCCTTCCCTCCCACAAAAACATTCAGCCATCCACAAGAGGAAGCCAAAGCGTTGATTTGAGTCTTGGATTCATTACTGTTCCAGGGAGCCTAACAAGAAAAACATGATTCCTTGGCTTTTAAAGCCTTTGAGACAGTAAAGAGACATGTTGCATGAGCTGTTGATTCATATACTAGTTCTAGTACCTTGAGGGTAGAAAGGTTTGTTCGGTGGATAGCTGGCATTTCCCTGCTGCATGTAGTTCTGAGGCATATTGTAAGGCCACGCTCCTCGGAGGAGAGGAAAATGGGTAGGGGTCCCATGGTCCCAAGGGACAGAAGGAGGGTTCATTTTACCAAACTGTCCTTGGAAACCCTGATCTATTTGTCAATTGAAAGGGAAAAGCACATTGCAAGTTGAAATAATTAAACAGTAAGTCACAAATACAATTTACATCTTAAATAACAGTTTGCAGGGGACTTAATGCGATTAGTCTGATGTGCTACTCTTCTTTTTTAAACATACATCAATAAAAATTGCCACCTAAATTACTTCATTATTCACTATAATGGAATTTATTGGGGAGGAAGACAAGAGGATGAATCAGTATTAAAATCAAGAGCTATAATTGCACAATTCCTATGTCATTGCCATGATGAAAAATGCAAGGTGTGAACAATGTCACTAATACCTGATCCCACACAGACACTCACTACGACTGACAGAGCTCTGACGTGAAAGTTATTATCCTACTGCAAGAAATAATTCTCAGTTGTACACTGGAATTCCACTAGTACTCATGTGCTTAGGAAACTTGCTATCTAGATCATCAGACTAACTTTAGAGAGAAAAAAAAAAAAACACTTTTGAAATAAGTACACAAATTGTAAGCTATTCCATTTCCAAATCCAGTATTACTTCAGCATTAAGGATGAGAAATCAAGCATCCAAGGAGGCAGGACATACAACAATTGATGCCAGACACTATTACTAATGCTGGTTTTGTTCATAGCTCCCAATTTTAGAAGACTCAGCAATGCCTGCTAATTTAAAAACTTGACCAATGTACATTTTAAAATAAAAAAATTAAATAACTATTTTTCTCAGTCTATCCATTCCCCTTCAGGCTCATCATAAAAAAAATAAAATAATTGCAGATGGACTTACATTAAATAAAAGTAAGCTACAGATTCAAAAAGAAAGTAATTTTTATGCAATAAAACATGAAGCACAGCTCTGGATTATGCATGAAAAAATGTCTGAAACTTCTGACAATCCTACTTTTGATCAATTGTCTACTGAAAAGAAAGAGAAGTTGCTTCTTCCAAGTCAAGGTCATGTAAGCCAAGACAAAGTTTCAATGAACTTACTGCTCTCAAATTGTCCTGAGTGAGTAAGAAAGCAGACTTGGGACAGAGGCCCCCTGATCCCACCCTAATGGCATCTAAGCCAGAAAGGAAACAAAACTGATTAAAATACAAAGAGGAAAAATACCAGGACTTGGAACTAGGAAAAGGAATGTGATGAGATTGGAAATAGATGGAAGGGAAAAAAATACTGTGACTGACAGTACAAGAAAACTGGGAAACCTTCTGTGCAAGCACAGTGAGAGTGGAAGTAAACAAACTAAAGTAGAGCAAAATGAAAAAGACTGAAGACAGGGACTGACTGACTACATGATGAGAAAGGGGATTCATTACAGGAGCAGAAACGACGATTTGGGGAGCTTGTCTGAAAGGCAGCTCCCAGGCTGAGAAGACTTGGAATGGAAGGAGATGGTTGAGAAAAAAGTTAAAGCTGGGGTGGACATGGAGGAGGGGACAGATGAGCCTGGACAGAGAATTAAGATCAGAAATGGAGGAAGGGACAAAGCACTCTGAAAGCACAGAAAACAAACTGGTAGCAGTTTCTGTATCCTCTAAAATAGATTCCCCACGAAGTTCCAAGTAGAAAAACATGCATCTCCAGCATCTCAACAAGCATCTGAAGCTCACTGGTGAATTATACGTCATCCAACACTGTTGACTCAACTGAAAAAATCTACTGTTGCTGTCAACCACCTTATTAGTGCAGAGAAAGGTTGTGCAGGAGATTCAAAATTTCCCTCTCGTGACGGACAACTGCATCAGTATATTGTACAATGGGTCTGTTTTTTAAATGTGGGAGTTACACACCCTGAATAAATCAAAAGACCACTATCACGATCTAAAGATCACAGTGAAAATGCAGGGGCTGCCACAATTTGTTGGACTTTAATTACTATACACTGTTTTTCTCAGCCTCAAATGTACTTGGCTTTGGTATGAGGCAAAAGGCTGCTGCCCACTTGTCACAGGAAGAATCTATATGAAGTATTTTCAGGAAATGACATTGAGATTATGGAAGTTAAATGTGGCAGGATAAACTACAGGAAAACTGAAAGCATAATATCACGTTATATTGCACTAAATGCAGGGAGGCAACATTCAGCTTGCACAACCATAATTCTGCCAGTCTCATAGCTCCAGTTCATAGCTCCAGTTTCAGCATTCATTTAATAAACTCCATAATGTCATGGAAAGCATAAGCATATTCACAGAACTGTGCTTCAGACTCAAAGGATCATCAGAACCTTTCTCAGTTGAATGCATGACTTCTCATCTCTTGCGCAGCCGTTCGTGGCAGGTAGGACCAATGTCTAAAAGTGACAACGACCCAGCTTGCCTAATTGTTTTCCTATGAAAATGTTAGAAATTGAAGGTCTTAGCTTCTTAAGCATCGTATTTTCAATATAAAATGAGAAGAAAGATTTAGCTGTTTCTGTAACACTTAACATTTGTACACAAAGTGCGAGAGGTTTGATACAACAGAGAAGAGTTACCTGAATTCCCCACAGTGCCATTGTTCACCAGTGAGTTTGGAGTCACGGGATTGTGCCAGTGTCCCTCATGAGAAGTGCTTGGGATTCCCATGGGCCTGGCAGCAGGCTGTGCAAAGATGATACTGGGATCATTCAGGCTTACACTGCTCTGGTTATTTGTGGTGCTGCTGCTGCCAGATCTCATAGAAAATGGAACATTTGTAGAATGAGGAGGGTTACCAGGCGCAGAGTGAATAACAGGCCCATGAATAGGCCAAGAAGTGTTGGGAAGCTGAATTTGGTGGTGATGGTGCATCTGAAGTAGTCCCAGGTTATGCAAAGTGGAATACTGACCTGGGGGAGATTGGGGAAAGTTAAACAAAGGCAGCTGGACCTGATGAGGTGGCTGTGCACTCTGCTGTGGCTGCGGAACGTGCTTAGACTGGGATATTGGTTGTGGCTGAGTCTGGTTAATGGAGGCTGGCTGAGAGGAATTCTGTGTAAATTGTTGAGGTTGTGGAGAGTAAGATGACTGATGAGAATCAGACTGGAGGGGAAAAAAAAAAAAAAGTATGTTTTTCCGATTAGTTCACTAGCTATTTAATGGTATTTTTCTTTAATAAGCACCCACTGCATTAGACTATCCACAAAAAAGGCAAAACACTCCCCAGCAACACTCCAAATACTGAGCCCAAGTTCCTGCTGGTTTAAATAAGTGCAGTTCAAATGACACTTAATTTTCACTGTCACATAATTTCATTTGTTAATACGGCAAATCCCACCATCAGAAATATCTTCTGAGCTAACATTAGCCCCAAGCTCTTCCTCAGACTCCTCACATACCTGTTTCTGATTTTTAATGAGTGTCTTCCCCACCCCACCCCCTACTTATTTACAGTCCAGAATCTCATTATCTTATTATTCCTTACTTCTAAATAGAGTGGTTCTTATTATTACAGAGACTTTTTTTTTTTTGTAATTCCAAATTAAGATCCTAATACTTCTTTAATTTTTATTTAATCTGTTGAACAAGAAATTGAAATTCCAAAACCCCAGTTTGAATCTCCATATCCTGATGTTAGGCTATGGCTAAAGGCACAGAAATAGCATTTTATTACAGCCTTTGCAGAGCTCTTACCAAGCTTTCCCTTCCACCAGCAACAGAAACAGGCATGAGCCTATTTCAGCTGTTTGGTATTGCAACTAAGCACAGAAGCTCTTCAAGAACTTAGGTGGCTAGGAAAAAAAGAGTTCTCTAGATTACCTGCCAAAATTTATTACCAATATCTGGATTAACCTAATCTAGTTTTAGGCACTGAGACAAGATGGGGGTGGCATAAAATAGGTGCCTCCAAAGAGGACTCAAATGACAGACAGCTGCCTGAACCAGAGATGATTACTTGAATCTCACATCTCAGTCTCCCCCTGGAGATGCTTGTCTCCCTCCATAGACTATAGCAAACAGCTAAACTCCAAATAATTCAGCTGCTGTCAAACATCTGAAGTTAAAGGTCTCTGCAGTTTGTCACTATCCATGACTGCTTGCCCATCCATTTAAACTGGCAGTCACTTTTCTTCAACAACCAGAGGTCTGCAGGACTTCCCTGTGCCAGCCTTTCACAGCATTCCTCATGGCAGCATGCTGTGTGTCTGCCTGGGCAAAGCTGCAGCCCAGAAGCTGGAATTGTTCCCTGCTGCTATTCCAACTGTTCCTGTACGAGTGCCTCCTATGTCTTTCTATCAAACCAGGAAGGTAAAACCTGGGAGTTGAAAGACAACAACCAGTTTAACAGTTTAAATGTAATTAAAAGTAAACTGTAATTCCAGAACAACTAAGCACAAGACTTCAAAAGGCATCCTAGCTTAAGTAGCAAAGGTAGTGAAGTTTGCAATTCTGAAAGGCCAGCTACCTCATATGAAATTTGACTATGTAGTTTCCATATGGAAATACCAAAAATGCTCTCCAAGAGACACTACATTACAAATCGAAGTTTCATCAGCTGGCAGAGTGCAGTGTTGTCATTCTAAACTCCAGACTCTGTTAAGAAGACCGTGCAAACTCGATCCGAAGACGGCCCAAGCTCGGTGGTTTGCTGCAGTTCCTAACCTCAGTACTACAGCTAATTGGAACTTACACATTCTGATGGCTGTCTAGTGCGCAAGGGTCGTTCCACTTGCTGCTGACTCACAGCCACTAGTTGTGAATTTACCATGCTTCGGACCAACTGGGTGCCTAATCAAGGAACAAAAATGTTAATAAAACCCACAACGTTACTGATGACAGAATAATGAACACAGAACTCTGAGTCAGTGATACCCTAACTCTCACGTGACACAGAGTAGTTAAATCAGTTTAACCTCTCCTTTAAGTGGAAAGCTTTCCCTCTACTGGCAAGAGCAGACAGGAATAGGTACAGCAGCTAAACCCAAAATCTGAGTAATACAAATTCTAGTGTGAAAAAACCTCACTTTGCTGTCAGGTGGGAGGTGCTACTTTATACAGGTTTCCACACTACCACTATAAGCAGTGGGATTTTAAAGAGCAGTTACTTTTGGACAAAGAAAGAAGGGGGGGGGGGGGGGGGGAGGGGGGAGAAGAGAGAGTAAGGGCTATCTAACACAGAAAATCAGGAAGGTTCTCTCAAAGTTCATTTATGATTGCTTTCCCTACTTTTTAAAGTACTGCAGGCACCTACATGAATGAGCTTGAAATTAGACTTGTCTAATTACTTACAGTAATTTGAAAGCTGAATCTGGCTTCCTAATGCATCTGTATGCTTTTGGAAGGGTTACTTTAAGACCACTGATTTTTGGTGAAAATATATTTACCTACCTCTCAGAGATGGAGAATTAGCTAACATTTGAGAAACATTTGGAAGAGGAAATGCATTCAATTATTCCTATTATTACTAATCCTAAATGCACCCATTGTGACTGGAAGACAAATAAAGCACACTATACTTAGTGCTGAGGACATTTCTACCACCTATGCAAAGATTGTACTTTAAGAGATATTACTCCCCTTGAAGAAAAGCAACACTTAGACTAACAGCTGCATTTGCAATGACTGAAAATACCAGTTGCAGAAATTTTTAAAGATAATTACCAGGTCTGTATAGAAACCTAGACAGAAGGGATCTCAGAACTTTCAAATCACACTAACACCACAAACTAACTTACCTGGCACAGTATTATTTCTCTGACGTGTTTGTTTGAATTCAGGACAATCTCTTCTGACATGACCCACATCCCCACAGATGAAACACCTTTTCTCTCTTGTTTCTCTGTCATCTTCTTTCACTTCTTTTTCATCATCTTTCTCATTCTCCTTTTTCTTCAACCTGAATGAAAAGTTTTATTAGCAATATGATACACACACAAAATCTCTGTAGGGCTGTTATATTGGTATGCTCAGAGGAAATGGTTACATCGCCAACAGCTGCACCAGAATATATGTATTAGAAATCCCAGAAAAACACTTCCAGAATCTGGGCTGGTCAACAGGCTGTTTATACAAACGAACTTAAAAGCTCCCCAGAATTGTCTAGAAGCTATCTGACTTTATTTGCACAGAACTATACTTACAGTTAACTAGGCTTAGCCTGCCAGTCAGGCTAGAAGTAGTTCTGTGCAACAGTCCCACTGAGTCAGAATACACACAAAGGAAGCTAGTTGTATCTTGTACATATAAACTCCCCCTGACTGAAGATAGACTATTTCTCTACAAGAAGATATCAGCATCCTGAGCCTGGACAGGATGTGAAACAAAGCACTGATGCTCTATCAAACATTCAGTACTACTATAACAAACAGGAGAAGAACTAGTGATCAGGAATGAAGAAATAAAGGTCTTTTTCCACATGACAGTTTAAATACTAATCCTATTTTGTGAGCTGTATATAGAATTTGAGGGAGTCTGTATTGCTGTGCTGCAGCAGCAGTTTGTGTGAAGAGCAGATCACAGCCTCTTCCTGCAGTAGATGTAGGGAGAGACACGATTCAATTTACTGTGCTAGTGATTGTCAGGAGCATGATAAAGGAGCAGCTGAAAGAAATAGTCAACCTGTGACCTTAGGGTTCCAGTCCAGTTTCATCTAACTTGCACTCTGCTGACTGAACAAAAGGCTGTAAATAAGGACTTTGTAGCAGGAAAAGACCAAGCACCTTTTAAAGAATTATGGAGCACATAACTGAACATAAGGAGTAAATGAAAACTGCCCAGACTTTCATCTGCACTCTAAGGGCTTCAACAGGTATTAGGAGTCATCAGACAACCTACACTGAACGGGTTATTAAAAATCCAAAGACATAAAATGCAAGGGATGCACATTCTCTGTCAATTCCTCCTAAATTCTCTTTGGAGACATTGACCTGCAAGTACTATGCACTCCTTTTGCAGCAGTGCAATTAATGTACAAGTGTAATATCACTAAGTGACTGGCACTAGGATGATGTTACAGAAATGCACATTAACTATGTACATTTTAACTACTCCTGGATTTGAATAAATAAACTTTTACCTGCCTTGCAGAGGTATATTACCAGATCTATAGAACAATTCAAATTCATCACTGCCTTCTGAACACGATCTCTACAGGAAATCCATTTTAATACATTACAAATTGTGCAGTCAGGTAATATGGTCTCCAGCTGAATGTTTACACTATAAAGAGATAATTTAGTGATCTAAATTTTAAGGTAAGCTGTAGCAACAGATAGATCATGAAGCAAAAATATTAACATTGTATAGACTACTGATTTTACTCTGTGTGGGCTTGCAAAAGATTTAAAGAGAAGACCAGAAATAGTTTTAAGCAAAAAATAGGTTGGGAACTTGAGGATCAGATGTGAAGCTTTGATTTTCTCTGCAATTCAGCATATTCCTCATTCCCATTAAAATTTCAGATATCCAAATCTCTCCTGATTTCATCTCAAAGATTTTAAATCAGCTTTGTATCTGACTTACCTCCTCCTCTTTGGACAGTCTTTCATGTAGTGACCAATTTTTCCACAGACACGACAACATCTGTCATTGGGTGCCAATTCCCCATCTGTCAGCACTTTTGAGTCAAAGAAGTATTCCTATAAAAACACATCAGACAGAGAAAATATATAAACCATTCACTTACAAGACAGAATTCATCTTCTATTGTTCCCTAAATTCTACTAGTACTTAGAATATACCCAGTCATTTTCTTCTTTTTCAGAGATGTGGAGCAGTCTGGGCTGAAAAGGGATATTAAGTCTTAGGGCCAGAGAATCTGCAGAACAGCTTATCCAGGCTTCAGCCTGCTGCCTGCCTCCCACTTCCCCAAAGGCTCTTGAGAGAGCAAATTTTTGCATATGATCTATTTTGGTATCTGAGTCAGTGCTCGTCTGCTTTCTGAAGCACCCTATGTCCCTTCCCAAGTGACGTGATTATACCCTCCTAGACAGAAGAAAGCTCAGGTGGGAAACAGATGGAGCTCTGCACACTGACCTGTATCACTCCCTTCCCCGGGCATTTGCTAAGGATGGCTGCAGTTCTGACGTGTGTCAGAGCAGGGGCCACAGCTCATAGTCTCTGAGCCACATAAATATGTGAAAGTACCATCCTGCCTGAAAGACTGAAATAGAGATACAAATAGAAGTGTCCTAACCCCAGCTCAGGAACAAACTCTGACTGTGGAAAGGTAATTAATTCACTGAACCCTTTTGCTACAGTTTCCTCTCTGTAGCACTAAGCAGCGATACAGGGCATGGGTTTAGGAAGGAGGTTGAGAACCCCTTTGTTGGCTCTTTGGAGAAATAAAATGCTATGAAATGCCACTGGCATTATTTCCTTCACGTAAGAAAGTGCTCGTTTGCATGCTAAGGCTGCTTTCTGTTTTGCCTTTTATCCTTAACATAAAATGTTCAGTGAAAATCTGAGACAAGGCGAACCAGCACAAACATACACACACAGTATATGTCTTCCAGAATAATTGAAAAAAACCTAATTAGCAATAATATTTATTACATACACTCACATAATTGTCAGTTATTACAGATAATTACATCCACACTACAATTCATTATTATTTGTATCACAGTAGCACTCGAAAGCCAGGTCCTATTTTACACGGCAGAGCACAGAACAGAACACAGTCACTGCGCCAAAGAACATTTAAGACAAACTCAGAAAAAGCAGAGATGCAAGCAAATGGAAAAGCAAAGACAGAGAATGATGAAGGGAAATAAAAGCTTTCAAAAGGTTTTCAAAATCCCTTAGAAACATAAACCCTGCTGAAAGCCACTGGGAGATCAATCCTCTGAACAGTCTTAGAAAACATCTTTAAGCAGATGTTAAAAATATTAATTCCAGCTGATTTATTTGCTCATATATACAAAAAAATAGTTCTCTGTTATGCATCAATGGCTGGACCCTGTAGCACCGAGGAGATGATGCTGCACGAACACATTCCTGACCCTGATTAACTAAGCAAATTCTGAAGGTCAACTGATAAAAAAAAAAAATAGAGAAGAAAAGCTGATCATTGTCCTTTTCCTTCCTTAAGCAGCAATCCTTACTTTCCTCACCAACTGGAAAAGTAAGTAGAATGTAACATCTCATGAATTTGTGTTTTTTAGCTACATGAATAGCTAGTGTAGTTCTTAAAGCTGTTTCTGGGTTTCAAAGCCAGTTTTGCAGTTTTCTGCAACGCTTATGTCACACAATGAAAAGTATTATAAAAAACCAAAGCCAGAGCAAGCTTACTTTCTTCAAATGTGCTCAACACACCCAACACCAACCCAACTACTCCTGTGAATTTTATATTGCAGGAGCCCAATGCTAAGCTGTACATGTTATGCAGATGATGTATAATTACATATATTGTGCACAAACTGATAGAGACATACAGAAGATTTGCTTTGGATGCAGCAATTCAGTGGATGAAGAAAATTAAACAAATATACTAAAAATCATGCAAACTTACAGCTTCTCTTCCAACAGTTGGGTAGAATGGGGTACCAAATAATTTTCTCCCATTGATAAATGCCTTCATTATAAAATTGGTCACTATTAAAAGAGAGACAAAGTCACTTGAAAAAAATCAGAAAAGGCACAACGCTTGAGAAATATTAATCATTCATTGAGTGAATATTAATCATTCGTAGACATTAATATCTTACTTTTTCTAGAGACTCCAGCACCAAGATTATGATTCAAGTCAAAAGGATCTGTGTAAAGAAGGGAGAAAACCAAATCAGAGTTGGAAAAAAATACACCACAAAAACCCCTTTTCTAACACAGAATTCCACTTGAAATGCCCTCAGAGTAGACGATGGCAAAGCAGTGCTGAGTGTTCTGAAAATATGTGACTAACTGTAATAAAGTAAGAGTAATTTACTGACATACACTAAAAGTTAGGAGTTTCATCCCATTTTGTAAGCTGTAGGACTTGCAAACAATGCTTTTGGGGTTTTTTTAAACGCTAGTGGTAGTTTCCTCACATAAAGATCCTGTGCAAAACATGGAGAACAGGTCCTCAAGAAACAGAGTTCATCACTCTCATTAATGAAAGAAAAATTCAGCAGACAGGTACCTTCGATGGCAATACATTTGGATGTCCACTGCTTCTCAAATGTAGTTAACAGCTTCTTCTGCCGGATGCTGATCACATATTCCTTAAAGTCAAATTCTTCAGTGTAGAATCGCAGCAACCCTAGCCATAGTTCTCCAAGTGACTCAGTGTTCTTTCCAAGAGAAGGCAGACGCTTCTTCTGCATGCAATTGAAAACACAATTTATTCACCTACGGTTTTGGAAGCACTTCTCCTCCTGAATTACTTCTCTAACTATGAGTCTGTCTACCATGAACAGTTCCACTTGGTTAAAGTAAAGTTAAATCACTACTGTAAATGGTAAGTCAACTCTGGACTGTCAATTAAGAGTAAAAATTATTTTTCCCTATTTTTGTTATTTAGAAATGATTTAAGTGTCTGCTTTTTCTTGGTTTATTTTATTTCAGCAAAAGAGGACTCATTTGGAAAGTTATAATAAAATGGATATGAAAGTTTAAATAATACACTGTTAGAAATGTATTACTTTCCCATAAAAAAAACCCTTAAGTTTTAGTGACTCTTCAGAAATTAGAATATTACCAATTCTTCCATGTCATCAAAGAAAAAGGCATTCCACCCATCCACCATTCTTTGTGGAATCTGTTTTCCATCAAATATCTGCCGAAATAGAGAGGGACACAGTTACCGCTCTAATTGAAAGTCACCATAAAAGACTTGCAGTTTTGTTGTAAGAAATAATACAAAAATATAAATCTTTTAACAATTACTTCTTATATAGGCAGAACGTCTCATTGGTAGAAAGTTTGCAAGTATTTTTGCATTATTGCTATACCTATCTCAAATTATTTGGGTATTTTATTTTCACTTGTTCTTTGCAACTAAAAAAACATGACTGAATTACCTCATCAAGATTCCAACATCTCTCTTGCCCACAAAATCTCTAAGGAGACTTTACATGACTCTTATTACATTTTGACTTCAGCAAAGCCAAGGGGAAATTCCACTGTTATTTAAGTGCACTCTCAGGGTAGCTATAAAGTAACAACCCTCAGCTGAAGTATCAGCAAGAAAGTCTGAGTCTCAACTGCCGTGCTTAGGCCAATTTTCCTCTTGCATTCAGACAACAGAAAAATCAGAAAGGGATAATTTTCAGATGTGCTTGGAAGAGGTAGATAGCTGACTAATTATATTCTCCCCACCCATACAATAAAGGTACAGAATGTTATTTTCTTAATAAAGTTTCCTGGCACATATAAAACAGTACCTTTAAAGTTGTACCAAAGCGTTAGTTATCCCCCCTCCATCAAATCATAAAGTAAACTTTTTCTTCTACAGATAAGGTGTTGAGCAATAAATGAAGAGCTGGACTCACATCTCAAGAGCATCTGTCACAGTCTCATAATTACAATTCCTTTCCTTGTATACCACCTGCCAATTTTTTTTTCTATCCTGTTCAGTTTATAAATACCAATCATAAGACCAAAATCCAGAAGTAAATGTAACAGCAGAACTTAGATCCAACAGATTCTCAATGTTGTTTTAATTTTCTTAGTAAGTTTTCCCCACTAAAACCAAGCAGGAGTTAGGAACCTGCTAATGCAGAAGGGCCCCATGTTTCTTTCATGTCCCTGATCCTAAAAGCCCAGGCTTCTCATATTTGGCTTGAAGGAACAGTGCATCTATTTTCATAGCCTCTTTTTCTGAAAACCTACCTCCTGAAGAACTGGAATAACTGGTGGATTTCTCTGCTGTAGAAAGTACAAAACCATAAGAATATAGGCATACGAAGACAGACTACCACGGGATGCATCACCAATATCGCAGCGCTGAAAAAATACATTTTGAACAGAATACTGAATTTAGATTTCATTGTTCAAGACTAACAACTGTGTCAGAGAGCAAACAGAAACCCCAGCAGTAACAGCAAATACGTTTATTTTGTAACTAAAAATTGTTTTATGAAGCCTGAAAAATAAATGTCCTCGGAGTCAAGTGCCATCTGGCAAATCCACAGCATAATTTGACTACACAAACCCAGAAAAGCTTCTCATAGCCAAGTACTTTTTTTTATAGTTTATAATGTGCCAAACTGAAAAAACCAAAGCAAAACAAATGAAAAAAAAAGCCACCACAAAAGCAAACAAACAAACAAACACAAATAAACAAACAAACAGATATCCCAACAAAACTCCACATCTGATAGCCAGGTTTCAATACTGTAACATTTAATTTTTTTAAACTCATGTTGCTTGAGCTGTTTCTGTGGTTCCTTATTGGTTTGGTTTCTTCCACTCTCCTTCCTTTTTTTTTTTTCACAATTAATTGATAGGCAAGTATTTCTATGTCATACTGGCAACTTGGGCAACACTTGGCATTTTGCTAGTATACATACACATGCCTAACTGAACCATGGTCCAGTGTGCACAACACAGGGTAAAACAAACATCAGTGAGTTACCTTACTAAGCTTGAAAATCTTATAGTTTAACCTTTCTCCAGCACCTGCTTTCTATGCTACCCTTTGCTTCGAGCATGTGGCATAACAATCAACACATTTTTAACCTCCTATGTCTGGAAAAAACAGGGATTCACAAATTCCCATCAGCAGCAGCAGTGACAGATGTTCCTGGGTTTTCTGCCAATGCAAAAGGAGGAGGAAGCATTTTGCTTGAACACAAAGTATTTGCAAAGCTATGAAGTCACCTCTATGCAAATATACCCGAGTGTATGTCCTGCAATGGGGAAACTTGGTCTTTACAGTAAGATTTATAGAATGCATACAGTAGAATGCAGTACTACAAAAAAAGAGTAAGATTCATTATTATCAACACAAGGCATTTTTCATCTGGACACAGACAAGACATGGCAATATACTGCACTGCTGTGACCACACACAGAACAGTCATTACTAGTCTTGGTGACAGTATAATGACCAAGTACATTCCATTCTGGAACAAAGTTCTTTTATTCATCTTGATGCATTTTATTACATCTGGTAGCATGATACACTCTCTGTAACGCTCTTTATTTTTTCCCCTTGTTTCACTAAGCTTTCTTTGGATGTTTCTGGGAAGCGTATTTAATAGTGCAGCCTGAATAAAAAAAACCACCATGATTTAATTATCAAAGGCTGTACAGTGTAACACTTTGTTAGAATATCGTAACCAAAAAAGAAAAAGATGCAGGAGATTTGGTATTTGATATTTCCAAACTCTTAAAGTCAAGTGTACGTCCCAGGCACATCAAGAACACTTATGCATTCATTCATCAACCCACACCTACTCCTATTTTTATAGTAAGTAAAACAAGGCAAGCAGCCCAGAAGAAATCTGCAGTAATCTCTGGGCTGGTCCTAGATATGGAAACTTGGGCAGCCCATGCACAACCACATGCCACTATATCTTAGTTACCATTTTTTCCAGTTTTGTTTGTTTGGGTCTGGGGGTTTTTTGGCATTGTAACTGGTTTGAAATTGAAAAAAACCACAACGCAAAAGTTTTCCTTTCATCAGCTTCCTCTTAGACAAAAATCTTTCGAGATTAACAGAAGACAGCAGGACTAAAGAACTTGATTCTGACAAGCACAATCAGATGACAGCATAGTCAGCTTAAGAAAGTGCACTTCATATTAATAGCATTCTGCTGTCTCCTTTCGAGGTGGTAAACTCAGTAGCTGTAACAGAAACACTGTATTATATGAATAAGTACCTTCTTTTTATATTACCTTTGCAAAAACTTTCATCGTATAGCCCAGATATTGCACTCTAGGATCAATAGCTGCATACGTAGCCAGCATTCTTGTGTTATGCTGTGCCTGGGAAAAGGGGGAAAAAAAATAATTAAAAAAAGAATAATAAAATCAAGCAGGTGTTTCACTGTAATTTACAGTTAATTACAGTACAGTCTGCAGTTCAAGCACAGGAAGTGCACGATACAGTTGAAGGACAAAAAAAAGTCACAACAGTATTTTGTAAAATTCATGCAATGTTTCCTGCACAATCATAACCTGAGAGGTGTACTCGGGACACTATTAATGCAGTAACAACAGCAAGAACCTCAGAACACACCAGCAAAGAAATAAGTCCGTAAGATGACACACCAGGGAACAAATCCCACAAACTGCATCATCTTCCCAGGTGAATGTTAGCCTGTTACGTAAGAAATGGTGCAACTTCACTGGGCTAGATGGAAGCTGGGATGAGATCTACTATTGATGATGGTGAACGTGGCACTAACAGCTTTTCAAGAGCATTGACAGAAATGCTGTGTGTGCCGTGACGCTGCTCTGCCATTAGATCATATGGCCACTGGGGTTGGGCTGTGGGCCACAGAATTTAAATAATGTAGAAAAAAAACCCCAAACATACACACAAAAGCATTTTAAATCTGGCTTTGAAATCACTCCCTCAAATGATTATATGAGACACAATGAATTAAAAAGCTTTCTTTGAATACAAAACCAAACACAGGTGCTTACCAGTGTATTGTATAAACTGATATCTCCTTCTAAGCCACTTCGTCTGTGTTCAAATTTCACTATAGGCACTTTGGCTGTTGTTATAGGCAAGATGTTTCTCAAACCTGGGGAAGCAACACTTTAGTACATAAAACATTTCTATTAACTACATATATAGCAAATGTAAATGCAAAACAAATAATACTTTCAAACACCTACCTGGATGCTTCTTAAGAACTTTTGCCAAACCTTCTATTATTTCTTTACAGTTTAATTTCTAGGAAAAACAAAGATTAAAGCTTCAGATGTTAAAAACTTGGATCCTATCCTAACAAGCACATTTACTACAAAACATATTCTTCCATAGAGAAATAGCCTATGTACAAAAAGTAGTAAGCAATAAGCCAGCACATTAATTGATGTAAACTGATGACTCATGTACTCTATATAGACATCTACAGTACACAAAATGTGTTTACAGGGCATTAAAAGTAAACCAGGCTATATCTTGCTTCACTTGTACAGACTACAACAAGCCAATGTGCTACTAGTAAAATCCTACCTTTTCTCTCTACAGAAATCTTAACTGAGTTTAAAAAACTTAAAGAATTCCTGAATTTAAAATATCAAATTTATTTATTTTCAAAACTCTTACCTCGGCATTTTCATGGCCTTCCAAAGTCATGCAGATATCTAGATCGCTGTCCCGAAATCCAAACCCGTTCTTTGAAGAGCCAAACAAGCAAAGTCTGGCTTTGTCTGATCAAAAGAGTAGACCAAAACAAAACAAAACTCTTAACTGAGATGCATAGGTGCCGACAAAAATTGAGCTTTAAAAGAGAACACTTCACCTTTGATAAAGGAGGAAAACAGACTACTTTAAAAACGCTTTATAGAAAGTAAGGCAGGATAAAGTCCATGTAACTTCTGAGTGAGGTACATTACAGAGTTACTATAAACATTAAATGGCATCTCTAAATGTGGTGCTGTTTTGTGACACTTGATTGCACTTTCTTGTTTTAAATAAATCAATATAGTGTGCAAACCCAGTCACCAGTACAGCTTTACCCCACAGATAAGACAGAGGTAGTCTTAAGGTAGTCCAAGCAGTATTTCTGGTTCCACTCATGCTTTATCTAAGTTACTAACTGACCAGATTTACCTAGTCAGAGGAAAAATATGCAAGTTTCTGTAACCATAACATACTGTCCAAGAAGATACAAGCAATAAGTTTAATATAATTTATGGAACATTCTTTCCCAATTGTTTTGTTTACATTTTTGTCTGAAACACAATATTATAATTTATTTTCATTCTTGCAAGGGACAGCGAAACTATTCAGCTGAAAGGAAGCAATCTCTTCCTAAGTGAAAAAAATACATTTACCTTCTCAACTACAATTAATACTAGGAAGACTATATTAAACACCTATTCAGAGCTTTTTCCTAACCTTTAACAGAATTAGAAACCTTAAGTCTTTCAAGGTCCTGTAACAGGTCTTGATCCCCAGCTGCTGCCAGTAAGTGAAGGACAGAGCCAGAGGCTGGGTGCAAAGCAATGGACTGGAATTCTGGAGACCTGGGTTTGCAACGTGGCTCTAGCACTGTTTTACACCACCTGCAAAAAAACCCTTCGCATCTTTGTGCCTTGACTTCCATCACTGTAGTAAGACATTTTGCCTATTTTATAAAAGAGATATGAAGATAAACTCGTTAAGATTTCTAAGATACTTACAACACTGGTGACTAGGCAAAAAAAAAACAACAAAAAAATACTTGGCCCATGACCCAGGTAACACTAAATGCAACTGGCCATGGCCTGTTCCAACATTTTTTTTGTCCTGTTATCTGCATTATTACTCCTGCAGCTCCTCCTCTGCTCTAGGGACATTTCCATGGACTAGCACTGAGGGACATTCAGCTTAGAAGTCTGCAAGATAACTTTACATACAGAGGGAAAAAGAGACGCCACTGCTTTAAGCAAGGAAAATTGCAATGAGACAAATTACATCTTCATGCTCCAGACAGCATGAATGAAGAAAGCATTATCAAGAATCAGTACCTCCGTTACATACCATTATACTCTTTCCGAATAAATCTTTCCAAACTTGCCAGAATTTGTTCTCTGTTTTGTTGCTCGGATAAAGGGGGGGATAATTCATCTAAGCAAAAACAAGTTACAACAGTCAGACGTGACATTCAGCTACTTCAAAAATCTCTCAGCTAATTAAAAGTAGTGGATACCTTTTTATTACATTTACCTTCCTTTAATACGTGTTTTTCCTTTTAATGGTATCGTTAGAGCAGTGTGGATTTTATTTCAGACATCAGATTTTTCTGTAATTATTTAAACACAAAGTAGTCTTGGTGGGCACCTGGCATCCAGCCAAGGTTAACCCACCACAGCACCCAGAATGGGCTTTTTCCAAAAGCTGCCATGGATTTTGACAGATACAAAAACTAGCTTTGCCCAGAGCCTAATTTCTGGGAACAGCAGTAAACTTTTTATAAACCCAGTGAAAGAAACTGCACAGTATTAGTTTCTCAATTTTTTACTAAGAATTTAATATCACAACCATGGATGATATGAAAATAACAATATTGATCAACTTGTAGCCTAAGGTATCTCGAAGATCATCTTCCTACTGAATGTACTGCAGTAATTCAACCCTACAGTGGATTTATTTTTCTTCCTCCAATTACAGATCGCAGTTTACAGTGGAGTACAAACACTTTTACATCTTACCAAAACATCTTTTGCACACTATATCAAGTATTTCCCGAAATCTGTCTGTCATTGGTGGTAGTGGTTTTAAATCGATCTTCTTGAAATCCTCTGGGCAGTCATTTTTGGAATGTCCATCCCGTTTGCAGATGCTGCATACTATAGTTGGTGGCTTTTAGCAGGGGGCAAGAAGAAGAAAAAGAAAAAAAGAAAAGTATAAATGCAATTTGACTTTTAAGAGAGTTCCACAGACCTAACTTTTCCATCGAAGTCCTGCAACCAAGCACTTAACAGCAGCAGAGTCTACGAAGAATAGAAGAACACCTCTCAACAGTCTGCATCTCGTTCTCACAGTGCATTTGGGGGGATAAAACACACAAAATAATAACTAAAAAATAATAATAAAACAACCCATCCGCATTAATTTTTTTTTTTTTTGCATGGAAATCAGAAATCTTTGGCTAAGGTGGGGCAACAGACCACCTCATCCAAACAGCATACAGGTTTGGTGTGTTCCAGTCCTGGATAGCAGGTGTTCTAGAAGAGGCCAGAGCTGCCATTCCTAACAGCAACTGAAACAGTCGCTGGGAGAACCCTGTCATCCATCCACCCTTAGTTCTAGTGATTTATAAGCAACAGCCCACTGATACATTCCCACTGCTGCTTAAATACACAGCTTACCTTTCCCGAAGTCAAAATAAACTTATCAAACACATAATGCATTTCTTCTGTAGAGAGTCTGCCTTCATCTCTGAGTTCAGGAGCTTCCACCATTGCTTTGCAGTTGGGCGAGGTAGCTGGTGTGCCAGTGCACTTACTCTGCTGCGAAGACTCCGTGACCAAACTCTGTCTGCTTTCAGCATCAGAAAATTCATTACTAGAATTTGTGTCATAGGGCTGATGTTCACTGCAGTTACAATGGTGGCTTAGCTCACCTTCAGTTATACAAACAGAAATTTCTAATTCATCCCTCTCTTTAAGTGATTTTTGTTTTAATTCACAGCATTCATTAGGAATAAGGGATAAAGCTGCTTCTTTGTCTTCATCGTAGCTAGAGTCCAATGTCGAAAGTAGCAAAGAGTCCAAGTTCTTGGAAGTAGATCTTTTGGCTACAGCTTCTACCACTTCATCACACTCAAGTTCATTCTCTGGTATGTTACATCCACTTTCTGTACTTTGTTTATCTAATACTTTTTCCCCTTGTGGAAGGCAACAGTTGGCTACAGGCTCTTCAGATTTTGTGGATTTCTTATTATTCATTTTCCCTTTTTCTTTTTTCTTGGTATCTGGCTTGGATTTAATCCCATCTTTACTTTGTGGACATGCAAAATATTTATACGCTGTCCTAAATCGTTCCAGGATGTACTCAAATACCATCTGGCTATTTAGACTTCGTGCAATGTTCCTCTTTAGTGCAAAAGGATCTAGAAAGAAGAAGAACAATTTCATTAGTAATGTTTAATTTCTACGTTTCACTAAAGCAGCTGAAATACCTAAGTTATGATACAGCAGTTAAAAAGAGATTCTTATAATATAGTCCAGAATTGTATTTGGATACACTTAGAGAACATAGGGCCCACAAGGCTTTTTGGACTTCTTCCATACAAAACACAACACACGTGTGGCCGTGAATGGTTGGCTATCGTAAACCATTCAAAATAGTGACATTTAAAAAGAAAACCACAGGTATATTGACCATTATATTATGGCCAATTTCTAAACTAGAAATTAAAATAAACATACAAAGGCAAAATCAGTATAGGTCTACCTGAACTTTTTTCCTTCACTGAAGAAAGATTTGCATTTTCCGTAAGAAATATATTTCTCTAAGAGTAACATTAAGCTTATAAGGATTATATGAACCAATCTCACCAGGTTTCATTCTTAGTCCTTCCTAGTGATTTCTAGATCAAACATGTTTTCCAAGTAAAAAGAGCACTTGCATAGTTGCTATAAGTTTGCCTGGGAAGATAGTATCAAACTGAGATTCTGTTACTTCATAATTTCAGTTACAAACTTAACATTAAAAAAAACAAACACCAGAAGCAAAAATGAAAAACAAACAAACAAGCAAACAAAACCAACCCCAATCAAAAACAACACAAAGAGATCAACAATAGCAGCTATCGGAACCAGAAAGCAATCTGGTTTTTTTAAATTATTTCCTGTTTCTTCCTCAATAATCTTCCCTTTCATCTTACAACTTTTAGTTTCCCACAAGACTACTATAGTTTTAAAACTCTCCAGATAAAAGTGATGGAAGAAAAGAATTGAGAGAGGAAATTAAAGCCACAGGAATGATCCCAAGACCCACTAGACAACATTTGCCTTGACAATTCCTTGCTTGGTTTTCTCCTTTTTACTTTTCCTTCTTGCTCCTCTTCTACCTTACTGACTCATCCTTCAATATACCTTTAGTAAAGACAGAGAACGAGTTATGAATCTCTGTGACTTATTTCTCCTTGTCCTCTCCATCACCTCATGTGTTACAGAAAAGCTACTTCATCAACATCTCTAGGAACTGTCCAAAATTCATTATTTATGCTTTAAGTATCACCTTAAATGGTTTCTTAACCCTCCTCAAATACCCAATGTATTATCACCAAATTCATATGGTCTCACTCTCTGAAAAAAAAACACTTCCCTTAGCAGGATATGAAGGCCCTGAAGCACAGACTACAATGTGACATCCAGTTTCACAGTATGGAAATGGTACCAACGGGGAAAGGGACAAAGGAGGGTGTTGTTACTGTGAACTGTTTTGCTGGAGTTCACTCTGATCAGAGCTCAATCTGCATCAGAGTCAAAGAAAACAAACTGATAGCTGGTAAACACTCAAAATATGTTGTGGTTTTTTGAAATGTGACTGGAGGTGTTGAAATTTCATAGTATCGGAATTATTAAAAAGGAATAAATAATGGCTTATAGAAAGAATGAAATACACAGAGATAACAAGAGAATGGTAAGAAACAGTAAGACAAATTTACACTGTATTTCAAGGACCGAAGTTGCAAGAAGTATTACTAAACAGATTATGTCTTTAAACAGCCTAAATAGATGACAAAATATAGAAAAATAAAGTTACTTTCTCCTCTAATTATTGATTTAATTTATTGTCCAGACTTCTTGTGACAGATCTGTAAGTATTAGGTAAATAGAGGTAATAAAGCAGGATGACTACAGCACTAGAAAAGGTATTAGCCTACCTTCAATGGCTATCCGCCTTTTAGGCCAGTTTTTATTCTCTCTGGTTAAGAGTTCTTGTACCCGTATGCTGATGACATATTCCTCCAAAGCAAATTCCAGTGTGTAAAACTTCAAGAGTTCTAACCACAGTTGCCCCAGTGAAACTTGATGAGGGGTTTTGAATGCTAAGAGAGACTGAAACACATGGACAAGAATGCTCAACTGCAATAAGAAATGAAAACTCCCTTTTTTTTTTTTCCTGGTTCCATCCAATATTAACATTTAAAGATGAAAAATAGAGGTAAGAGATAGAATATGGTTTTCAATGAAGTCAAGCCAGGACTTACATTGCCGTGTTTCTCCTTTGCATTACTTTGGTTGTCCACTTCCGAGCTTGTTATCTTCTTGCCACCACCTTTTTGTTCAACTTTAGTTTTACTTTCCGCTCCAACTGAGTTTTTTGCTGCACCATTTGTCGGTGGCTTGTACTCCCACCGCACAAACTCCCCTTCTTCTATACCTTTCAGCTGGTGGTCATCTGGCCTCTTGGAATCAAAGCCTTCAATCTAACAACAATTAAAGTAGCTCTGAAACAAGACTGTATATAATACATACAACCAAAAGTTTTCTTGGTAACACTGACAATTGTTGTATTTATACCTCGCAAGAATAAGTGATGTCAGAGAGATAAATTCAGAGAAATAAAGAAGAAAATGTTTCCCTTTTCTCCAAAATAAAGCATGACACAATAGCACAGACTATAGCAGCTTCCTTTTTTTAGAAGCTGTCAGAATCATCAGGCACCAACTCTGTGAGCATTAAGTACCAATGCATTTTATGTACAATTTTCTTAGGCAAACTCTGCATATTTTATGACCTCGTAGAACATAGAAATAATGTCAACAATTTAACAATAAGGTTACTGCATTACCAAATCACTTACCCAATTGCCCAAATAGGATGGTAAAATACGTGGTTTTCTTTGTTGAAGAAAAAATATCACCATTAAGGCAAAGGAATACGAGGGAATCCCACCTTCAGCCTGACAGTCAATGTGACAGAGCTGCAAGAGAATAAATTATTACTTTTCTGATGTAATATCAGCATTTTAGTTTAAAATCTATTGCAAAAGGACAAATATTAAAGAAATGTGAGATACATACTAGAGTGAAACAAAAACACTGTATCTCAGAAACTATAGTCATCATGCCACGCCGTGTACAGACAAAATGCAAATTACAGTAGTTCATACAGTGCCTGAAGTTGTACTATTTTATGTTATTGGCTTCAGTTTAATCACATTTTGTGATTGTGGGACATATTTATGTTACCATCCAGAATTTCAGTCAACCATCAGGTCTCTGTAACTCTGCAATGTCTCATGTGTGCAGATGAGGGTTCTATGCATCTGGCTGTACCTGATACTAATCTCTTCTGTGGGAACTCAAGAGAGATGTAATAAATATACGTGACTTTGAACAGCATTTTGTAGTTTCTACTGCTTCTACTCACATGTTGTAAACCAGGATTTTCTGTAAAGACACCTTTCTAAATTGAGCATCAATAATACCATGAAACTGATTTTTCAATAAAGACATTATAAGTTGAGTATGGCCTGGCAGCAATTTCAGGACTGAATTACAAGACAGTTCAATGCTGGCTGTGAACATCATAACTTGGTTCCTCTGATCACCGTTGACATCTGTCAGAAGTCCAGCAGGGTATGACAACAGGCCCTTTTTTTTCAGCAAGTTAACTTTTTTCAGTGTGACCTCAATAGCAGAAAGTTTGCAAGACCCAACTGCAATGTTCAGCTGGTTTTCAAGGATTAACTAATTTTAATATTTTTTTTGCTAACAGTTTAGTGGAAGCTTCACACATAGTTACAGCTTCACACCAAAATCTTGAGTTTCATTCTGGCCTGTTAAGGCAAGAGGTGAACTAGTGTCATGAAGTTGCTTTCTGCAAATACATTGACTGTGCATTATATATTACATTGCATGCAGTACTTAAAAAGAGGAAATAAACATGTTTAATTATCCTCAATATTTATGAACTTACTCTAGCCCAGTAGCGGAAAGCCAGAACCAAGGGAATAAGGACAGGCTCCAGTTTACCAAGTGCAGCCAGCAGGTCAGTTGTAAGGCAAGCCACATCATTTTTAGCACTCACTTTACATGTCAAACCGCTGTAATTACAAATGTAAAACAGAAAAAGAGTTATTGCCTTGTGTATCCAGGTGATGCTTGGGGCAGGAGGGAGGTGGGGCATCCCCTCCACCATAATCAAAACCTGCATCAGTGTCTCCTTATGTAAGGACCTGAACTTTTTAACAAAAGCTAGAGAATATAATCACATTTTCTTTACTTTAATTCACCAGTTGGATCTAGAACTTACAGAAGTTCATTACAGCTAAAAATATAAAACAACATTAAGAATTTGCTCTAAGTTCTGACGTTACTTCATTGTGCAATCTTAAGCAACTCAAACTCCATGTATACCTTCCACGTAACAAAAACTCCAAGCCTGCTGCTTATTGTTTGTAAGTCCACAAAACAGTTTCTCTAAACCCTTTTGTTTTTCTTCTCAGAATAATTATTTCTATTCCCTTAACATTTAAAAGGCATGTCCATAATCTACCATCACAGGATATACACCCACCCTTGTTGCATTTACTTCCTCAGAGTTTCAATCATGTACCTCCAGCCAGTCAAAGCAATGTGGACATCATATAGCAATCATGTTTCATTTTGGAGGTTGCTACTTCTTAGGTATTTACTGAAAACTGTGAGATTGTGTGTCCCTTCTGGCGACGTGTATCTTAAAGAATGTTTTTAAATCCTTGGATTAAGCTGCTGGCAGAAATATTAAATATCAACTGAAAACCATTCCACTTTTTCCCTATTTAACTAAAAGTAGAAGCAGTATTTTCAGACTTCTACAACTAATGAGCTCTATGAAACACAAAAACAAAGATAAGCCTTCTTTCTAGACTGTATTTTCATGTATAAGCAATCCCCCTTTAACATGAATGTTAGCTAAATGTTACAGTAATACTTATCAGGAGTGCAGGCAAGCAGCTGCTAGGAACAAGCACAGCAGAAATTGCTATCTCATTAAAAATCCTTTTCAACACCATGTACCTTTTAACATCTTTGCAAAACACAACAGGAACTTTGGCATGGAAATCTGACTCCACATCTGAGTAGACAGCTAAGCAAGGAGAAAAAAAGACATCAGGTATGAAAGTCTAAATTTTACAGTTTTCCCAGTTCTCCCCGTTGTGTCTTTATTACATGTACACCATGCTTTTAGGGAACAACTCAAATTAAGTGCTATGTAGCTAACCAGTAAGCAATACTTTCTGATTAGTTTTGATGCTCACCACCTGTATCACACAGCCAGCAGGAAAACAAAACAAAACCAAACTGAAAACCACCAGAAAAACTCTTTTCAGGAAACTGGACTGGCATCTTTCCTAGAACCTTTTTTCCTTTACAAAGTTTGAAAGACATAAGACTCAGTCTCTGACAAACCATCAGGATAGTTTAAGAACAACTTATGGAGCCAACCTATCAAAACTTCATGAAGGATCAAAAAATGCAATGTTACTTGTGTCACTTGGTTCAAGATGTGTGGACTGCAGGGTTAGATGACTTCCCAACAGAACAAGTTGGCTAAAAGTTTCAGAGGTCTTGCAATAGTTCTCACTGATGTTCATAAAAGCAAGTGGAAAGCAGCTTTTGGCTTTACTGCTTAGAATTTCTCATAAGAAGTTAAAATATCTTTTGACCTGGCATCTCACACTACAACCATAACTTCTGCCAGTCTGACCTGGACTACATAGACTGCCATTCTCCTGCTGCAGATTCCCATCTCTCACACAAGCACCAGTATTCATAAAAATCCAAGTTCATAAAAACAGCTCAGGTACTTAGGTTGAAAACTAATACTTTTTTGTAAATTTGGAGAAAAATTAAGCATAAAGCCAATTGAACAGCAGTTAGAATGTTAATCAAATAGAAATGAGATGCAACTAAAACTCACCACTGTTCTTCAAGATTTCAAGCACCTGTATCAGAACATCTGGTTGACTCATCTAAAAGCACAAAATTAGAGCAGATCACATTATTCAGACTAACCTGTTTTGTTTTATACTTTGCTTAAAACTACTTAGGTTGCACAACTAGTAACACTGTATTCTTTCACAAAAGTGAAATCCTGTGTTAGTATTAAAGAAAAAGTTAATTGCATCTGTCTGCACCATGATAATGGGTATGAGTAAATATATGGGCCAGCTTTCTTTTAGCCTACAGCTTTTTTAGTTAATACTTCTGCTCTAGTTCCATGTTAATAGACTCCATAAAGTTAAAACAAAATGCTTGCAATATATTCAGTGTCAACATACACCACTAGAAACACACAACAGTAAAGAGCTAATGTCAGTACTTTCTCAAGGGCTTTAAAGGTTATAATTTTTAAATGTGTTTTCTCCCTAGGAATCAACTTAAGTGGTGTCTGAAAGAAAGAGAGTAAACAGTTCAAAGAGAGGTTAAAATTATCACCACCTCTGAGCTGTTGTGAAAAGATGCCGTGGTACACTCGACATACAGTTGTTTGAAAAAGGGCTCAGGTTTGCTTCCTAATTGCAGTATCATTTCAAAATGCTATGTGTAAGTATGTACCCAAAACAGGTTAATCTTGAATTCTACTGTAACATGTACAGTTAAAAAACAAAAAAGAGCAAGTTCAGCAGCTGTGCCTCTAACAACTATGTGCTGCTAATACCACGTGGTGAACATGAACCAACAACTTCAATGTTTAACGGTAAGTGACACTGCTCTGCTGGAATGGTGTACCACAGCAGGCTGGAAACTGGGATGTGACATCTACTTGGAAGTGAATATAACATAAAAAGAAAATTGACACTTTTAGCCCCACCTTTAAAAGGAGGTGTGGGAGGTGAAGACCTACCAGATTTTACTGTTTGAGTCAAGAGCACATAAAAGCACACTTACCCAGGGCCAATTATTTTCATACTGCTTTAATGCTTACTCAAAAAAAGTATATATATTTTTAAAAAAGGCTAGCATACATTACCAAAAACCAACCAAACAAAAAAAAAAACCCAAACAACCAAATCCAAACCAAAACAGAGAATTAAAATTATCTACTTAGCAAAAAACCCCAAAACTTTATCCATTCGATTCACAGGGCACCTGACACCCAATCAAAGATGACATGCTTTGTGCTACTCTAACACCGTATGCTCTAGCAGAAGATGAAGGCCATGGAGTAGAAATAAATGTTACTGCCCTTGATTTAAAATGCAGTCTTAGTTAATACAAGATAATATCTACCCACCTTAGGGGGGAATTTGATATCAATGTTAACATCACTGGTCTTAAAAGCGAACCTAGTTAAACAGGAGCCATACATCCTCAGTGAACAGTCTGGAAGAGAGAGAGAAATATCATCATTTAACAGCTAGTAAATAAATGATTATTTAATGGATGACGCATACCTTGCTTTAGATACCGTACCTCCTAAGTGGTACTCCCAGATCAATGAATATTGAACCACTTTCTCCCTCCTGTGAAGGCAACACAGCATCACAGGAAAACTGGTAATTCAAATAGTATAATTACCAAACATCCAACATTTTTCGAGCTGTTTTAAAATATTTTTGCGATGCAGCTTTAGCTTTGTTTCTTCTTAATGTAAAATTAAATATAAAATAGTAATAACTGTCACCATATCAGTGCAGGATTTTATTGAACAGCTGTTACCTACAGCTTGATTTCACTGCAGTTAGCCAATTACAACATTTTTTGTTGCCTTGTATGCTTTTATCAACAACTTTTTTAGATGTGCTACAATCTGTTAATTTCATTAGCAAGTTCCTATGCACAACTCATTATCAAACATGAATATAAAACGCTCCTTCAATATAATCCAAGACACAAAGTATTCATTTAGCATTTCTGTAGTTAATATGGCTCCTTACCTGCAAAGACGTACAGCAAATCTAAACTCATTAGAAAGCAACTACTCAGTAATGATAACAAGAAAGATGTCATTCCACTCCATAAACAATAATTTATCCCACTTCATGATATAAATTTGTAGATGAAAACTTATCCTGTAATATATATATTACAGCTCTGACATCTTTATGTCAGCTGAAAATCGAGACTATTGCCAATTCCTTTAAATACAACACATTGCTCAAGAGCTGTGCCCAGCTGGGTTTTGAAAACCTCCAATTATGGAGAGTCCCCAGCCTCTCTAGGCAACCTGTGCCAGTGTTCAACCAGCCTCAGAGTGAAGAGGGTCTTTCTTGAATTTTTTCTTAGCATCTTTATTTCTGTTCTGATCAAACTCTCTCAAAAAGAACCAAAACAAAATGAGTTACAAAAGAGAAAAGAAGCTTTATACATACAGAGCTTCTAAAAAACCTTTCTCTGTCTTTCAGTACTTAGAAATTAGCCCTCTCAAAAGGAATTTCTGTATGGTAAAT
>WUAM01000143.1:18795664-18812686 GCA_024336885.1 Actenoides hombroni | reverse complement strand
AAATAATAATAATTAATAATAATTGTAATTAATTCCAACAGCTTTTCATAATAGTAGGAATTTTTGCATAGTTCTAAAACGATTTCAAGAGAAAATCATCCCAGAACATCCACTGGTTTCTACACTGTGCATGATCTTTTTTTTTTTCCCCTAATTTACAACTCAGGAAAATACAGTAATTTTCAGAGGTATTTATGTAAAAGTAGTAATTTCCTTTGCCTTTTCTTATGTTAATACATTACTGTGTTTTCCACTGACAGTGTGTCAGAAAAGAAGTCTGCAGTAAGGGCCACATATGGCAATATGATAAAGCAAAAAGACTAGAGCTTGAGGGAGATCCTCAGTTGTTGAGGCTTTAAACACCACCAGGAAGTTTCCAATCTTCACCAGAAATCACCAATTTAAAAAGGACTAGGAGCTTCAATAAACACATACCAGAAGGAAGTGGGGAAAAAAAAAACAATTTTAAAAATTTAAAAAAAAATAATTAAAAAAAGGCACAGATTTTCCTGTTTTTGTAGGTTTCTTAGCTCCTTTTAAATCAACTGTTAAAATGCTTGTATATATTAATACTGTATACCTTAAAGATAATTTAATCCAAAATGCATTCATTCACCATTAATGAAGGTATTAAATCTGTGTGAAAAACAGAAAAAGAAAAATTTTCCTCTAAAGCAAATGAAGAATCCTTTGAATACCTGGTAATGGCTGTTGAATAATTTTCTCCATCTCGTTTACAATTTCTTGACGAATTCTGAAGTCATCCTCTGATATGCCTTGTTCATTTGCAGCCTCAATGAGTGTAAAACTCAGAGCAGCCAACTGTGCAGAGGAGGGGGGTGGGAGGGCACGCAGCTCATTTTCTTCTTGTTTTTCCTGAGTAATTATTGGATGATAAAAGTAAAAAACTGATACTTTAAGGCAAAAAGGTTCTCTCATACGAGCGCATGCTATTAGAACATACTGTTTGCTGTTTGTGCTCTTCTGTTTACATGGTATCCTGACCAAACACTTCCAAATGTAGGAACTCTGCCTGGCCTCCCTGGCAAATGCAATAATAGTGTGGGTCACAGAAACAACAGTAGATGCTCAGTCTTTAAAAAAACCCCACGTTGTCTCACAGCTGGCAACCGGGGAGGAAATCTGCTGTGCTACATTCCTGAACCACAGCTTCTGACAGTTCTGAAACAGAATTCATCCAAGGAAATTAAAAGCTGTAATTGTTCCTACATAAGAAAAGTAACTGAGCTGAAAAAGTCTTCTAGAGTTACACAGATTTTTTTTCCAGTGGATTGTACTTGAAGGAAAGATGTCAGAAGCAGAAAAGTCCTCCTAGCTTCAAGAAATTTTGGTAAGCTAAGTCCCATTACTGCCTGGATAGCTGATGCCAGAAAGTGCTAATTTTAGTGCCTCAAATTATAATCAATTTAATCCAACAGCAAGAAATATGTCAGATGCACCACGTCACTTGGGAAGAAGTGCAACAATCACTTGTTTCACAGATTCATCAACTAAATGAAATATGTGACTGACAACAGGAACAAATAATAACCAGAAAATAATTATGGACTGAGAAAACACAGCCCAGTATGTTTGGTCAGTTCTATGCTGCATCTCTCAACTAACCTGTTCTTATTAGAACAGATTTAGCGTAAGAAAACATGTATTTTTAAAGGGCTGTGTTTCTTTCAGTGTCACTGGTTTACAGTTTTTCTTGAGTGGGGAAGCCACAGCTGCTGCTAAGCTGATTTGATAGTCATGCATCTCATAGTTAAAGCTCTGAACAGATATATTGTATGAAGTAACATTTAGACTGTTCCATACCTCTTCTCACTCTAATGTGGCACACACCATAAAGCTATTTGAAGATAAGTGTTAAAAACTGAAACCACTCCCTGTCCTCTAGCATTTCCATTCAGTGGAATGAAAAGAAACCTCACACCTCAATTCTTATCGCCACACCCAGATGAAAACCATGGTAGGAAAGTGTTTCCATATCAAACATGAGGCTTCCTTCTTGATGGTTTGGTTTGGGTTTTTTTTTCCATGATGCAATTTAGCAGACAGCAAGAGAACCAGAATCCCTTACAAATAATAACATAATACAAAAGCTGTTACTTTCTGAGATGTAATGGATTTCTGGCATTCAGAGTTTTCCAGGTGATGGTTTACATGTATAATAGAATTAAAGCATTAATTACAAACAGAAGAAATGTAAGAAATACCTGGGAACAGGAGTAATTGACTGCATTTGGGGGAATGGTTGTCATTTTAACCATCCGAAACACAAACCCCTAGATGCTGGGGAATTTGTAGCTCTAAATCAGCGTTTACAAAAATGGGCTGGCAAGAAAACCCATGCATCTTTTTTTGTTGGGCTTTTTATTAGGTTTCATGCACGTAGCAGCTCTTTAAAGCAAAGTAAACAGTAACACCATGGTATCTGACACGGAAATTTTTTTTGTCTTTGAAAGCCTTACAACTGTTTTTCATATTCAGGTTGGATGGGGCTTTGAACAACCTGATCTACTGGAAGTTGTCCCTGCCCATGGCAGTGGGGTTGGAACTAAATGATCTTTAAGATCCCTTCCAATTCAAAACATTTTATGATTGTATGATATTAACCATATATATAAAACCAGGGAGATGAGTGACTCAGGAACTGAATCCCTCCCTACTTCAAGTCTCTTGTTTCAGTCTAGACATGCTATCCACTCCACTCACACATCACAGAAAGGATGTATACTAAAAACTTCATGAGTCAGACCAAAGACTAAAAAAAAAAAAGAAATAAACAACATCCTGAACCCCACTCCAGTCCCTGGAGATCTTGCTACCGACAATATTATTTTTGAAAGAAACAGAACTTAAGTGAGAAACATTTAGTTTTTATCTGGTATTCTGTTACTAAAAGTATGATCAACTGCACACTACTCGGAGACACTAATTAGGAAGAAATAACCAAAAATGTTCTTTCCTCTGTGCCTGGACAGATCAACAAGCCCTTCCTCTCAAACAGAAAATGAGAAACAGAAATCTGTGGATCAACTTTCACCTAAACGAAAAAAAACAACAACAAACAAACCAGAACAAACAAACAAATAAAAACTTTTTGAAAAGGACAACATTTTGTTAACTTACCATTATATTTTTCTTATGACGTTTTTCTTTAATATGCTTGTGAGCTCCCTGGATATTTTCAATGTGAACTAAGCAGAGCTTGCATAGATACTGACAGTTGGAGTATTCTGGGGAGCGCTGAGGAAAGAGGACCATAGATTACAAGAAAATGTTTCTGCCAATAGTGTCTGAAAAACTCAATTCTTTGAATAATAAATTGTATTTAACAATTATGTAACACTTGACAAGGTGCTCTGCAAACATTAAATAATCAAAAAACCACAGTAGAAATGGATTTTTACCTGTATGACAAATGAGGAAAGTGAGGAAAGGAAGTGAAATGACTTGAACATTACACTTCCCAGTAAGTTTTAGTGAGGTAAGATTAAGATTTAAGAATGTATGCCTCTTAAGGCTGACCTAAAGGCCAGTAAGCCATTCTCGTCAGCTCAAGCTTTTAATAACTATGGATTTAATAAATCTCAGTATCTATCCTCCTTTCTCTGATGAGAAAATGGGAAGTATTCATCATATTATCTACTATACATGTTATGACAGATGGTGTTGTTGTTTGGCTGGCATTTTCACAGCATAGTGTGCAAGTACTGCATTTTTTGTTCTATTAAAAAGGGTGCGGCTGGTCAAGGAGGAGGAAGAAAGCCAGCTTGTGACTTAGTAATGACTACACTCTGGCTAAGGCGGGATCCTCCGACAAAAGGTAAGATTATTCCATTTTGATGAATAATTTGGGATGCTCAGAATTTGAGAAACAGGCAGAACAAGCATCTTTTTGTACAGACAGGCTGAGAGAGATGGAGTATGCAAATGGAGAGCTGACACCTGGGAGACCCCTGAGAGTCTGCAAGAAGCAGCCAAGCTGCAGGAGATGATGGGGGTGGAGGAAAAACACTATTTTCCTAGGGTCCAAGAGAGGATACTGTGGAGTTTATTCAACCAGGAAACCACTGAGAACTACTAGACTAAAAGGCAGAAAGGACCAGCTCTGCAAAGATACGGGGCTGCTCGCAAATGCTCCACTTTAATCTGTCTCATCCTGCAGTTGTATTTTCTTGCTCTAATTAAATACAGCTATACAGACTGGAAACCTTTTGATACGCTGGCTGCAAAGACAAAAGGGCCCCAACAAAAAGCCTTAGTTTTCCTCCAGACTTGTTAGCATTTTTCCAATAACTGCTACCAGTTAACTGCAAGACAAAAAAATCCCTACTTAGCATACTCATGCTAATTCTAATACATCTATATTTACTAAAACTGAAAAGTATACTGGAAACACCAGATGTTTAAACAATGCCATAACAATGAATGAACAGAGAACACCATTTTAAGACATGAGGTGGACTATAGATCAGTTAAACAAATTTGACTTACTATATGGAAACCTAAACCACTGCTAAAATCAGGCAAGTTTTCCAACTTACTGAGTTTGATCTTTTGCTTTTGAACAAAAAAAAAAATAATAAAATCTGATACTCTCCAACTGCAGAGTAAATATCAATTCAAAATAACATGATCATCATGCTTTTATTACTAATTCTCTTCATCCTTATTTTCTGTGAGCCAGATACCTAGTAAGATGAAATGAAATATCCACTTGGAAAGCAACTTAGACACAGTTACACTTGGGTAGCTTGGAAGATTCAAGTGTTTGATATCGGATGACTGAAGTAGATCAAAAATACTTTACCACTCTTCTAAAATGGAGTGAATATCAGTGATAATATTTTTTTTTAATGGGATTTTCTTTACAATATTGACTTGCAGTATTATATGAGCAGATGTTGCCAGAAAAGTTGAATCATGTAACATCTTTTATTTTGCCTTTATTGTAAAGCCTTTTAAAATCATCTAGTTATGATTAACACCAATGAAAGGGGCAAGACTATTACTTGAGTAAGACAGATGCACCCAAGCAAGCCAGGCCTCATGAAATTTATGCTTGGATATTCAAAGAACTAATCCATCTCAGAGCCCGTTGTATTGCGAAGAACTCACAGAGAATGGGAATCTTGCAGATGACTAAGAAGGAGAAACATAAGAATACCTTTAAAGACCAAAGAGGATAAGCCAAGGAGTTAGAGCTCAGTCAGAATTAGCAGGCAGAAAAATAGTGTGATAAATTAAGTTATTCGAAAACACAAAACCAGCTTATATAGGTGAGAAACTGATCTGCTATGAACTAATTGCACAAAACCAATTTGAGGGTTGCTTTTTTAAAGATAAAATCACAGGGCTTGAAGAAGTAGCAGCAGATGCTGTATCTTGAATTTTATGAAGCTTTTGTCACTTGTCATAGTACCAGTCTCAAAAAGAGACCATAAATACTACCTAAATAAAGAACAGTAAGGTGGGAGCAGAACTGCTCAGAAAACTGTCCTCAAGAGCACACATACCTAGACCAGTTCACCACCAGTCTAAGAGCATGTGCCAAGTACTTTTCAACAGGAGTCCTTCTGGTGTCAGAAACATTCATATATTTGTTGAAGACTCAGGAAATGCAATAGAGGGTGTGCTGACTATGAATGTGTAAAATAGCAAGTTGAAAGACATTATAGAAGATGTAAAAAAAAAATCTAGTGATCACAACAAATTACAGAAATTTAATAAATAAGCTGCAATCAAATAAGATCAAAACAAAGAATTATTCCTCCTTAGGTGTTATGAACCACAAAGAATACAGGGCTGGGAACATGTGATGGGGCATTTCTTAAGAAAAGGATATGGGGACCATTGCTGGTCAAACTACAAGCCAAACTATTGCTGCTGAAAAAGCAGAGATCCTAAAAACAAATGCTGTATTTCAGACAAGTGAAGTCAGCTTTCCTCTTTATATGCAAGATATATTACATAGCAGATGCCTAGAGAAAAGCAACAAGAATGAACACCTAAGACTGAAGAGGGAGTCTAAAAAGGTAAGACTACAGCAATGGTAATGATCTTCAAATGAGTAGCAAGTTGCAGAAAAAAGAAGTATTGAATTTATTTATTTTTCTAGGACAACATAAAATTAAAGTGCTGCAAGAGACACTTACATTAGACATTAGGAAAAACTTCTGAGTTATCTATACTGACTTGGAAAATTGTTTCTCTGGAGATAATATTAAGAACAGTTCAGATGAACATTTTTAAGGAGTTGGTGGGAGGCTAATATACTGAAGATAGTGCAGTGTTCCTTGCAATCCTCTATTCTGAGTTTCCAGGTGCTGAGACTTTCCAGAAAAGCTGAGGTAGGTGTATGGAAATGCAAACCTTTACGCCTGTAGAATTAAAAAATACTGTTCTAGAAAGGCTCCATGTGCCACAAAAGGAACATGAAGTTTTCAATCCACATCATCTGCCACGATGAATGAGTAGTCAACAACTAGGGATAATATCTTAGATCACTAAAGTGATTCATTATAAAGTAGAAAGAAACAGAGGCAACAGGCTGTAGTAGACATACCACCCAACCAGAAGTATCGTGATGATAATTAAAGATGACACCCATTTTCTTTTAGATCTAAGAAATAACTCAACCTACTTTTTCAAGTCGGGAGATATAATCTCTTTCCAGACGTTCTTCAGCTTGTTTCAATCCCAGTTGCTGTTCAGCTGTCAGATTAGATTCATCAGTAACAGTGGTGTTTTCTAAATAATCAGCTTCCAAAGTATGTTCTTTAGTTGATTCAGAGTTCTTTATTTTACCTAGAGAAAGAAATAATTATCTTCATCAGGGTAACTCAATGAGAGGAAAAGTAAAAGAGTACAGAGCAATTAAGAGCATCTCACCAAGGAGTCAGATACAAATTAGAGCTATATTCCATTTTTTTGTCCAAATGCTGACCAAAATCACTTTAGACATTAGAATCTTTCCCGTACATTAACCAGTATTTCAGAGACACTTCAGAGACTAGTCTGCTACTAAGAGTGCTATCACAAAGAGGGAAAAAAATTGGTACATTAAATTTGTGTTTCAGTCATAACTTCACAGTCTCTGATGTTTTTCAAAGCAAGAGAAGGATTAGTTTTTTTTATGCAGAACAGAGTACACGAAATCCTGATGCTCTGCGATAACAGGAGTAAGAAATATTGGTCTTAAAAGTTGCTACACAATAATTATATATTATTATTATACAAAAATTTTGTTAAGGAAACAGTCCCAGAACTGCCTTGAAGACATTCACAAAAATGATCTTCCAGAGCCGGTCAGCAGGCACTTCACCCTCTCTCTTTAGAAGGCTGCTGGAGTCACACCTGAACACGCTGTGCCACCTCGCCGCCCACGGCCAACAGCCACGGAGCTCTGCGACACTGCTACTCACCGCTCAGGAACTGCTCCTCACTGCTCAGGAACACAGGGCCATTCCAAAGGGCCAGTTCCTCCGCATGCCTATGGATCGCTCATCGTCCACTAATCCAACAAACATCTACACCTTAAAATATTTCTGCAGTTTTTATATCGGCAAAAGTGAGGGTTATTTTTGTTTCGGTTGTGTTTTGTTTTGTTGGGGTTTTTTGTTTGGGGTTTTTTTCTTTTTTTTTCCTTCCCTTTTTTTTTTCTTTTTTTCTTTTTTCTTTTCTTCCACTTTTTTTTTCTTTCCATTCAGATGAGACCCACGCCCCCAGCCTAGCTAGGAATCAAAACCAAGCAACTTCTCAAGCCCTGGTTTCTCAGTGACAGATGGTCCCTACAGTATACGACGGTGGTCTACAAAGAGCTGACTGATCACAGGATGCTGCCATTTCAACTTGGTTTTCTTGTTAAATTGTATTGATAGCTAAAAAAAAATAAATAAAAAAATATGTACTTTAATATTTTCCACACAGGCAACTGCTGTAGCTGTTGCAATAGTGGGTAGTGGGAAACACTTCAAGCAGAAGGTCTGGGCTGGCAGCCATCTTAAAACATATTAAAAAAAAAAAGCATTCTGAAAAAGTGTGATAAATCCTGAACTGAGGAGTTAACCTTAAGTAGAACAAAGCTTGATCCATACATTTTAGTTCTAAAATTAAAAAAGATGTCTCAGAATTGAACACTCATAAGCGTAACCACTGATGGATGGTATGTATCCCAGAGCTCCCTGAATCAAAAAACCATCTGCCAAATCACATTTTAAACATTTTTAGTAACAAAGAGAGCACAACAATCCCAGGGGGTGAAAAAAAAAAATTAAAAAAAAAATTGGGTAAATGTTTTCCCCCTACCTATAAAAAACCCAACTTTTCTTGCAGATTTTTCCCCTGATCTTTCTGAGCAGCACTAATTGCTGGAATTTCTCTCAGTGGCAATGATATCATGAAGGGTTCACCCCTTCCAAGACACTGGATTTACAAAACTGTCTGAAACCCACCAAGAAACAACATCTTGCAAAGATGTTTAGGTCTCAGGCATGGAAAAAAAGGACAGCTAATATCAAAATCTCTTATTCTCCAAGTACTATGCTTGTATTAATAGTATGTTCTCTCTAAATGCAATCAGCAACTTACTCTATGTGAAAAGCACACAAGGAGAAACATTTCAAAGACCATTTTACCAGCAGAAAACTGAATAAAGCAGTGTTGAATAATACTCACTGAAGTCATCAGGCTTATGTTCCATTTTCCTTTGATCTGAAGCAGCCTTACCAGGATCACCAGTCTGATCAACACCAGTCTTCAAAGGATGAACTCCCAGTGGATTTTCCAACACCAGTTTCCCTTTCTGCGCAGCTGTTAAGTTTTCCGTAGTGACCCCGTTCCCGGCAACATGGGAACCTGGAAAGTTTTCTCCCACTGGTTGAGCTTTTGTCTGCTTCAGGTTTTCCACAGATGACGATAAATGTGAAAACTTTTTTGCTTTTCCATGACTTCGATCCTGAACATTTGACCCCATATCTTTAGTTCCAGGAATACAACTATTTACTTTGCACGATTTATTTTCTCCTTGTTTTTCAGAACAAACATCATTTTGTTTACTTTTTTTGCTGCTATTCCCACTTGGAGAACTTCTCCCAACATCCTTCACGGATTTGTCATTTCTACTATGTTTATAATTTTGATTATTTGTAACTTTCACTGCTTTGCCCTCCTCGCAGACAAGACGAACAGACTTCCTTGGGTCATGATTTCCATTCTTTGAGCTCTTGGCCTCTTCCATTATAGTGAAGACCTGCTTCTCCTGTCTCTTGAGACCACCTGAAGTGCAATTCTTCAGCAATTTGCCGTTGATTTTAAATCCACTGTGCAGGCAAGGATGTAGCTGATTGTCTACTGAAGAAACAGCGAGACATTTTTAAACTAAAGGAAAAATATCGAAGCTCTTTTTAGACAACACATGAAAATAAACCTCTCTAAAATGTAACTATAAAGTATTATAGAAAGCAAGTTCCCCCCCACAGGCATAACTGAATAATACTCATGAAAATTTTGATCATCGTGACTTCTATTTAAAACAGGAGAGGATATGAAGAGATAAAAAACACTTGTGATAAACCTGCCAACATCTTGCTTTTTTTCTTTCCTTCCTATTTTTGGCTTTCTGAAAATAAAAACCAAGAACCAAGATGTCTGCAACTACCTTGGAGGGGAAAAAAAAAAAAAAAGATTAAAAAATTAACACATCTAAAATATATCACTTGATAAACATACAGCTCAAATTAGCCATGAGAGAAAACTAATTCAGTTTCTAACAAGCAAGCTCCATTTTATTAAGAAAAATAAAAGAATTTAAAGATAAAGCTTCAAGTACTAACAATAAACCTGACCTATCACCTGTATCCACTGATACTTAAGCATATTTCTGACACTTGTGATTCCCATAGAAGCTAACTGCCATTACTGAAATAGGATTGAGCTTAGTCAAAAAAACCCACACATAGTAAATATTTTGTTTAACTGCAGATTAATTTTACTTATCTATATTTGGTCCTTTAGGTGGTATATCATCTGAGCTTTATGGTGGAGACAACTCAAGACTGTTTTTCCAATGGAAAACTAAGCATGAATAAATGGATCTGTTTGTAAGGAATTATTCTTACTAATACTGAAAATGAAGAGGAAATATGTAACAAGAACTGGAATTATTTTTTTTTTAAATAACTGTGAGATAGCAATCAAAAATTATGAGAATGGAGTATCAGACATAGAAGGAAATAAATTCTCTAAAACTGTAGCAAGATATTAGTTCAAAGTTTCTCTTTCCTGTCCAGCTGCGTATTTGGTAGGTAAAACCCTACAAAGAAGTCATGGAAATTTCTGGGTTTTAGAGAACCCACCAAAATATGTAGCCTATCAGTGAAGAAAAGGAATAATAGAACAGTCAATGAATTACAACTATTAGAAGTATTACGATGTACTTTTGTACTTAAATAATAAGAACCAGAAGGAAGGATCAGATTAAAATGTCTGTTTAAAAAAAACTTTCTGAATATTATCAGTAGAAAGGACAAGTTGTTTTTTCTTTCAGGCTATACAATGTAGTTACTATCTCTCTCTCTCTCACTTTAAAGAGACAAATCAGAAATTACTTCACAACACAAAGCACATACTAAAAATGGCTATCTTAAGCCTCTATTGACATAATTGAAAATATATATTATCTTTCAAAATTGAAAATAAAACAAATAAAACCCACAGGAATTTTCATGAAGTTAATGTTAGCATCACAGTCCTTAGTAAAATATAAAACTTGAAAAAGAGAAAAAACCCAGACTGTACTCTTAAATTAATTTGAACAACTAAGTACGTGTTTTATCTCACAAATACATTTAGTTAATATTACAACTATTTTCTATTAGAGATTACACCTGGCTCTTACTTCTAGACCAAAAGTCAAAGAGCAAAATCAAAAAGATTAAAAGTATGTGCCTTTGGATTGTAGTGGGTCTTTCCTGGAGCAATTCTTCCTAGCTTGGCAGCAGGAACTCCTGCCTCCCTGTACCAGTGCTGCTCGAGCCTTGGTGTGGTAAGAAGAGCCCAGGGTCCCCACAGGATGCCTAAACTATTTTAGTCACTTACCACCAGTATAAAGCACTGCTTTACAGCCTGCTGAGATGTTACAGATACATACAGGATGTCACTACCTGTGCTGTGCTACAATTTTTTTTATGCACGCAGAAGACAAAGTGGAGTAGATTGTTTCAAATTCTAAACTATTCCTTACGTTTTAGCTGCTCAACCTGAAGAGGAAGGAAAAAGAAACAAACAAACAAAACAAACACCATCACACATCAGTTCTACTTTACTTTCTAGTTGATTTCTGACATCCACTTCACCACACCAGCTCTGGACTGGTGCACACCAAGGCCACCCTTTCATTCACTGGAAAGCAGCACTCCCAGAGAGCAGTAACATCCCTTCTCCACCCCCAGCTACTCACTGCCACTCCTTGGGCTGCTCCTTCCCTTCTGCAGTGAACAAAACCAGACAACCAATCCAGCTGAACAGAAAGCTGGCACAAGGGAGGAGGAGCAGGAGCTGGTAATAACAAACAACTTGTAGGGTGGGGACAACTTCTCCCCGCACCACTTCCAGCTTAAAGCTACCATGAAACTCCAGCACTGGAGGAGGAGCAGAGCAGAATGAAGCCCCACTTTTCTGCAACTGTCAAATTAAGATTCACGTTTTGCAAGAAGGTTTAAAAAAAATATAAATATCCACAAAAAACCCTACTGTAGGCTCAAATGGTTCGATCTCATCCATTCAACAAAATACACAGTTATATATTCAAAGAGAATTAATAAGCTTTAAGCAAATGTACAAATGCAACAGGGAAAAAACAACTAAGGGAACTGTCAGTAAACACTATAACCCAGATAACAAATTGAGTACAGTGATAATGTTACCTGTTAAGAGAGGGCAATCAAATGCAAGTAGTGAAGGTTAAAAAGTAGAGATATAGTCTTTATGCCTGAGAAGCATGAATAATGATAGGTCACAAAAATTCCTAAGACAATAACATTTTGTACCAAAAAAAAGTTAGGAGCTCCACAATGAAATTCAGGATCTGAAGTACAAACACAATAATAATGTTGTTGTACTTTGGGATTTGTGTGTGTGTGTGGTTTTTTTGTTTTTCTTTTGCTCTTTAATACCAAAATGATTTAGCAAACAAAAAATAATCTAATCTACTGTAACATACTCGATAGTAACCACATTACCACCTCACAAAGAAATGCAAAGTAAAGCACCTAATGAAACAACATGAAAAACAAAGGAGAGACCATTACTAAACCCAAGACAGTCTCAAAAAGACCCTTCCTCCTCTGTCTGATACTGGCCATCTACGTGTGACAGAGGGGAAGAGAGGGAAACAGGAGGAGGGAAAGGAGTGCCTCCAAAAAAGAATAACATGGTTGGAAACAAAACACTGGAGTGGAGTGAATCAGTGCTGAGGTGGCATCTTTTAGAAACCTGGATGGCATGTCTTATTCACAAGCTCAGGCTCATACCAAATTGCCAGACCTGGAATCAAAGAATAATTTTCTCTCAGGCAGGCTGGCAACAAAACCACAGTTTTTAATCTGCGTCCACAAAGTGGGTATGATTAACCTGTTGAAATCATGTCAGCATATTTCATTTATTCAGGATCCTGGTGTTACAGGGTACTCAGTTTCCCCTGCTTTCTAAAATGTACTGTGCCAGTGACTGCTCTGAAATCTAGCTCAGTTCTTGGCTCTTTGTAGAAAATATTCTGGCTGAAATACAACAGTCTGAGATCAGACAATGTACCATCTGACCTCAAACTCTAGAAAATTATTAAGCCTATACACACCTACAACAATCAAATTAAAAATGTTTAAAATCAGCTTCAATTTCCCTACTGTAGAATTCATTTTAGGCTCACGAAAGGAAGGAACCCAATTGTTTCACTTTCATTTCTGCCAGCTTCTTTTGTTTCCTCCTTCTCTCAGACTTGCATTAGAAAATTCTGCATTTGAATTGCAAAAGCTCCCGGTAACACTTTCTTCCAAACAGGGGGGAAAAAAAACCCAACAACACTTTCAAGAAGATATTTCTACCCATTTGCCCTTCCACTCCTTTCTCTCAAGTTGCTCAGCTGTATTTAAGTCCTTCAAAAGCACACATATTGAGTCAGACTTTGCCATAACAGGGCCTCTTCAAAGATGAAGGACAAGTTAAACTGTGAGCTCTTGCATTCCCAGTTGCTCTCTTGCAAAACATTTCTTAATCATTTAATTAGCAGCAGAACTGAAGATAACTAGTTTCCTATATATTTATTTTGAGCTTCTGTCACACTCTCAATCACAGCCCATTGGGCAAGTGGAGGAGACATGCTGTAGCTGCAAGAACATATATGCTGACTCGTTCTTTCCAGACAACATACAGGAACTCAACAATCTTTGGACATTTCTTCAAATATGTTCTAAAATTTGGTCCCAAGTGGCTGAAAAGTCCAAAAGTAATGACAACAGTATAGAAGAGCAACTAAAGGGAAAGAGATCAGTCTCCTAATAGATTAAATATAAACAGTGGAAGTACTACAAACATAACTGTTATCACCCTCTTACTACAAAGTACTCCCTCCTTTGAGATAGAGGAACCTGTACTTTATCTCAGACCTGCTTTCATCTGTCCCATTATGATTGTCCCTTAAGCTCAAATCTCCCCAGCCAGCCTTCCAACAGTACATGGGGCGATTAACCTCAGTCCCCCTCACCAGATTACCAGTATAGCCCAGGTGAACTTCCTCAACAAAAATAAAAGTAAATTCAGCAAACAAAGGTTACAGGCACAGAGAGGAACAAAAGGAAAGGTTGTCTTCTGCACTCTGCTCAGATTGCAGCACAGGTAATGTCTGCAGACAGCCCTAATGTGCCAGGGGAGGGTGGGGGGGTCTCTTTCCTGGACTGTTTACAGCCTTAGGCTCATTTTTGTGTCTCGAAACCACCACAAATCATTCTGTCTTCTCCCATGTTCTATGCCTATAGTTTAAAAAAAATGTTACCACACGTGTATGTTTGTTTTATGATGAACCAGACATAACTTAGTACAAACTATTATCAATCCTTGATGTTTTTCCAAACTACTTAAAACTACCAGAGATTACTGGCCACTAAAGCGCCTCAGCTCCACCAGCAATAAACCCATCGGTATTCTTAGTAACAAGCCTAAGTGGTATACAGCATTTCAGACCTTCTAGTTTCTACAGGCTATAGAATTTAGGCTAGTAAGTATAATACCACCAAAATGTATCTAGAAGGAAGCTGGTGCAACTGCTACTGCTCTGCAACACGCAACTCTGTGTTCAGTGAAGAATGTAACTCAGCAGGAAGCTCTGATGTTGTATTTACAACGGGGAGGATTGAGGACTTCCAAGGAGTGATCATTAGGTAAACAAGTACACACATATGAACTGTAACAGGATTATATTTGAATTACAAAAGTACAGCTGAGTAACTGAGGTAACAGGAAAGGCCTTGCTTGATATAAACCTTAGTACCATCCATAGGTGCAAGTATCTTACAATTAACCTATGAAATGAGTAGAATATGCTGGAGAGGTGATCCATACACGATGCACTTGTTACAGATTGTTCTCTCTTTGCATTAACACCTGCAGTCTTTTCTACAACATGGTATGACTCACTGAGAAAGTAAGAAAGAGGCACATCACCAAATGACAAGAGCTACCACTTTCTGAACCTACTGCTGCTGACGACTCCGGTTCCAAAGCCCCTCTAGGTCACACCAGCTGTGTAACTAAATTATTTAGTGGCTTCCCTTACCTCTGTATTTCACATAAAGATTCCTAATGCTTTAGTACATTTCAGTTCTGATCCTAGATTGTACTGGATGAGTCCTTTAAACATCTCTCAAGCAATTTAAGCAAGCACTGAAGCCAGAAGAGGGGTACCACCTGCCTCAACTGTCACTGCACGCTGTAAGATACATGCTGTAACCAGATCAGGAAACTGATCCAAGGTAGCTCTAACTTTAAAAACAAACAAACACAACATTTCTACCAATACAGGAGAATATGCTGGAAAAATAAAACCCCAAACAACAGCACTGCATAGGTTTAAAGCCTTTCAGAGGCTAAACCAGCTTCCAGAGGCCTGAACTGATCATGAAACAGGCTTCAATGGCAGTTAGGCATTTGCACTCGATTTATCTATGCTATTAAACCTCCCTTTACACTTGGCACTTATGCTAAGTAAAAATACTGGGGTATGTATTTGGGGCAGAGAAGTTTACATGGATCTCGTCTTTAAGCAACAGTAATCCCTTCACCCAAACTCTAATCCTTGAGGAAGGGACAGCCTTTGAGCTGCTCCATATCAGCAGCAAACTAGGTAGCTAAAGCAAATGGACCTTCTACTGGTATCCTTAGGTCTGCTTTACCAGGACCCGGAGGTTTCACTACTGGAAGAAATATGCTGAAAACCACTACTTTCGAAAAGCTGTCAAGAATACATCCACATAGCTGGCACACAGACTCAGTCACAACAGTTTGTAACACAAAACTGATTTCAGGCTCCCAGGTTCAGCTTTGCTGACACCAAAACCTAAAATCAGAAAGTTATTTTTTTGCTGGAAATATTATTTCATACATTGGCAGAAATAAAAAATCAAATCTAAGAAGCTCTGATGAATTGCAGGATCCTTCCTTCTATGAGCTCACACTACAAGTCAACAGTAGTATTACATTATTTCATTAAGATACGGACAAAAGTAAAGTTAATTTAGTAGAAATACTAGCTTTGTAAAATTTCAAAAGCAAGCATTACAACCAGAAAACAGGATATATTCTCAGCTGGGCAAAATCTTGAACTGTCTTATGATATCAATATGAATACACAATCCAAAACCATGACCCTGACAAACAGATCCATAGCATTCTTAATAGCAGCTGCTCCCCAGGGATATCTTGCTTTCAAGTAGGACATAGGGAAATCCTGCTCCCCTTCCTCATTCTCCCTGTAGCAGTAAATCCCTTTAGAAGAACCAGGTAAATGTCCCACATCACTCAGGTGCCCCATGGCATCCAACAGTTCCCTGTCCTCTGCTAGCTGAGGTATGAGAGAAAAGTTGAGCTGTCTTCTGTGCAAGAACAGAGCACAGAAGGAACTTTCTGATCCCTCTGTACATATCTTCTGGGAACATATCCCAGTACATATGTTCTGGGAAACGGTAATTCCATCCCAAAATTAATTTTATGAAAGGAGAAAAAGTATTTTAAAAGCTCACAGCAAAACTGATGTTTGTAAAGGAGAGGTCTCACTCTTAACACAGCGTCTTCTGCCAGATACTGTAATTAAGTCACACTTCCATGGCTGGTTTACTTTTCTTGTCATGGAAAGAATTATGTCATAATTATCTGAGGTCACACTATCCAAGAAGCACCTACTGAAACTGAGAGCACAAGTCAAACAAAACAAAACAAAAAAACCAAAACCACAACAAAAACCCAGAAACAATGTGTATCCTCTATTTCCAAGCAAATGCAACGACTCTCGAATCCAGGGCACAGTGCTTCGGAAGCCAAGTGACGTGGTGGTGGCACGAGTACAAAAAAAACATTATTAGATCCCTACTTAGATACAACTACCTTTTTAATGTACTAATCCCGACCTCAGCCTAAACCTGATTACATTGTCTGCGCGTTATGAGCTCGTCCTCCTTTGATATACCCAGAAACAACCTTAAAAGCAAGAAGGCCTCAGGTAGTATGACACATTCTGGCAAATTGCAACACACTGCAGAAGCAGACAACTCGCTCAGCTGTATTTGTATACGAGATAAGCCAACAAAAGAGCGCAAACCCACAGGCGAAGGGATGCCCGTGTGTCATTTCAGACACACCACAGCCCACAGAAAGGAGAACCTCTGGCTCCGGCAAGAAACAGCGCAGGGGACACAGCTCGCAGGGGACACAGCTCGCGAGGACAGCCCGGGACAGGGGGGC
>WUAM01000143.1:18777735-18795094 GCA_024336885.1 Actenoides hombroni | reverse complement strand
CGAGGCCCCGGGGAGGGGCCCGCCGAGCCACCCCCACCCCTCGGGGGAGGCCCACGCAGCTGGGCGGAGCCCCCCCGGCCCCCGGAGCCCGGTACCTGGCTGCGGCGCTAGGGGTGCCGGGGCTGCGCCCCCGCCATGCCCGGCTCCAGCTGCTGGAGGCCCCGACGCCAGCGGCTCAGTCCGGCCCGGCCGCCATGTCAGCCGCGCCGCGCGATGCATTATGGGGCGAGGGCGGGCGGGAGAGCAGCGAGGGCGGGCGGGCGCTGGGCGCCGGCGGTGCCCGGTGGTGCCCGGCCCTGCCCGGATCGGCCCCGTCCGCCGAAGGAGCCCCGTCCGCGTCCCCCAGCTCCTGCGCTGGGGGTGGGCGCCCCTTTCCCATATCCCCCGGTGTTCAGGGTCTCCCTCCCCCAGTGCTACAGCCGGAACGGGGGATGTGGGAATAAGCAGCTTGGGTTTTTTTCTCTACTCCATCCCCACGCAGCCACCTCAATTCTTTCACCGTTTTTCACCCCAGGCCTGTCCCCACGCACGCCCTATGGAGCGAGGCTAGGGCCCGCCTGCAAGGCCTCGTTTCCCCCTTTCCTCTCGCTCCCGGCGCTGCCTTTGGGTGGGGAAGGGCGGGAGCGCCGCACACAAAGCAGCCTGTGCTCGGCAGGGTTAACGCGCGGGGGAAATGGCTGCGGGCCCCTGACCTTGGCCGTGGAGGTGGCCCCGGCTGCAGCTGGGGACAGCATCTTGGCCAGCGCGTCTGCTGGCAGCTCTGCAGCTCTGGGGAGAAGAGCAGGCCGGCCCGGCTCGTGGCAACGCTGGAGGGTGGCCTAAAGAAGTTGGCAAGGGCTTGTGTAAGGCAGCATCTCTCTGTGACCCAGTGCAGCGCTGCCCCGTTCTTGGCAGGGAGATGTAGGTTGCTGGCACTTCCTCACCCAGGCTAAGGAGGCCTTTCTAGAAGAACAAGGTACCTGAAAGATGAATGTTGAACTACAAAAGGAGTTCAAAGAAAGGCATTAAAAATAAAGCGAACGTATGCAGGTAAACGGAAGTTGCAAAATTGGTAATACTGGATTCTGTAAATACTGGCAAGACAAACTTCTGAACACGTTGTGGAGTTGAGAGCTAATCTTTTCTTGTGGTTCGCTTGAAGTTCGCATTTGATGAAAGGAGGACTGGGTAGCTCAGGATTGCTAATGGGATGTAGAGCAGAGCTTTCACCTGCAGGAACATGGGCCAACCCAGTCCCAGTCAGCAGTGACAGAAATGGCAGCGCCGCGATGCTGTCTGCGGGCAGCTGAGGTCAGCTGGGTGGTGGCTTCGGTCTAGTCCTATTTGTCAAAGATTTTTAGGAGGTTTGGTAGGCCAAAGAGTAAATTGCAAAAGTAAATTATGGTTGTTACTGCTGGACACAGTCCTAGATCGATATCTAGACATGCTAGCAAGCAAACACACACCTGTTTGCAAACCTGACTGGCATTTTTCCTGCGAGCTGAAATTTATTAGAATATATCAGATTTAGTTCAAATAGTTGCATAGACTTTAATATGAAATGTTAGTGCAGTTTGGCTCTGAAAACTTGAATCGTTACAAAGCCAAAAGTCTTTGACAGGCTTTCTCTGTGTGTACTCAGAAATACTCCTTCCTTCTTTGCTGACGTTAAAGAGTATTTTATTGCAGGGAGCAATATAGAAACATGGCAGTAAAAGAGGAAGCTGAATTCTACTGCCAGCTGGCCATTATTTAAAGGATTCCCAACTCAGTGACAGTGACCGAAAACTTTCAGATTCTGGGCTCAGTTTGTAGGAGAAAATATAATTCTGAAAGCAACTAAATTTTATCTAGAAATCAGAGACAATAATCACAAAGCTGTAGGCAGCAGATTTTCTAAAGTCCCTTTCCAGAGCCAAACCTCGCTTGTCTCCTGTTGCGGATTGATGCCTCATTTTTAGTCACATACCCTAAGTACTATAACATTATATAAGCCTCAAAAGATGTGACAATTTAGTGTAGATTTCTTTTAATTTTCTCATCAAAAAATTCTTATATTGAATTATTCTCACTGTTGGAATGGCTTTTTTTATTATTATTTTTAGGATTTACTAGGTTTTTACAGATTATTTAAATGTATATGTTATATTAAGGCCCTATTCTTTGTCTCCAGCCTTGTCCAAAGAAACTAAAGCTTCTTAATTAATTTATAAAATGAGGAAATCATCCTTGGCTGTCGTGTAAAGGAAAGGTTCTTGGTCAAACTTATCTGTGAAGATGAGAATTTCAGATTCTCAGCACAATCTGTCTTCCCCATGGATAGCCCAGTAGAAGATTTCCCATGGATACATTTCTGTAGCATATTGCGTTGTTTCTTGATGGTGGATTCTGCTTAAGCTGAGATACATAAAAACATGAAAACCCTAAAATGCTTAAAAACTATAATTAATTGTTTTCAACTAGTTATCCGTGGCTTCTTCACATACAGTAATGCCATTTATGCTTAAATTACCAAACCAAATTTAATCAACATGTCAAATATCTACCAAAACTCAGTTTAAAAAAAAAAAAAAAAGTTATATTACAAAATGTAATTTGCTCTTCAAAAGATAGATTTCCAATATGCCTTGGATGTGCTACTTAATTATTTTCTGTAAACCACTACATTTTGCTTTGCCAAGAATTATCAAAATCATAGGCATGGAGACCAGTTTCCCAGTCCAAGAAGAAATCAATGACCATCAAATGCTTCGTATTGTTATTTTATATATCCAAAACCTTTTCTTCCAGCCAGTGTAGTAGCAAATTGTACAAATGGCTGTTTCTTCCTTGCGGACAGCCTGAGAAGGGTATCAGTGCACTGAAGCAGAGGTTTGGATATGTGCATCCGAAAGCTTTGGTACGCAATTCAGTTCCTGATGCTTAATGCCTCTTTCTTGCTTAAAACCCCTACGTTAATGCCATTTCTCCCAGGTCACACTGTGAAGACCAGTGGTCTGGCCACTCACTTCTGGCCACCCAGGTGCACGTGGAGCTGGATTTCCTGGAGGCCTGGCGGATGATGCTCCATGATACTGCCCAGGGCACAGCTGTGATTCCGGCTTTGTTGACTGTATCGCTCTGACTCCTGTCCAGAGCGCTCGCACCGGTAACCACTAGCAACCAAGCCACTGGGAGCTATCCTCTGACATTACACCACAGTTAGTAGATGCTACAGCTAGTATACTAAAAAAAACCAACCCCACTTGCAAATCCATCAAAAATCACTCTGTCCCTCACTCTCCCAGGATGTAGCAGATCTCCAAATGGGAGCGGTACCCCGCAGACGCATCCAGTAGCACTGTCCCCGAGCCAAGCAGCGCTTTCGCTCGCCCTTGTACCCATAAATGGCTTTCCTTCGTGCAGCGCTCCCACCCCGAGCCGCACCACCTCGGACTCGGAACGCTCCCTCAACCTCCCCTCCCGAGCTCGGCTCCGGCCGCAGCCCGAGGCCCCCGCGGCAGCCGGGCTGTTGCAAAAGCTCCGTTTGCAGCAGTTCTCTTTGCGGCCGCGCTCTGCCCCTCGCCGGTGCGCGCCCCCGCCGCGCGTCCCCGCAGCATGCTGGATCCCGAGGGCAGCGCGGAGCACCCGCCGTCCGCCGCCTGCCCCCGAGCCCTGCTGGTCCCGCTAGCCATGCTCCTTGCCACCGCAGCGCTCCTGCTCCTAGCGTTCGCCGCTACGCAGCAGAAAGAGCCTGATTTTTACACGTTCAAAGTTGTAAACATCAGGGGCAAACTAGTGTCTCTGGAGAAGTACAGGGGCTCGGTAAGTCCGCACGGGGATGGGCGGCTCTCGCCCGGGCTAACCCGCCGGTCCTTGCATGTCTGCGGAGCCCAGCTCGGGGGTGGGGGGAGAGGCTGCTCAGTAACTTGGTAGCTGGGGGTTGGCGACTCTGCTCGGAGCGCTCGGCAGGGCTGCCCGCATGCTGCCTCCGGCACCGCTCCCTAGCCCTTGGCACCCGTCGAATAAAGCCTCGGCAGCCCCAGCCTCCCTCTCCGCCTGTCCCGCGCCCTTGCCTCCTGCCGGCAGCTGCCTGTAGACGTGGCAGGCAGGGAATGCCTGGTGCCTGCTGGCCAGGCAGCAGCAGGAACTGCACTCCTATTCGAATGTGAAGCTCCAGAAAGTCTGTACCTTTGTGTAACTTCTTTTTGGAGCTTATTTCTGCCTCTTAACTGCATGACTTGGAGTAAATAGTTTTTGCTTAAATCCTATTCCTCTTTAATGTTCTACATTAAAGGAAAAAAAAGAAAAAGCAGGGATTTAGGTGGTGGCTAATCAAGTTGACAGCTTTCACCGTACTTAGTGAAAAAGTGAGAGACGTGATCAAATAAATTATTTTCATATTGATGTATAGTGGAATTGTAGCAACATCACGCCATTCCCCTTGTCGCTTTTGGTGTGGCATGGCAACCAGGGCATATAGATACACAGATAGGATGGCTTCTCAATTTCATTTACACCTTACATTAACGAGTTCTAGGCAGAGCTTTCCTTCCCATTTTAAGAACAGTTTCCCTGAATGTAACTCAATTTTATTTACTTTTTTGAGTGGTTTTACCATCTGTGAAACACAGTCAGTAGCAATGGAAGAGTGGAAGGGGAACTTGGCACACGGGGGGCATACTGCTATCAGCTCTTATAGCCACATTCACAAATTACAGAAGCTAAAATCAACCTAAAGCCCACAACTGCCACCCTTAGCACTCAAGTGACACCTCTTCCATGATAACAGCCAAGCAGACCAACAGCTTAGCTGCTGCCCAAGAAGGCAGGCACTGCTGCTCACTTTCACCCTCAGTCTCCAGCCCTGTGTTTCCACCTGCCTTTTCCTCCTCCTCAAACACTCCACTGAAGTGTCTGCGCTCACTAATCTGCAGCAGCAGGTCACTAAGACATTGGCAGGAAGGCCAAGAAGGTAGACAGGAGGAGATGTATGTTTTCCAGATCTCACTAGAAAGAGCTGTTGGTAGACTTGGACCAAATGAGAGGTCTGAATCTTCTCTGGTCGAAGACCTTCACCTCTGTTCACAATTCAGATAGAGCAGAACTGGTCCAATACACAAATACACACTCAAATATCTATATTGGGAAAAAAAAAACCCAACATGGAACCTATTTAATATTAAGCAATATTTGCCTTTTTTTCAGGAGTTCCTTCCAACGGCTCTGTCAATAAATCCTGTTACTGGGGCATGTTTTGTCTGCAGGCCATCTGCCAACCTGCCTGAATGAGCAAATGCCACTTCTGGCTTTCTCTACCTCAGGGCCAGAATCCCCAATGGAAAGGAGTAAAGAAGGAACTCAGAGGAATTCCTTACAGCCACCCTGCAGAGAGCTGAGGGTGTTCATCCCCCTCCGGAACAAGCTGCAGAGCCTGATCTGGAATCTCATGAACACGTCAGGTTAGGGTGGGGTGTCTGTATCTCCAGTGGTGCTCTGATACCAGTCCATCCTCGAGGCTGGACTGGTTTTGTAAGGGAGAGCTCTAGAGCTGTACCTTGGGAAAGGTGACACCGTCAGTGAATGGTACTCCTTGGTCTCTGCTAGGCCATACAGAATAGTTTATTCCCCAACAGTGGTGACCAGCTTCTGCATGGAACAAAAAGAGTTCAGGGAATTGCATTCAGAGCCCATTAATGTTCAGGCTGGCTGCTGTTTGATAATGCACGTAGACAGTTTGAAAGAAAATTATAGCAATAAAACACATCCCTTCCTGTCATTACATTGTCAGAACTCAGTGTCAAGGTAGGCAAAGGTTAATTAAAACTCCCATTTATTTCTCAAAATAAACCTGCTGAAATCTGCAGTGAGATAAGTAATGTTAAAATGTAGGTTTATCATAACATTTTGAAGCTATTAAAAGAACACAGTATGTATGTACTGTGTATGTGCTGCTGGTGTTTTAAAGAGAGTGAGTCACTCGTTAGCCCCTGAAACAATAGTCTGCTAATTGCTAAACCAGCTTTTAACAGCCTTAAGCTTTCTGCCAGATGTAGAGAAGACATTTTCTTCAATTGAGTCACTCAGCTAATTTAGTTAAATAACTACTTAATTGATAGTCAAGAAAGTAATTGGGAAATCTTGAACCAAAGGTAGAATCATAGAATCCTGGTTGGAAGAGACCTCCAAGATCATCAAGTCCAGCTGTTAACCCAGCACTGCCAGGGCACCACTGACCCATGTCCCTCAGCACCACATCTGCATGGCTTTTAAACCTCTCCAGGGATCACACGGACTCCACTACTGCCCTGGGCAGCCTGGGCCAGGCCTTGACAACCTTTTCAGGGAATAAATTGTTCTTCATGTCCAACCTAAACCTCCTCTGGTGCAACTTGAGGCCATTTCCTCTTGTCCTCATTACCTGGGAGAACAGACAGACCACACCTCACTACAACCTTCTCTCAAGTAGTTGTAAAGAGCGAGAAGGTCTCCTCTGGGCCTCCTTTTTTCCAGGCTAAACAACCCCAGGCCCCCCAGCTGATCCTCACAAGACTTGTTCTCAAGACCCTTCCTCAGCTTTGTTGCCCTTCTTTGGACACACTGCAGCACCTCCACATATTTCTTGAAGTGAGGGGCCCAAAACTGAACCCAGTATTGGAGGTGCAGCCTCACCAGTGCCCAGTACAGGGGGACCATGACTTCCCCAGTCCTGCTGGCCACAGGTACTATAACAATGTAAAAGCATTAGGCACTGTACCAACATCAAGTATTGTTTTACTATAGAAAGTAACGGTAGGCACTTAGTGTAGCAGCTCTGCAACTTGAGAACGTGGTATTCCTGAGTGTGTATGAACACAGACCACAGCTACTTCAGTACCCTACAAAGAATTGCTCTTTTTTTCCACCGAAGTACCAGCTCTCTGAGTCTGTGGGGTCTGACACTTGGGGCTGGTTCTTCTATCAGTCATATGGAGCCAGTTAGGAATCTCCAGGTCTAAAACCTTAAGTATCTACTGTCTCTGCTAAAAGATCCACAAAGGGTTCCTTTAAGTTGACACAAATCTCTCCAGGGAAGTTTTCCTCAAGGAGGTACACTGGTGTAAACATTAAGGAAACCAAGAACTAAGTTTGAAGCATTAAATAAATGAGCGCACTACTAGAACACAAGCTAAGGGAAGGACAGTATTAAGAGTTCAGACAACTGCTTATACAGAATTCAGCTTAAGTGCAGTAGTTTTTGTAAGGTCCAGGATGAATTCTTTGCACTGCACACTAGGTGGTGTACTTAACTTGCACTCTTGGAGCCGAAGTCAGTTAAGAGGCATATTGAACTTAATTTAAATCATTAATAGCTGTAGGAAGTGAGAGTACAGCCTCTTCATGAGAACAAAAGGAGTGACTAGTATTTATTAAAAATAAAATCCAGACACGCACAAAAAAGTCACCACATTTAATCACTTCTGGTACTAGACACTTGAAAGATGACTTGGTAAAGATCTTTAAATGATCCTTTTAAACATTCCTTATGAAATACTAATAAGTTCTGAAAGTTTTTTATTATATTTGTTAGTTATACTTTTAGGAGGTTTGCACTATTAAATTATGAAGTTTGGTAATAGAATGCATTTTTCTGAGTTGAAAAGAGAAACGAAATGTGTCTGCCATTCTAAGAAGTGCTGCATGTAGTTTCCTCCTGTTTTGTGGGAGAATGTTTGGAAGTTGGCACCATCTGCAGTGTGAGCTCTCACGCCTTTCGCCACCATGCTGAGTAATCACTGGTTTTAAACAGCTAAAAAGAAACAACAATTTTGCTTTACAAGTGAATTATTTCAAGCCCTCCTAACTTCAAAAACAAGTAAAAGTCATAAAAGCTTTTTCATTGGCAAGTCACCTTTCGTATCTGTTATAACAGAACATAATACCTACACTAGCCCTGTTTCCCCTGAACCTCCAACAATAGATTCTTACATTACAGTATTTGGGATGAAGTATCAGTAGGTGTGGATACAGTAAGGTAGGTGAATATTTCTGCAGCATGAGAATGTTGAGTTTTAAACTATATTTTAAAAAGCCCCTAGGAAAAAAAGAAAAAAAAGCCCCTACATGTGACTTCAACTCTTAGTGTTACAATTAATCTTTACTTCAGCCATATTAAGATACAGTTGTCCCTGTGCTTGGTACATACAGATTATTTAAAAAGAACAGATCTGCCAATAGTTATTTTTTACATCCAATATATAAGTTCTATTTGAAATGCTCACAGTCTGCAACAGGATTGCATCTTAAAATTATTACCTCTTCTCTGAAAGAAAAAACCAACCCTATATGCTGTATCTTGGTATGTTCTAGGAGACTGAATTTAAAATTTCAGATAGAGCTCATAAATGTAGTGTGAATGACTGTGATGCTTTGGAAGTTAGCTAGATGGCTCCAGATCATATTTCATATGGAAATGCTCAGGGATTGCTTAGACTGTGTTCTGTTGACACACGGCACCACCAAGAAGATTACGACTTACTCTTTATACGATTACTTGTCTTCCGAGGAAAACAGTGCCACTCTGAAAACACTTTACATATAGCCATATAACTATAGAAGGTATATAACAGCAAAGTGTTGTTGTTTAACATAAGAAATTATAAACGCCAACATCCTCTTAGCTTTTTCTTTACTCTTTCCTACCATTTCTAGGGATTTCATCTTATCCCACACCTTACCCAGACTGTGGGCTTTTATATGCCAGGGATTTTTTCTGGCCTTAAAAACACTATACACCCGTAGTCATTTATTTTTCATATATTAGAATTTATTTGATGCACTCTACTCCTATATCCTAGATACTTTTTTTATAAAAACATGCACATAGGATTATGGAACAATAGTAACATTAAAATCCAGAGTTTAAAGTGAGCAAAGCCGGTGGTCACAGAGGCAAGAGTATGAGACCTGAAGTCAGGATTTTTTACTCCTTTTTCTTGCCCCGCAGCTGCTTGCTGTATAATTTGAGCAGGTCAATTAACATGTCCAAGCTTCAGGCTTTCCTCTTGGCACCAGGCCCTTCAACACTCTTGTCTCCTACTGACAGTGACGAAACCAACACGCTAGCTTTTATAAAACTTCCAAACCCTTGTAGAAAGACCCAATGTGAATAGCTACTGGTTTTGTACTAGCACTGGGATTGCTGTACTAGCACTGGTAGAACTAGTAGTGTACAGTAGCTGGTCCTTCATTCTCAAATAGCAAAACCATTTTAATCTGAAGTAGCCAACAGTGTGCTAGAAACTATCCAAAAGGCAGAATGGAGGAACACAGGTGCTCTGTAAACTGAGAACTAAAATGCTTAGCAGTTTATTGATTATCCTCATGGTTGCCAAATGGAAATACGGGGAAATATGAAATCTTCCTATTGTGAACACAACTTGATGCAATTTCAGACACTAAGTGTTCAGTCACAGTTCTCATGTTTTGAAAATAATCTGCATTCCAGTCAACCTGTTGTAAAACTAACGTGTGCAGCACATGTTTTAATCTCTCTTGTTCTTCAGGTGTCTCTGGTTGTCAACGTTGCGAGCGAGTGTGGCTATACAGACAGCCACTACAAGGCCTTACAGCAGTTACAGAGAGACCTCGGCTCATACCATTTCAACGTGCTGGCATTCCCGTGCAATCAGTTTGGGCAGCAAGAACCAGACACTAACAAAGAAATCGAGAGCTTTGCGCGGAAGACGTACGGTGCCTCTTTTCCTATGTTCAGCAAAATTGCAGTCAGCGGAGCTGGTGCGATTCCTGCCTTCAAGTACTTAATTGGTGAGTAATCTGGAACATTGGAGGGGTTCTTCTCCAGTGTAGAATTCCTCTGACACAGAATGCCATCTGACAGGAAAAAGATACCCATGCAGAACTGTCAGGCTCAAAGAGGTCAGAAGTCATGTAGTCCATCCTTTCTATGTCACACTTGACAGCTTTGTCTAGTCTTCTAAAGACCTCCAGGATGAATATGCTACGATAAGAGATGCACTGTAAAAAGTTAGTCTAATAAACCCCTACATGGAATGCAGGTCTTGAGATATTCCTCCATATGTATACAACACTTGATCTTCCTTTTTCCATTTTGCAGTCTTGTAAGTGCTTTTCCTGTGACACAGATGCTGCAAGATGGATTTATAAGATTAATCTCAAGAGCTGTAGGATAAGTGGAAGCAAAGCACCCACATAATTTACTTCAACAATCAAAAAGTGAAAGCAGGCACTAAGAGATGTCGTTGAATACTCCCTTCCTCATCCCTTGCCAAGCACTGGAATAGCCATACTGTACAGCTCCTCCAGTTTCAGTCTGTATTATACTGCTATGGCTAGTACTGGCACCTGAAGAGGTTTTGCTGGTTCTTGGCAGACAGATAACAAAATACATTGCAAAGAAGGATATTCTCTATCAAGGCACTTCTTTCTCTATCAGGCAGTACTTTCCCTGCTCTGAACAAATGCTCTAAATACCATTAAAATGCTAAACTGCCAGTCTTTATCCAGTGTGAAGGAAATGTCTTCTGGCAGTGATATATAACAAAGCCTAATATGATATAGGATCACCTGAGCTGCGTTCTGTAAGGACTATATCACTGCTGCTTCTCTCCAGCACCACAGTGTTCTCTCACATTCTACTGAATTTCAAGGAGTGTTCATAGAATTATTTTTGACTACCCCAAGCACACCTCCTTCCAGCTGTCTGCATGGGTTCTTCCCACTAGCCAAACTTCCTTTTAATCCACTTCACACCCTTCCATTCTGTTTTGCCCAGCGGGGTTGTTACTGCAGATAACGCCACATGAAACTTGCAACCCTTCTGTTTCCCTGTTGGTCCTCAGGCAAAGGGAGGCTGCTGGAAGCGGGGTATTTGTGCAGCATAATGACGAGATAGTCAACAGTGTAGGTCTGGCTGTATCTTGATGGTACTTTGAAACATCTTCTGATTGCTTAAGAGATTTTGCCTAACCTATAATCAATGGAATAAGGTGCTAATTTATCTGCAGGGTCTGTTCCTGTGCTGTTAGTGGGATAAGGCACCTGGTCTGATTGAAAACCCTGACATTTTTCTTAGTCATGGAGCAGAATAGTAAAGGATAGGAACGCAGCTCATGTAAAATGAGTTGGTATGTGGTGAGGTAGTAGGTGAGGGTTAGGAGGAAACCTCCTGGAACAGTTTACTTTGTTATTTCTTCATGTAGCATTTCTTGAAACGTTCTTCTGAAGCACATGGTACTGGGTGCTCTCGGAGGAAAAAAATTGTATAAGCAAGAAAATAATGAGCCCTGGTGCAGTTTTATTGTTATGCCAAATTCCATTTTCCTATCAATCTTCAATTGTTTCAGGTTTATCTACATAGCACAGACACACACACACTTGCACACACCCTTTAAATGGATTATAGTGCTTTCTCCTGTCTGCCTGGCTCAAGCTTGACCGTTTCCACTAGTCTCCAGGGGGCTACTGTCTAGTTAAAGCTCTCTGTCTGTCAGAAAATTAATCTTATTATTCAGACTGAACTCTCACTTAATTTTACATTCCTTTTTCCTCTGAGAGTGTAATCATTGAATTGACATGAGCAAATGTCAGGAATTGGCTAACGTGTTTGGCTTCTTTTTTTTTTTTAATATTCCACCTTTTTTGTTTGTTTGTTTGTTTGTTTTCTGTTCTTGCCTGTAGATTCTACAGGAGAAGAACCAACCTGGAACTTCTGGAAATACCTGGTGGACCCCAATGGAAAAGTAGTAAAGGCCTGGGATTCTACTGTCTCTGTGGAAGAAATAAGACCTTATGTTACAGAACTTGTAAGGAAAATCATCCTGAAGAAGAAAGATGAATTATGACTTTCAAAAATCCCAGCATGCTAATTACATCTTTATTGAGAATTAGAGCTGGAGTTTGTCTTTTCACATTCCAAAAGAGTATATGGGGAAGGGAAATCATGACCAATGGAATCTATATTCACCATCCCAAGGATGTAGAAACCAGCAGGTTACCATGGTCAAAGTACTTTAAACTTTCTTCTTTAACTGAATTCAATTTGACCTTTCTGTGAAAAAAAGAACTCATCAGCAATTGTTTCTTTCCCAATTCAAATTATTAATTATTGATAATGCTATAGGAGTTCAGTTCATGTACCTATAGGAAGAAGGCTCAGAATAATAAGAATTTCCTGATTGGGATATCACTGACATTTACAATTCTGTTGTCATATTTTGATCATGTGCTGAATGAAAAAAAATACAGTATAAAAAGTGCATGATTAAATTAAGACGTGCTCGGAAGAGGGCCAAAACAGATACCTTCAAACCAGGCCAGCCTACATTGATATATGTCTTTCTAGTTACCAAAGCCAAATATAATTTCATCTGCCTAGAAAGTTGGTTAAGAAAGGCATGGGAAAAAGACACCTATAAAACTTAAATGAAAGAAATGTGAAGACAAAGCATCTGTAAAAATTCTCCAAAAGCTATGAGAAGAATTTCTGTGTTTTTTTCACCCAGTAAAGGTTATCAGATGTCATTTAAGTAGCCATTTGAACATCTGTAGGACCAGGTTTCATTCATGCTGCAGAAATTCTTAGCTATACCAAAATAACAACACTAGCAATTAATTACAGCCTCAAAATTCTTTGACAGAAACCCTTTGAAAGTCTTGTCAGCAAGAACTATTTATCTCAATAAAAACACAATGTACAAGTTCCCTGCTCTTAACCTTGGGATGCTTAAAGAAGAATCTGGTCTTGGCCAGTTGCAGTAGTATTGACAAGAGAAAGCTTTCTTGTGCTTCATAATGCCTTTAAAAACAGCATAAACAATATATGTCCATCTACTTGTCAGTGCCCATGTGTACAATAAGTCTTAATTGACCTGAGCATGATAAGTTGAAATCAAAGGCAAGTATCGTGTCATGCACTGGCTTGCAGAACAAGAGGGGGGAAAAAAAGTACTGAAGAACTATTGGAAATGAAAGAGTTGATCCTGGAGTACATTATAGTTCCCATGCTTGAGCAGCTGCTGCCTCCTGAAATCTTGGACTTGTTCTATTGAGCAGTCTAAGGAAGTAAGAGCTAGAGATAGTTTAGGATTTGCAGAAAGACCCCAAAGGGCAGTAACAGAAGCACAAAAGCAAAAAGAGAGATCAAGTTAGAAAGCAGAAATGAGAAGTAAATGAAAAGACAGTTTGCAGTCAAAGAATCTTTGGAACAAATGGGGCATGGAAACTTTCAGATCACATTTATACTAATGAGTATGTTCCAAGCTATATCAGCTGCTTCTCACCTGTGGTGTAACTCAAGAGTACAGGAGATTGGTGCTCATGGCAGTGAATATGTCTATATTTTTCTCCTCTGATGGTGAGAAAAGTGAACTCTACAGTCCATTCAGTCATTTAGTCTATTCTTACATGAATGACTCTTAAGACAATGGTTACCAAGAATATCACAAGGGAAGGAAAATCAGGCCCAGATGATACTATGCTGGGATAGAGTATCCAACTACTAGAAACAGAGGTCTTTTATTATTCTATAGACTGTTTCCTTTTCTCTGTCTGCTGATACTAATACAACACCCCTGCATGCTGTTAGCTAGTTTTCTCCTTAGAAAGTGTATTTCTCTTTTATAACTGAAGCCTGGATGGGCCCAGACAGTGCTTTGAAAGGCACTTTTAAGCCCTCTCTATTTCAATTTTGGGTGTCCAACTTCAAACAGAACCCTGGATTTACATAGATATGATCTTGCATTCTCTATTAGATGCATTCTAGACGTCTGAAGAGATACAATGATCAATTGGAAAGAGTTTTTACTCTATGGACAAATATTATTTGTGCTGTTTTAAAAGGCATTATGAAGCACAAGAAAGCTTTCACTTGTCAATACTACTGCAACTGGCCAAGACCAGATTCTTCTTTAAGCATCCCAAGGTTAAGAGCAGGGGACCTGTACATTGTGTTTTTGTTGAGATAAAGAGTTCTTGCTGACAAGAATTTCAAGGTCTTTCTGTCAAAGAATTATGGGGCTGTAATTGTTAGTGTTGTTATTTTGGTATGAGCTAAGAACTTTTGCAGTCTGAAATCTGAGCAGATGCCTGACTGCTATGAATAACTTAATACTGATGACTGTTAGAATCAGTGTTCTTACAAGTTCAGCAATTTAAACTAAACTAAGGTAAGTATTACATATTCAAGCTTTGAAAGAACAACAAATTTGAACAGGCACATGAATTTAAACACGTAACTACTCTCTCTGAAGTTAACAGAAACATTTTCATTATTAAATTAAGCATGTGACATATATTCCATGCTTTGTTGCATTAGTCTTCTTAGCAAAGTTACAGAGTAAAAGTAAATAATCTTTGTTGCAGATTAATTTGTATCTAGTCATGCTATAATTACTTCATGACTTCCTGCTCAGAAAAATTGCAAAGCCGATTGCACTGGGTGGAATTTGTCTATTGAGACTATACAAAGAGCATGCAGAGATCATAAATTACTTTTTTGGATTGTGAGTTTCAACACTGTTTTAATCTGTCAAAGATCTTCCCTACAGCAAGTCCTGAAAACTGTAAAACAGCTCTGAATATATAGCATGAGACTGTTTCCTTTGCATCTTGTCTACTTCGCAGATAAAATATCAGCATGCATCAACAGATGAGCACATTTATCCATGGAGAGTGATTATCTTGATCATCTAAGACATGATCTCTTAAAGTTTGCCACTTTGAAGGTGTTAACTGTTGGCATTTAAACACTAAACTAAGCACGTAGACACACGATTGTACGGAGTTATGTGTCTCCTGTGGCATGCCAGGGGAAAAGGAAGAATTTCAAAGCCTAACTAGAAGTTTAAGATTAGACAGGACACTTGTATTCTTTCAAAACTTTATCTCATAAAGAATGAAAAATCAAAGCTCAGTTTTGAAATGGAATATGCTACATTGAAATAGAGCAATTGGATGTATCAATAGAGAGGGGTTTAAACCTTGTGCGGTTTTTGTCATTGAAGGAGAAAAACACCCAAATAGTTATCCTTACAGCCACTTCTGGTATTTCAGTTGTGTGCTAGGGACACTTCACTCAAGTTTGTGTTGTGATTCTGGTCTGAAACCTCAGTAGCACCAGACACTATTTCTCTCTCCTGGATGGTACTGAGTTTATTGTTTCAACCACATCGGCATCTGGTTTGATAAATAGCTGACCACAGGCAGTACTTTCGGAAGACTAGAGATCCCTTTGGTTAAGCAAAACAAATGTTATGCTACCTTCAGTTAAGGGATCAATCAAATACTCCTATACACATTTAAGTTTATACTGCAGCTACTTGGAGAGCCAAACAAAATTTAACAAGCTTACCTCTTACTCAGTTACAGAGAACTGAGTAAGCAGAGAAACCAGGTATTCTGTGTGATGTGACTAACAGATCCTAGAGTGAAAACAGCACTGACAAAACACAAAGGAGTTTTCAAACCTTTTGATGGGTGAGATACTGAAAGCACCAAGAGATATGAGAACTAATTCTAAACCATACTAAAACTCCATAGCAGAGACATAAACCTGAACATCACCACAGAGGTGACTGTGAACTAATGCTACACAGCTAACTCATCTACCTAGCCAGCTCACAAATGTAGTGATACCCACAATATAGGACAAGAAACAACAAAACTCAGCTACATCTTTTATCCAACTCTGCAACACCTAAGTATAGGCAACAGTGGTGGCCTGGCTAGTGCTAATGGCTCATCTTTCCCAGCTGTCTGTACACAGGAGCTGAAGTCAGCACCCAGTGACTTTCCATTCTTAGCCTAGAAAACCTGATCCATGCTGTCAATCTACAGGCCTGAGAGATAAGGAATGCCACTTAATCTCAAAGCATTGCAAGATGCCTGCTCAACAAGAAGACCTTCTAAACTAATTCCAGAAAATGAGAACAGCTGAAGGATTTTAAGCAAGCAGACTTGTATTCTGCACAGATGTGAGAGTTGATTGTGAAAGGTGATTGTGCTGACATGGATTCTTTTCCCCCACTCAAACAGAAATAACAGCATCTACAGTCAGGGACAGCTTGTTTCCTAAGCACTAACTCATGGAACAATAATAATAACAAGGAAATAACAGCAATACAGAACAAGAAAAAAGATGGCAGTACAACTTCTTGAAGACCAGAGTTCTGTAATACCTGATCTATAAATGCAGTTCCATGGAACTCTCCCCCATTACAGAAATCCTAGCTTCAGGGAGCTGCAGTTTGTTTCCTGAAGTGAAAGACGCAGTAAGAAAGCTATTATTGTATTATATAAAATAGTTCTCTGTCTTTTTTGTCCCCCTTTCCCTAAAGGCATTGCTGTTTCGTCATAACTAGTGTTTTCATCTGAATTATAGGATAAACCACTATATTTTTATTTAGCAAGCAAGTAAATCTGACAATTATAAATAAAAAGCAACTGCCAAGAATGTCCATAAGCCACAGACAGTTCATTCATCCTTTATAAAAGGGCACAACAGTCAAACTGTTCTTGTAATTTAAAAGCTTGCTGAATTCCCAGTTTAAATTATAAACCAGCTTCCCCAGCCTTTAATTAGAGTCATGCTACTCATTCTGAATTGTCATTACTACTCTATTCAAGATACTAGTTATTTTGTTACTGGTGCCTTACTGACCTCTGGAGACACAACTAACCACTAGAGATAGGTAGGGAGACGTTTTCCTGTCACATAACCATTTCACATTTGAAGTTTCCTCTTTCAAATCCAGGCAGAGTATAAATATTTAAAGTTTTCAAGAAAACTGTCAGTTAGGTTAAGCTGAAACATTTTGTTTGGATACAATTGATGGGAAATGTTTCAATGTTTCATATTTTCAATCTTTAAAAAATAAATAAAACAGTAGAAGTGAAAATAATTTCAAATTAAGAAACAGAATCTAAATGCCAATATAGAAAACCTTGATGATTTTAAAACTTGAAAACTGATACGGTGAATTTTGTCAAAACAGATATTTTTGTGCAAGTTTCAGCTCAGGGAACAGTTTGATTAAAAAAAAAAAAGGACAACTCCTAATTAGAAAACATTCTTTTGAAAAAGTCTTCCTAGCTTCAGAGGCTGCCAATCTTTTCTGCGTGTAGCTATACTGAAGTCAACAGGAATATATAATTGAGTACAATTTCAAGATAAAGTGTCTGAATTATATGAATCATTTTGTCTTATTGAATACCAGGAATTGCAGGACACCATTTCTAGTTGTTAACTGCATGCGCAGAAAACGTATTTGTCAAGCCCAAGATTAAGAAACAGAGAACAAAGAGTTCATTGAAACAGCTTCAGAAAACCAAAACTTTTCAAAGAACTGACTTAAAATTAATGTGATGTTAATAATCCATGCCA
>WUAM01000143.1:18716843-18777635 GCA_024336885.1 Actenoides hombroni | reverse complement strand
TAAACATCTAATCAATATAATTCTATTAATTTAAATTAAAAAAAAAAAAACATAAAACAGATTTTTAAAAATATTTAAGAAGTTAGAGAACACTAATAGACAGCCAGCTGATAAGGGATAAACCTTTCCTGAGTTTCAGGTGTGAAGCTGTATGCCATGAAAAGGTATCATTGCACGTGCAGATGGGAAGTTCAGGGTAAATTATTCCAATGTCAGAGGAAGATTACAGAGCAGACATGTTATTTTTTATCAGTCACTAATAAAAAGCTGTATTGATGCAAGTGGACTTCTCATCTACCAGAAAATTTCTCTGCCCTGTGACTACTTACCCTGGTCTGATTAAGTTCTCTGACAATTCTACCTTGCAATTTAAAAAGTTTGTTGCTTTTCTAGCCTTTCACCTCTGACCATTTCTCTGATTCTTTTCATGATGTCTCTTTCTGACATAATAGGATTTGAAAGCTTCACTCCACAAAGTATCACCACACCTATTAAAATGTATTCTTAAAACATCTCTTAGTAGGTCACAACACCACAGATGAAAGGAGGAAAAGGGGTCCAGTGAAAGGTGTGATAATTTGAAGCCATTTCTATTTTCTCTTCTGGCTTAGTTCATAATCACTGTTGATTTTCTCCCTTTCTCTATTAACAACAGGGCAGCAGAGGATAAGAGAGATGTTTAAGATGCTTCTGCTAATATTTTGAAGAGAGAATCCTATCTTCATACAGGATGGAAAAAGATCATCCTAGTTTGGTTCCAGGAGTAGTGGTAATTTGATTGTAGCACAATGGACTACTCTTACTTGGTGGAATCATTCTGACTTGGCTCTCAGAGAGTGCTCTGGCCATGATTTTGTGCCATAAAACTCAGGAGATGAGCCTCACCCTCCTCCTCTGCTTCTGATAGGAAAAGCATTCCACTGATGTAGCTGAAATTCAGTTGGCCAGAATCAAGGTAAAAGAATTTCTCATGAGTTTTTCCTAAGATCTGCTCTTCCTTTAGTTCTGTACTGGGTACACAAGTTCTGTAACTGCTGCTTATGACACCATCAATGAACAAAAATCACCTGACCTTACTGTGCATCCCAATCACAGAATCATAGAATTACAGAATGGTGGGGGTTGGAAGGGACCTCAGGAGATCATCTAGTCCAACCACCCTGCCAGAGCAGGTTCACCTAGAGCAGGTTGCACAGGAATGCATCCAGGAGGGTTTTGAACGGCTCCAGAGACAAAGACTCCACTGCCCCTCTGGGCAGCCCATTTCAGTGCTCTGCCATTCTCAAAGTCTTACAGTGAATTCTTGTCTCTGTTTATTTTATATCTTCCAAAACATCATTTCTAAGCACTTCAATATGTATTGAACATCCTCCTGAAGAATCCTTGTTTAAAATAGTATCTCCTAGGCTGAAATGCACCTGGCCCTTCCAAATAAGCCATACTTTGAACTCCTTGTTGGAGACTCAGTGCTTTGTCAAAGACACACATAATTTTCTTCATTCTTCTGAGAGCATTATGTATGCACTAAAGCACTGCATGTGAGAAAGCTGCCGCAGATTTCTGCGTTATGTGATGTCCAGGCTGGGTACTGTCAGCGTTGGACTTTGCTTCTTGCATTGTAAATGGCTCTTTTCTGATAGCAAGCATGTGAATTAATCAGTCTATCATCTTATTTGTCTCCCATTTAATAGAGTTGATAATACTACACAGAATATTTGCAAGTTAATTAATGAGTGTATGAAATGACATCCTACATGGAGGCTGGCACTTAAAAAAATACAATATAATATGAACAGGGGTCATAAACCAAGAAACAAAGGTGTACATCAGCAATAGCTACACAGAGGTGCTGGAAGGGCGAGCGCCGAGCATCTAGAAAGAGTTGATGCTTTTTGTGTATTACATCACTAACAGACAGTTACAGATTCACTTTCTTGCAGCTCTATCAGCTTGAATGACAGAAATACAGGAAACTGGCTGTTCTTCAGAACAAAAATCATCTTACACCACAGCAACTGAGGAACAATGCAGTAAAAAATGTGAAAAAACAGTTACTCAGTTGCTCTTCTAGCACCTCACTATCAGTGTAGTTTGGTTAGCAATTTTCATTTATATACTTTAGTAGCTTCCAATATAAGTTAAAAAGCCCTCAATATCTACATAAACTCTTATAATTGGTATTCCACTTCCTGGTTCCCCTTCTTGTTTGTATGAACTAACTGTTGTGAACAGTTGGGTGATGACTCTGAGACTACACGGTGACTCATCAAAAAGTGACTTCCTGGTGGGGGATTGACTTTGTTACCACTACTCTAAATACATCTCAGCTCTTGGTTTCTGAGCTGAAAGGTTTACTTTCTAAAAGGAACAGACTGGCAGCAGTAAAACAGACATTATTTCTGGAAAAGTAGTGAATGCTCAGCACTCTCCTAACTGTCAGGCCAGGTCTGCTTTTGGCATAGCCTCTCAGCAGTGAACCAGTACACTTGTTATTTCTCTCCCTTTTTCATTCTCATGTGGAAGATGACTACTTTTAAAGCTATTATAATAATTGATCCAAGACATAAATACAAGCAATGAGACAACACTGCATTATTTTGAAAGAAAGCAGACAAAGTTTTTGACACTTAAAGGCATATATTTACATGTGCTGATATGATCTCATTCACATTCTGCCCAAAAGCCTGGTGAGTTTCCAGAGATAAGGGCTACTCTTGTAGCAGTTAGGCTTTCAAAATTTCTGCACCCAAGAGATAATGTGTAAAATGAAAAGGGATTTGAAACTGAATAAGGCTTTCTCACTTCAGCCAAAGGCAGAAGGGTTATGGAAATGATTCTCCTTACAGCAGCCTCAAATCAAGCAGTGTTCCAAAGATGGAAAACAAACTCACCTTCAGCACCAGAAGAAGAATAAAAATGAGCTTTTGCATCTAGAAAATAAACTCAAGCTCTGTCAAGAAAATAATTAAGAAAGGCATGTCGTTGCTTGTGACTAACAACAACATCAGGAGTGAAAAGTCCAAATTCCCATCTTCCTGTAAATACATGTAATACATCAACCAAGGAGGAGTACACTCTGTGACTTCTCCATCAAATTTAGAGCACTGCCATCAGTAATGAGTTTAAATTGACACTTCTATTATGATTCTGATTGCTTATGGAATCTTGCAGTATCTTGACTTTTTTTTTTTTTTTAATGAGAACACTTTTAATATGCATTCTAGATGTCAGCCAAGTGAGAGAAAGAAAAGCCCCATTTCCAAGGTTAGCAATAATGGGTTTGCATGTTAATAAAATGTTGTAGCAACTGGAAGCAATACTTTGAATTTTTTCTGTAATTTTCTGCTCAAGGACCTCCTGCATTTTACAAATAGTAAGTGTGTCTCCCCAGCTTTCCTGCCAGAAGAAAACTATTGAGACGTGCAATAGACATCTGTGCATCTGGAGTCAGGTGTGAGAGACAGGTATGTAATAAAATATTGCATCTGCAAAACAGATAAATATCCCATCTCCTCATCTCAAGGCCATTGGAAAAATGATTTAGTATCTCTGAAGCAGTCATAACTATTATCAAAAAACCACAGCTGAAATAATTCTGTATTCACAGTAGGTATGGCTAACATGCAGCAGATAAACCTTTGACCATGCATTCGAAAAGAGTGAGAAAATAAAATCCTTAAAAGCTCCATTGCCAAATGAGAGAGAATCTCTTAAAAAACAGTATGTGATCATATTCTTAGCTGTAAGTCTGGCATTTCTAAATTCTGAGTAACCTAATATTCTTTAAATGTATTTTTGTACATGTATTTTCTTATGTTTGAAAGCAAATACAGAAAGCAAGAGCATCATTTCATATTGGCGACCACATGAATCATCTGAAATATTTCAAGCTATCATACAGACCTTTGCCATGTGGATTAATGAAAGAAATAACAGAGATTCTTTTTTTTTTTTTTTTTTAAGTCATCCTCTGTGTGAAAGAGAACTAAATGAAGCACACATTTTTCCACAGGATTTAAACATACTTGCTGACAGAAAAGGAAGAGAGACAAGCAGGAAGCCTGGGTGCTATTCCAGGTTTCATAGGTAAATGACCTCTAGTGAGCACAGACTTCTTCCTGTTACTCCAAAGCCTGGTCCTCTTTGCCTTTTCCTTTCATTTTGCAACTGGTCACTCTTTCCTACTCCCATCTCTTCATCCTAGCCCTGATCTCTTTAACTAATAAATCCCAGCCCTCATCCTTACATTTCTCATGCCAGTTCCAGTTTCCTACCCCAAACTGGGCCAGAGTCCAAACCTTTGGCCTTAACATCTTCTTTCACTCAATTCCTGTCTTATTGGGTAGGCACTCCTTCACCTTACCCTTCAAGACCTCCCTTCCATTTCTTTGTTTGCAGCTCCCTTCTATCAGTCCTTCCACTGGTGTCCCTGTTTCTCTTTTTGGACTTCTCATTCAGCCTGTCTCCTTTCTGTGACTTGTAGCTACACAACATAGCCCTGAATAAAACTAAAAGCATAGTTAAGGGGAGACAGGAAGACAGGATAGAAAACTTCAGTCAGCAACAATAAAGTTTGGTAAGATAAGAAGCAATTGTAAATAGGCTCCTGTAAAAAGCCTCTATCTTGCTGCAGAACTGTAACAATAGATGATGTTTCCCCCTACACCCAAAATATAAAGACAGTTGTCTGGAAGTTGTTGGGGGGGGGTGTGTTAAAGAGGAGAGAGTTGCTATTGATATCCAAACCTCTTTCAGTTATAAACTAGGATGAACGTTCTCTATGATGGCCAAGTGAGAGAAAGGACTCTGAGACAAAGTACACAAAAATATTTTTAAAATATTGATATAATTGTATAACAAATCAGCATTTGATATTTAAAAAATACTCCTAATAGGACTAAATCTAAATTATTGGTCTACAAGGTTGAACCAAATGAAGAAATTAATAAGCTTCAGTTCAAATTTACAGTGAAAATATTGGGAAGATGTTATTTAGAAGACGATATCTAGAACTCAGTGTTTCATACCTGTTTTCTGAAGGTCTTGTTCTTTAATCTTCAGTTTCAGATAGTTTCCAGATTCAAACTGTGAAAGAAAGTGACAATTCATTATGAGCCTATGAATCTATAATCTTCCATTTTGTGTATTAATGTAAAATCAATGCTGAAAAGATCAAGCAACTGACATGTTTGACAAGTTCTGTCTCTGATGGATATCCTGCTTAAATAGTCTGAAATAATAGACCCATAATTTCTAACTTCACTGAAATAGAGTAACTCAGTTTCAGAAATATCCCCGTAATCATATCTACATGCAGAATTTACATACTTACTAGAATTCTGTAAAATTTGTATCCTTCTATTCAACTAGAAATTGCACTACAACATATAAGTAGTAATTTAAGTAAAAATTACACTATAACATATAATTGTAAGCCTAAAATCACAAATAATTATATTTTACAAGCAGAGTAAATAGAAGTGAAGTTAGATTGATCCAGTGTCACATTTCAAATGTTTGGAAAGTAAGGAGCATGCCATTTCAAAGTTCAGGTTAGGAAAATGAATTTTCCCCTCTGAAAATGAAAAAGAAATGAAAACTACTCCCCAAAGACAAATTGCAGTCAAGATTATTTGGTTAGGTTCACTATTGGAAAATACATTATCTATCTTATTGTTCTGTTTCTAGATAGACAAGTAAGTGTAAAAAAATAAAATTTGCTTAAGTGAGCCATTATTCTGAAATATTTACCAATAACAGCATATAAAAAACTGTAGATACTGAGGCCATTACACATAGAAACACAAACTACATATGAAAGCTCCATCCTCACCTCAAAATTACCAGTGTCGACACTTAAATCTTCCTACTTCACCTACTTCATTTGCTTACTGCTGTACTTCGGTTGAATTGAGAGCAGAACTCAAGATGTATCACACCCTTCTGACAGATTTCAGTCCTTCAGTAATGCACCAGAGTCAGATAGCACAGTGCCAGAGCAGGTACTCCTCTTTATAATGCTCTTAGCCCCAGTCCCTCTTTTTCAGTCCTCTGAGTGACAGCATCTCACTGTACTACAAGTATGCGCCACTGAAACTTCTATTCCCCTTTCAGTTTTGAACCTTACACTGTCACCTGCCTTCCTGAGGGACCTACTACTCGTGTGTGGTAAAACATGTTGTCTACACTAACCTTGATGTCAGTCTGAGCTGCTACTCCTAATCAGGACTACGTACATCATTGTGGCATGACAATTTTGTATAATTGCACAATTTGCCACAGATTACTTGTGAAGGTTATTTATGCAGCTGTTTGCCTATCAAGAATTAGATTATGCACTTAAAGAAAAATATTCCACGCAGGTCTGAGGATTATTGCTGGTCCAGACAGCTCTTAATGGTAGTTAGTAATTAATTTTCTATTTCTTAGAAGCTTGGCTGATGGAAATGTTCCACAACTATTAATGTGAATGTTTGTTCTCAGCTCTTAAGTAGTGGTCAGTGCATAGGTACAATTCACTTTGAGTTGTCTCCAAACTGCATGGCTAAACCAGAAGGTTTAGTTTCTTCCTCAAGTCCCCTTTGCTCTAAGCTGTATTCAGTCAGAGAACTCCTTTAATTTGCTGGAAAATTAAACTGAGTTCTGGCCCTTTATATTGTGGAGTCAGCATAACTAAATAAGAGACTGAATGCTTTTCACATTAATTGCAGTTTCGATGAAGATTACAATTATTTTTAATGACTATAAGAATTGCTACTGTTCTAATTATTGCATAGTACAGTGTACTTATATTTACGTTTGTGACTTCATTGGGAAGGCTTGAGAACAGTTACAAGAAATAGAAAGCCAAAGACACTGTTGCATGGCACTGGGTATTTTGAAAAGGGGCTTTAAGTACAGTCAAAGCTATCTCTTGGAAGCCAGTGTGAGTACAAGTCAGTCAGTTAAGGACTTGAAGAAGAGTCTGGGCTGCAGGCATATGAGAAAGCTGGCTGATTTTACCAGGCTTGGCAGAACCAGAGCTTCACTGCAAAAGAGACTCATATTCAAAAGGATGAATTCAGCACTCAGAGAACAGAAGTATCCTGTTTTGGATACAGTTCTGAAAGCTGTTCCTGAATTACTTGGATAATTTTTCTGTTTACATGTGTCCTGCAAAGGTCTTTGATGTGTGTTAGTTTCTCAGCAGAGAGAACTGTTGTAGGCATCTGTGTAATAACTTAAATTGATACTGGCAATAGTGGAGGGAGAGAGAGAGGGCAACATACTTTATGAGGTCCAAAACACTAGCTCTCACTGGAAGAAGAGTTCTGCATTTTGTAATTGGAATGGGAAAACAAGCTGATGTGGTTTTCTTCTGACATAAAAGACTATGCATGTGATCCACTGGCTAGTGAGGAGCCTCCCACTCCCACTTCAAGTTCTGGTCATGACTGTCTCATAGAAAGAGAATGGTTTTTTATCTCAATCCTGCAGCAATAACATAGTTAATTCAGTCACTCAGGCAGATAACTCCAAGTTAATTTCTGATGTTTCATATAAATCATTCCAAATAATTGGAAAAAAAGAGCACGTTAATTATTATCACCCAAGAATCATGGCAAGTACAAATTAATTGCACAATATAAATGAGCTTATTGATTGATGAAAAAAAGATTTTACCACTTCATAACATTTCAGCCTTCTTCAATGGCAAGCTTCATAAGGTTTGGAGAAAGAATCTACCCTCACCCCAACTCCAACTCAGATCTGCCCTATACTCAGTAAGCATGAGTGGAAAATTGTGCAAGACTGAGCATAAAACCGTGGTAAGTAATTTTATTTGTTCCAACTCAGTGTAGTAATATATTTCCGAGTAGAAAATTATCTGAGTTCTGAATAATAAAAGAAAAATCTCGAAAGTTAAAATAACAATATGAAACACAAAACCAACTGAGATTGTTCTAAACATCTCTTCAATGCTTAATTTGGGAATACTCAGTTGAAAAGGTGAATTGAACTGCTCCTGTATTCAACTCTCTGATGAATCTCTTTTTGTCATGGTTGTCAAATTCTGGTATGAAGAGAACCTCAGTGGAAAGAGACACAGAAAGGATAAGATGGGCAAAAGAAAAAACAACTCAGAGGGATTAAGAGCATCGTAAAGTGAAATGAGGATGGGAATTCAAGTTTTTGGATGAAAATAGCTATTAGAAGAAGAACCTATTAGATTGGAATTAGAAGTTCCTCCATCCTGGTAAGTCATAGGACTTATATGACGTCTTCCTTTTGAACACAGCATTGATAACCTCACAAAGTATTGAATCAGTCTCCAAAACTATGACATTTTACACTGTATTTGGTTAAATAAAATCAACCAAGCAACTGAAGAATATTTGTACTTGTTAGCAAGTACACCTCATGTACGGGGACAGTATACAGTACTGAAAGATAGCAGGGTCAGGGCCTGTTAGTGGCCACCTAGAGCCCTGACCAGCCTCACCTGTGTCCTTACCACACCTACATCTTCTGTTCATTGGTCCAGGAGCCACATTTAAGCTCATGCCAGGGCTATGCTATGAAGTATGCTTGTGCTCAGTTCTGTCTCTTGCTGGTTGGAGTTGCTTCTTGATCCTACTGGATGTACTTAAGACCTGTGCTGTAGGTAACTTGCCTCCCATCCTTCCTCTTGAGATGGATGCTGGACTTGACTCGGTGTTTTACCTTGCCTAGGACTGCTGATTTTGCCTGACACTGTCACCAGTCTGGCCCAGCTCAGATCCTGCAGGGCTGTGTCCTGGTCACTGAGGATGCTACCCCTCCCTGAACTGCTGTCACTGCTGGCTTTCTGATGCTTGATAGTTAGCTAGGAGATAAGAAACTCTCACTTGCCTGGAATTCATCTCAAGACACGATCTGAAGTGAAATTGTAAAATGTTAGTTGAATTAATGTGGTCTTATTAATTAAAGCCCAGCTTTATTGATATTACATAGCTTCCATTTCCTCTCTGAAACTTGAATTTTTCCTTGAGGAGGTCACTTGTGTGGCAAAGTACTTGATCCAGGCTCTCTTGTAATCTAGAGAGATTGAGGACCAGGTCCTTGGAGGGGGCAGCATCTACCCCCTACTCTCCTGAAGACTTTATTCTCTTTTCCATGAGTCAAATCACACCACAGGGGTGCATGTGACATGCACGTGTGTTATCCTGAGCTGAGCTCTAACCACCTTTCCCTTAGGAGAGGCTCTTTCCTACAGGTAACAGAATGACTGCTTGGGCCCCACTTTCTTAAAGAGAAGCCATTTAAAATACTAAAGGAGATGTCCTCTGAAAAGAGTAGGAGACTCGCCTCTCAGAAACATTAAATATTATCATGTGTTTTTACCCCTCACAGAGCCAAGGGGTCCGGAGCCCAACCGAGGTGTGAACCTGCTTGATTACCTCCTCGCTTTGGGCGTCCTGAGACCACACCGAGGCTGATGCGTAAGGGCGGACCCCCGCCGTCTCTCCTCGACGTGGGACCGAGCGCTGAGGTAAAACGGAGCCTCGGCGAGAGGCGCTGGGGTAGAAGCAGCCCCGGGAGTGGTCAGCCCCGCACGGCTCCCTCACTCCCCGAAGGGCGGGAAACGCTCCGCGATTCTCCCTCCCGGCGGCGACCCCCGGCCGTTCCCGCCCGCCGCCAGCGCAGCCCCCTGCCCGCCCGAGCTCCGCCCGCTCGCCGCCCCACCTCCCGCCCGGGAGCCGCCGGAGCAGAGGCGCCGGGCAGCCCGGCGGGAGGCCGCCGAACCATGAGCGCCGAGTGCAGCAGCTACCTCAACGCCGACAAGGTGCTGGTGAGCGGGTTCAGCTGCCCGCGGGCGGGCGGCGACGCCCGCGCCGTGTACTGCTGCGGTTTCCAGGACGTCAAGTACTGCTGCGATGACCCCCACAGCTTTTTCCCCTACGAGCACAGCTACATGTGGTGGCTCAGGTAGGGGAGCGGCGCCCGCCTTGCCCTGCCCTGGACCGACACGGGCTGTGGGGAGGCTCCGGGTGGGCGAGGCGAGGCGGGAGACTCGTGTTCGCCCGAGCCCGCCGGCGGGTCTGGCTTTCTGAGGTACTTGTAGCCGGGCGCTCTCAGGCTGCCTTTGTCCCTCTGAGAGCAGCCGGTGGAGCTGCAGAGGCTGCCCGAAGAGACTTCTGCTTGCGCCAGGGTGGTTTCTGAAAGAAATTACTCGTGTGAGAAGGAACTGGGCAACGCTCCGTGCCTGTGCTCAGCGCGTCCAGGGCGGTCCCTCCGGCCTTGCGGGGTGAGGGGAGCGGCTGCCCAGGGGCCCGAGCGTGTGAGGTGCTGTGTGCGTAAAGTTCCCGGTGACTTCACCTACTTTTCTGTGTGTACTAAGGTTGAGTACTACATAACTTTCCACTTGGAAGACGGCAGATAATCGGATTTGTGCTGTCCCGGCTCAGCGCGAGGGTCCGGCTAAGCTCCGAGCGGGTCCCCGGCAGCGGCAACGAGAGCTGCACGGTACCAGCCTGGCTGCTTTCCGTGCCCGATTCTCTCCAGCATCCTCGCTGGCTGTGTCGGGGTGACTGTGCGCCTCTGTGGGGTGCTTTCAGTGTCTCTATGGGCTTGTTATCCCGGATTTTGCCGAATCCCTTCCTGGAGTTGCTTCTGCTGTCTGCTTCTGCAGCCCGGGTGGCAGCAATCACTACCTCCTCTTGGAAGGTGCATCCTTTTATCTGTTTTATACCGTTTCCTATCAGTTTTCTGGAGTCCCTTCTAGTATTAGTGTTGAGTTTTGCTTAAGAGCGATTGCATGCTCCGTTTATGGACAATGTTCAAAATTTTGTAAGCATTTAGTGTATCAGTTCTCAGCTTTCTCCTCTCCAAACTGAACAGTGTTGGTCCTTCGGGATCATCGCTGAGGCAGATGTTATGTCCCACTGCTCATTCTAGTTGCCTCTCATCCACACTGTTATTCACCGCACAGGGCTGCTCTTAGAGATGCATAATCTGGAGCCGCCTGCTCAAGACATGGGCATGGCAGGGTTTTACACAGCGGCAAAATGCTGCCTTCAGTCTTGCTCTCAAAATCCTTCCTTTCGGTAACCAATGTTTGGTTGATGTCTTTGGCCGCTGGTATAAACTGGCTGTGATTTTTAGTGAGCTGTCTCAGATGCCTCTAAAACTTTTCTTTGAGTTCAGAGCTGCCGGGTCTGAGCTTATTGTCATGTGTGCTTGGTTTTCTTTGTTTATGCATTACATTATAGACACTGAAGCTCATCTACATCGCTTTTGCCTGCTCACTTAGGTTTCTGCAAGTCCTCTAGCGTGCCTTGCCCTCATAGCATTTGATTGCTTGTAGGGGTGTAGAATCATCAGGCACTTGGATTTCATTCTTCTCCAGGTCATAGATGAACAAAATCAGTCTCAGCACTGGATTCTGGTGACTTTGATTTATACTGAAAAGAGACCACTTAGCCATGTACTTTGCTCCTTATTCTTTAAAGCAGCCTTGAATCTGTAATGGAACCTTTTCCATGTGTCACTTCAGTCTTTTTAGTCCCACCTTCAGTGCTGGGCTTGGTCAAAATCTGTCTGCTGGGTTCCTTTATCAATCTGCTTGTTGACAGTTCAGCAGGTTAACAAGGCAGTGTTTTCCCCTCATAGAAATGCTCACTCTTGAATGAAAGATTTTATGTCAGGAAGCAGCAAGTGCCAGCATCTTTCTGAGGGCAGAGTGTGGTGATGAGAGGGATGGGGACAGTGGCTTCACTGTCAAAGGACCTATCCCTTCTGTCTGGGTACGGTGAGCAGGGCAGCCCTGGGCAGTGTGGCTTGGGGACAATAGCCAGGGTCAGGTGCAACCCTGATATTGTGCTTATCTCTTGGCTTAGTGATATTATTCCTGTTGGGCTTTTTTTACAGCTCTTTCTGTCTTGCCAGAGATGGAGGTCAGATTTACTGGTCTGTAGTTCCTGGGTTCCCTTCTAGAGCCCTGTTTGAGGCTGGAGTTGCACTTCCAGGCTGCCAGTTCTCTGGCAGAGTGCCTTTGTGTAATGATGGATTGCACGCCTCGGCCAGCAGTTTTCACAGTTTCACACATGAGTTCCTTCAGGGCTCTTGAGAGTGAGCCCACAGTACTGGATAGCACTGGCCCATTTAATTTATCTTGTCTAATATTTAGTGTATAATTATTTAAATCTAGTTTGTCTGGTGTAAGTACTGTGTTGAATGTGAGAATCTCCCAGCTATTTGCTGCTGTGACTGACACAATTACTCAGCTTCTCTCATGTGAGAAGACATCCCCGAGTGTCTTTTTTTCGCTCCACTCATCTAATACCCTGATTGGTTTGGTGTTAGATGATTTGTTTTGCACAGTCATTGACTGTTTTGTTCACAGGAAGCCTCCTCAAGATGGCAGAGCTACTGAAAGATGAAGATGAAAAAGTTTTGCTCTTGCATCTGGATGAAGTGTTGTAGCAAAGACTGTTAAAGCTTGATCTTTTCAGAAAGAACCTCAAAGAACTGGATCCCATGAGAGGCTTTAATGAAGGACCTCTCTGAAACATCTTCCTTTGCAAAGATTTTTCTGGAGTCAGAGAAGTGTGACTGCCTGGCCTCCACCTAAGTCAGAAACTTGGGACTAAACGTTGAAACTTTGGATTTGTTTGGTGTTTGGGTTTTTTTTTTTTTTTTTTTTTTGTTGTTGTTGTTTTGTTTTGTTTGGTTTGTTGTTTTTTTTTTCTTTTTCTTTTTTTTTCCTTCTCTACAATGGCCCTAAGCTGCTGAAAGGATCTGAGGAAACTGGTGGGGTTTTGGTTGTGCTTGACTTCTGCCATAACTGTCAATATCTGTTGTAGAGAAGAGGTGAATAAATACAAGTTAGTTAAGCAAAGTTACTGAGTGGTTAGAATTGCAATTTCTGTTTTCAGAAGTGTTTTCTGGTAACAAATCAAACCAGATTTTGTAGTTACTAACACACTGACTGGAAACCCTATGATATTACAGCACTTTGAAAACTGTATACATTAGTATACATAATAATTCCAATAGGAATTTAAGGAAAACATAAGAATAACATTTTCTGGTCTCAGAATGTCTTGGTGATCACTGCCTTGCTTGTCTTTGTCTCAGACTGTTACTTATACCAGTATGTAACAAGTGTATGTTAAAATAATCCTTAAAGTGCTTCTTACAGCTTTTGAGGACACACTTTTTAAGACTTGAAGCCCTTAAGACTTAAAACTCCACGAGAGTTAGCCAAACCAGCCTAAATAACTCTGGAGATTGAATGTACTGAGGAAGAGAAAGGATTTGGATGTCAGCTTTTGCTTTACCCCAGAGCTTTAAGTTTCTCATTCTAAATCTTCGTTTGCTTGACTCCCCCAGTTAGTTTGAAGGCAGTGACTGAAGCTATCACCAAGTGGTTGGTGGCACCTCAGAGTTTACTTCTGTTTGGTGACACACCAGCTAGAATTTCAGGAAGCTGTATTCTGTTGTGGCAAGCGTATTTCTCTTGTGATTTTCCTGCTGTGGGAGACATGTTGCCAGACCACTTGGCAGCCAGCTCTGACGAAAGCAGCTCACAGAGAAGCTAGCAGCCTAGGCAACCTGAAGCAATAGTTGCTTGCAGGCCTATGCTATTCTTTTTTCTTTTTTTTTTTTTCTTTTCTTTATTATTCCCCAATCACTACTGCCTGTGCTATGTTTAGAGCTATATGCTGCACCACACCTTAGGAAAACGGAGCCGTCTTTCCTGTTCAGTCAAGTTTTATTTTGCAAATTTAATGGCTTCTTTTAGTACCAAATAGAATTACAGTATCCATTCCAAATCTGTACCTTATAAGTTTCATGTAATATTAAATATTTGATTAAAACTCTGGTTGGCCATGTAAAGGTTTTTATTCAATATGCTTTATTAATTGATAGCCATAGAACCATGGTGACCTGGTGCTGGAACCAAGCTTTGCTTAGCTATATAGATCTTCAGGAGTCTGATATGATTTTCCAAAACAGCAAGTCTTTTGCTCCTGTCTGCCCATTTTTCCAGTCTCCTGGGAATATTTATGTTTGCTTTGTAAACACTATGTGCAACACATCACTGCAGCAATGGCATTGGAACATTTGATTCACTTGGATCCAGATGAGCTTCCCTTTCATCTATCAGTGGACATAAATACTGGCTAAGCAGAGGCAGTAAATTTGTCCTAGCTGTTGGTGTGGATGGACTAATTTTATGGACTAAAAATAACTGCAGGTGTGTGATGCTGAGCATCCTCTGACAGAAATGTTGGCCCACTAAGCATGTCTCAGGACAGCAGCTGAGGAGCACTGCTGAGTCTGCTGACAGAGTGGAGCCTTCTGTTCAGTCAAGCCTTTGGAAGTGCAGAGATGTGTGGCAGTGCTGCAAGTGTGTATGTGGTGCTCGGTGTGATAGCAGGAGGAGATCACATCAGTGAACTCTGTGGAGTGGTTGTATCTTTAATGTACTTGGGAGAGATCTGTTTGATCTGTGGATCTTTTACCAAACTTAGCATCGTGTGTGTGTGTGTGTGTGTGTTCAAAGAATTGTGTAAGTGCTGCTAGGGTGACCCCTAGGCCTTCACTGATGGTTTTGTACTAGATACTCATTTTGAGGTGGGTGAGTTGTTAATACAGAGGGTTTTCACTTGCCAGGGAGGCCACAGATGTGGGCAAGAATGACTTTAGTTTGCTTGCTTAATGTCTCTGCTGTCAGAAGACTGATCTTGAAGACACCCTGAGGCCCATAGGCTGTTATCATGTGGACAGCTGGGTAGACTTGAAACACCTCGTGTTTGAGGTAAAGGTGGGAGGATGGCAAAGTGTTTTAGCAAGGCCTTTTCTAGATGAATGTGCAGCACCACAGTAATTGCTGTGGAACCTAGAGGGCATGGTGAAAGGCTGTCTTTGTTTTTAGAGGAGGGTGATCATTAACATGATCAGTGATCATACTTATTTTAGTATCTTGTTTCTGATAAGTTTTAACTATTAAAAAAAAAAGAAAAAAGAAAAGATTGTGTTCTCGTTAAGAAGATTTGGTGTTCAGAGCTGTGGAAGGCATACTAGATTCTACAGAATTAATTCAATAAATTAAACAACCCTCTAAAATTGTCAAACTGAAAAGATGGCTTTAATAGTCATGTTGTTTGAGGACAAAGGAGTTTGCATGGGCTGCCTGGAGCTCTGGAATCCATCTTTGTGTGTTCATGTGGTGTTTATGTGATGTTCTGCTTATTTAGGAACATGCACTCGTTTGGAGAAGGTTTTGATCTCACTGTTACTGCATTGAGTTATTTCTGATTTTCATAAATACAGTTTAAATCAGACTGAGGAGTAGTGTGCATAGGTAACATGAAATGTCACTGAGGGCCAGATGTTCAACTGCTCTGCAATGACATTGACCTTTCTGAGGGCAATGAAATAATTCCAATTTATTCAACTGAAGTATTGAGCTCTAAACTTCTATTTGCAGTAAAATTCACAGTGACTGCCCCACATGAGTACCAGTAACCTCTAGACACCATCCTGACTATTGTTTTAAAAAGCATCACAGGCTGTGTGTACAGTTACTTTCTTTGTTTTTCTCTCTTAGTGTTGGAGCACTCGTGGGCCTGTCGATAGCAGCAGTGGTCCTCTTCGCTTTCATCATCACTGTGTGTGTTCTCTGTTATTTGTTTATCAGCACGAAGCCACGCAGCAAACTGGATACTGGTTTAAGCTTACAGATGGCAGGTAAGACCAGTTGTTATTGACATACATTATCTCCTGCAGAGGAAAAGCCTTTTTCTGTCTTTAAATGATTGTGGAGGAATCCCAGAGCGTGTATTTTCATTCTGATGGGGACCTCAAGATGTAGTCAAGTTATCCTGCTCTTTTACCTTCTGAATGAAATCTGTACCAAACTCAAAGGGAAAAAGAAAACAATACATGCTCAGTATATTTAGTAGTAGGAAGAGTGTAAAACTTCACAATATTGAGTTTAATTATAATCTGCCATTATGCTTTTGAATGTGTTGCTGTTTAACTTGTTCCCTCAGGTTTTCCTGCTATGGCATCAGTATTTAATCCATTGCCAGGACAACAGTGCTGGTTTTCTCATCCTTTGTATTTTTGTGCCAAACATGTTTGGCATACTGGGAGCTGGGAAGGAGGCAGATGTTATTGCACTGCTGCTTCCAAGGGATTCCATCTTTCTCTGCAGACTTGAACCATGCTACAAAACCACATCCTACTTTGTCATTAGAAGTATTTCCTTTCTTCCTCTCATGAGGTGAACATCATCCCAGTATCTTGCACTGGTGACCCAGTGTTCACATAGCCATCCTGTCTCTCATGATTCCAGATGTTAGGCCTCCAGGAAGCTGGGAGATCTTTGTTTTTTTCTAACCATCTCCTGTGTACTCTGAGCTTTATTCAGACTACGTTGCTTTGTACTTAAACATGGTTTTGACTTTGCTCTTATCCTGTGTTTTTCACTTTTGTTGTTTTTCTTCTTTGGCTACTCTGAATGACAATTATTTCACATCCAAATTCTGATAGCTTTAGCTGTTGATGAGATGAGTTGCCAGAAATTGAAAGTCAGTCACTTTGCCAAGGTTGAGAGATGTTGAAGGATTTCATTGACAAGCCTCAGTGCTTATCTTCCTCATACTTGAGTTTCTTTGCATGGAAGTCATGCAAGGTCTGAGTACCTTGTGAGATGACTGGCTAGCTGCTTGCAGGCCTAGGGAGCAATTGAAGCAGCTTCTCGCCTCCTTTTTCAGTTCTTCTGAGACTTAAGCATAATCATATATAGACAACAAAAATGGATTTAAAAGATTAGAACAGCTTTTAGAAGCTTCAGAAAATTTTAGGCCTAAGGACCATGAGTTTTAACTGTGAGCTCAGTTCAGCCCAGCATTTTCTGAACTAGCATTACCTTGCCTTTAGACGAAGGCTGTGTCATGCAGGTGTTGTGCAACTCTGCTCTCTGCATTCAGAGAGCACTCTTTTATGAAAGCAATATATTTTTTTTCTATTTCACCCATAATATATCAGCTCAGTTGGAGTTTTGTATTTCATTAAATATACAATTGATTATTGTATGTCTTTCCTCCCTCATGTGATGGCCCAAATTAGTCCTTGTTCTGTTGTCTCGTCCAAGATCTAAATATAGAAGTGGAATTGTTGAGTTTTTACAGAAATAATATCAAGATTGATCATAAATCTTAACAATAAACTTGATGGGCAGTCTTTGTTTAAATTTCTGATTCTGTAAAAGGCAGATTGGTTGGAAGTTGCCTCTATTTGAACAAATGGTCTTCCATAGCATCAACATATGTGAGTTTCTGAGTTAGCTCAGTATGTTCTTAGCCCTAGGAAAAATCAGCATTTTAATCTGAGATCTGAATTTCAGGAAAAAAATAAACTCAGACACTGGTGTAGACCAGGAGTAACTACTTAAATGTTAATTAAGTTATACTCATTTCTCTTTGTAGCATCATATTGAATAGTCAAATAATTGGAGCATACTTTTTTCCTTAGCACATTGAACTTGCTTTTTAATGATACAAGTTGCTCAGTAAGCCCTTTCTGAGAGAAAGGATTTTTCAATGAACTCCCTGTACATCTTTCTGTTTCTCCCTTTTGAAGGCTGGAGAGCTATTGGTAAATAAAGGCCCCGAAGGAATTCAAGCCCTGAGAATGCAAGTCTTCTGGATTTTCCCAAGATAAAAGGGAATTTATTCATATGCTTTCTTCTCCTTCTAACAGAAGAAATTCTCTTTGTGCAAAAGGTTTATCCCCTTCAAAATGTAGGGAACTAGGGAGTCACAAGATTGTAAGTGCTTTGTTAAGGCTTAGTGAACAGTGCTGGAGCACCTAGGGAACATGAGGAGGACTGTGTAAAGATTGAGTAGTTGTCAGGAGAGGAGTGATAAACGGGCAGAAAAGGAGGAATCTAGAAGCATTTCTTTTGCTCAGCTCTGGGAAAAGGTGCACATATGCTTCCCTTGACCAGGCAGCAGGGCAGTTAACCTCTGCTGGCCCCTTTGAGTGGGTTTTCCCATCAAAGGTAAAAAGTAGCTGGAGACTCTTCACCTTTGTGACCCTAACTGTTCGTAAAACACGTTTTCTGAGTTGCCCCTGCACTTCTGCCAGCATTAGTCTGGGAAGAGCTTTTGGGTGAGCTGACCTACACCCTTGCAAAGTGAGAGTAGCAAATTACTTTTTATGATAACTAACATTTTCCTTTAAAACTTAGCACTGGAAGAACTCTGTAATGCATTCAGAGTCAGACAGCAGGGACTTAGGGGTTGGAGTGTGAAGAGAACTGTGGCCTTGTAAATTACTCATAAGTGTAGGGAAAAATAAGCTTTAATAGGAGAGGTTAATTCCCTGTTCTTACAGAGCAGTGACATCATAGTATACAAAAGTTCATGGTTTCATTTCATAATAAGGAAAAACTCAGCTTGAAAAATAGACAGATGACCTTCCTCTCTCAATTTCTCTCCTTAATTAAAGTTTCCTCCTGGGGCACTAATCAAATATACAAAACATTCAGCTATTTTGAAGAAAAAGCACCAAACTCTCAAACTTTCTCTTACTTAGCTCAGTAGAACTATCTGACCATCTTGGTTCTGAACCCAGATAGCTGCTGTCTGAATTCAGACTCTTGGTTCTGAACCCAGATAGCTGCTGTCTGAATTCAGACACATGCTGCTTGGTTTTTCAGAGTGTGCTTTGGTAGCTTTGATTCCTGGGTTATCATTAATCTCCACTATATGGTCTTTTTGCAGCTGGCCTTACATTTTCCCCAGTTTGCCAGCCATCTGTCTCAGATATTTGTATATGGGAAAAATCAGCTAAATGGGCTCAACTTTTTAAAGCAAAATAAAAAGCCCAAAAAACCACAACAGCTTTTTTATCCTTAGGAAGTGAAGACATTTCCTATTTTGGGGCTGTGAATTCAAATTTAGTGGCAGGGTAGCATTAGCTCAAAGTTACATCACTAAGAAAGATTAAATTTAGAAATGTTTAAATAGGACTCCTTAGCTTTTAAATTTCCCAAACTTTCTTGTAGCAGTGAGGTTTTTTTGCAGCTGATTAAGAGTCAAGTGTTTTACTGCAAAGATACCCATAGGTGCTGTAAGCTGGTTTAGATATGAAATCTAGACAGGCTTCAAAAACAGGTTGCCTTTTTCTAACTGATTTTTTACTTTTTGTTTGTTTTTTTATCACAGCTGAAATAGCTCACTGAAAAGACTTGGTTTCAGCTAAGATCTTGGCTTAAATGTTTTTGTACTGGATGGAAGGTGCAGTGAAGGCAATAGTGACTGATCGTGTTTGGAGAGGGGTGAAAGTTGGAGATTGCTGATCTGTTTTCTTGAATATGGTCTTTTAGGAGTCTCTCTGATTTCCTGCTGTAAGTCCTACTTATACCAGAGTGCTGCTACAGTAAACTGCTCTTCGACTTGATGTTTATTCCTTTTTAACATAAGTTGTTAATTGCAGCCTCCCAAAGGCTCAGGAATGGAAAGTGGAATTGCTCTGGTCTATTCTATCCTCTAAAACTTGTAGAGGAAGATTCCAGGAACTCTTTTCTACTGCAGTGGGCACACCTGTGTATTACTACTTGCAACTAAAGGGAGAATAATCCTATTTTACTTAAAACTGCTTTTTTTGGGTTTTTTTACAGACAATGAGACCAGAGGGAGTTCACTATGTTAAAAACCAGAGGCACTGGATGGATTCTACAAATGCTATAATGAAAATAGGTACAGTGAGAACATTTATTTTCATCTTCCTCTATTGTATTTGTATACCCTCTGCTATGTTTTATATGTGGTAATGCAGATATTAAGCATTTTTCAAAATGTTGTGACTCTCTTTATGTGGGTTTTTAGCTTTCTGAAAAGCCCTAGAAAACTCTCTGATTTAGTTATATGTTGCCCTCATGCTGTCCTTGCACAGGGAATATCAGTAGAGAGTTGACTTCCACAGAGAAATCTCGTCTTAATTTCCTTCTGTGTGAATGCTCCATTGTGGTTGTGTGCCAGAGAGGATTGCATTCCCCTTATGCTGTCTTTGTCCTTTCCCTGATGCTGTCCAGGATGTACCAGAGCTTACTAAGGAGGTAGACATTGTAAATTATCATTCTGAAGACATTCTTTAGTGGTGAACTGATAGAAAGGCTCCTGTGTGACAAAGGGTAAGAGCATTGAAGTATCTGGTGGGTAGTTTAGTCATGCTCTGCTTCTTGGAGATGCTCCCTACTAGTGCTGAGTCAAGCCTCATCGAGAACTGAAGAGGGTTATCTTCCAAAAAAAAAATGAGGCTTCATATGCTGACTTGATTTTTATGCTAAAATCATGCTTAAAGGTCAAACTGCCTATGGCACAGACCATGCAAAATAATCTTTAAAATGCATGCCATTATAGATGAATTGTACGGAAGAGGAATCTATGAATAATGCAAAAGACTTCAGATGACATGAAACATGCATTTTACTTTCTGCAGGGGGTAAAGCTCATGGCTAAACAGCCACAGAATGTGAGAATAGCTGTAGATCTGCAGTGTCAGTCTCAGGAAAAAAAAGTGTGCCTGTTTGCTTAGCGGTTGTTTTGGATCAGCAGGAAAGTAAATATGTCAAGAATTCCCTGTGTCATGTATTTTCTCTTGTGCCCTTAAAAAACAAAGTCACACTATACATGGTAAGTACAAATGCATCTTTCTCAGCGCTTCTTACTGTCAGCACCACAGGTTGGTTTGGGCTTCTTGTCCTCATGAAAATACTTGTGTAACAAAACTCTTTTGGAGACCCCTAACCACCTCCATATATTCTTTTTTTGTTCTGCTGTTGCAAATGAAATGGCTTGTGGGAGAAAAATGCCATGGCAAGACTAAAAAGGATCCTGCAGTCAGAAAGCTCTGTAGTGAGAAAATCCAAAAATATCTGAGGCATGTGCCAAATACTGAGCTGAGACCTCAGTTCAAACCTGTGAATGTGGCACTGCTTTCTGAAGGCTATGGGCCTTTCTTTTCCTCATGCTTCAGTCTGCTTATGTTCCACCATGCTATAGAGACTAATGTTTATGGAGTGCCCTGAAGTGTAGCCTGCTGACCACTATTGCTTACAGGAAGAGAGAAACAAAGAGAGAATTGAAAGGCCATCTGCAAAGGATTGGTTTTTGGTAGGTTTTGAATGCATGCGTTATATAAACACTAAAAAATTTAGAAGCTTTTTTGTGGATGGATTATCCAGTCTGTCTTTTTATTGTTAGCAAAATCAGGTTGGTATTATGAAGACTCAAAATACTTGAGATCTCTTTTGGGGCTAAAACCAGGAAAACTATGCCCTTAGCTTGTGAGACTTTTTTCCTTCCAGATCCAGAATGAGGCATCTGGGAACTTTCTGTGAAAATGAAAAGGAAGGGAATGGACTTTTCTGAACTTCAACAGGCAATCTCGTTGTGTTGGTAGAAATTCTGGGTCTCTTAATGCTTTTTGTCCTCTGCTTTTTATGTTGTCAGCGTGTTACTGATTTCATGTGTCACCTGTCATGGGGAGCCACTTCAAAGTGCAGTGATAAGCCAGAGAATCCATCAGTGGCTGCAGACCTTCCACTGCTGTGAGAAAGCTACATGTGGCAATTAGATTTGGTTTAGCATGCATACTTCCTCTACCAAATTCACTGGATTTTAATTGGGAACAGGACCCCCTACACTTTTGCAACTGATGTAATTCAGCATACAATTCAAGCTTGTTTGCATGCTCTTTTCCAGGAAAAGGGCAAACACAGCTCTTAGCTTTAAAAAGGGAGAGGAGAGGAACTAGGCAGCTGGAGGCATTGCTTCTAACTTGGAGTGATAATATATCAAATCATTAAACAATCAAGTTATGCACAAAAAACATCTGACATGGATTTCATGAAGACAAATCTTGACAAACCAGTCTAATTTCTCTGTCAAGGTAATTTTGCCTGTCACGTAAGTGGGAACAAGTGGCTATGACTGCAAGTCTTTGAGAAAATGCAGTCAAAGAAATTTTCAGTGGGTCATTCGCAAAAGCGTTTTTGGAGGGAAGGATGTCTCTGTACTCTCTTCCAGTTGAGTCCTTCACCTCTCCTCATATGATGTGCCTTCCAGCCCTTTCACCAGCTCTGGAAGCACTGAGTACCTTAACATCCTTCTTAAATTGTGGGGCCTAGAACTGCACACAGTACTCTAGGTGAGGATGCACCAAGGCTAAATACAAGGGGACAGTCTCCTCTTTTGCCCAGCTGTTTGTGCCGTGTTTAATGCACCCAGGATGGGCTTTGCCCTCTTGGCTGCCAGGGCACACTGCTGACTCCTGTTGAGCCTCCTGTACAGATCCATGTTTGCATGTATGTCTCATTTGTTTTGGTTTAAGTTGGGCAGGAGTGTATAACTATCTTTAGAACCTTAGGCAGAACAAAATCTAGAATCTAGAGAAAGTATCACTGGTAACTTGGATAAATGCCATTCTTCTCAGTGAACCAGTGTTGAAGTGATGTTCTTTGCTGATCAGTATGCTCTTTGCTGGTAGCTGCTATCAGCCTTGAAATCCAAGGTATCACACTTCACAATTTCTGTAGCTGAATTAGCAGAGATTTTCTGGCCAAACTTCAGGGCATGTCCATTTGCTTTTTACATACCCAGACAGACATCTGCTTCTAAATCCACCTGTGCCAACAGCTGTTGTGCTTCACCTCAGAAGCAAACCTATTTTAATGAGCAGTAGAGTCATTTCTTTGTATAGCAATTCTTCAAGTGTAGTTTGGAATGTATTTTGGTATTCAAGATTAAAGGCACACGTTGTGAGTATCTCTATCATAAAAACAAAAGAAATGCACAGTTCAGTGTAGATATTAGTTGTGCATTTTCCAAGAGGCATAGAAATGTTAGATGAATGACTCTGCTAAGCCTTTTTGGGTTTGTTTTAGTACCAGTGTGCCTTGAGCCTTTATCACATGCAAGATAAAATCCTCACTGGCACAGCAGAGGAGCAACAGCAGATCTGCCCATCCACGTACATCCTCAGAGGAGGCACCTAGGGTAGTGATGCCCTTCAGAGGTGTAATTCTTCACATCATAATGGCTAGGACTATAATGAGATGCTTGGAAAGAAGTGATCCCAGTGAAATGCTTTGAGCTGTGTGGTTCATTCTGCATTTGTTTGTGGGATTTCCTTATGAACTCTGCTGTGCAGCAGAAGAAAAAAAAAAAATCTGCCCTTGTTCGGTCTGATTCTGAACTGTGATTGGTATTTTACAGATACAAGGCTGCATCCTTCACAAGACCCCACTGAAACAAGCTGCTGACAAAGCCAAGTGGCTTCAAGAGATTTCCTGAGCCACAAGGATGAACTACAACTGTGAGCCACAAGAGCCTGACTCACTCTTCCAGAGGTGTTTCCTGGCTGTTACATTCACTGTTGATAACCAGAGGCCAATCTGAAGCTGTGCCAGAATATGTATTTCTGTATGGTTACTGTACTGAGAAGCAGTATGTTTTAATTTGCACATACCAGCTACTTCTGCTAATCATTTTCATGCTAATTGTTGTCTTTACCCTGTGCAATTCCAGTGAGCTGACACAGTTGTCAAGCAGAGCAGAATTTGGCACACTATGGTGACTGAGCTTTATTTTAAGCTTTCCCTGTGCACCATCTTAACGTGGTGTCTTCACATCCCAGATATGGTTGTCTTTAGTCAAATGTGATTGTTCAGTGCAAAACATATGTGAACACAGTACCTCAATAAAATCTGGCATTTGTTTGTGTTGTATTTTTCTTAGTTTATTATTTTTCATTCACCTCACAAGATTCTTATGGATCTTAAAATTATTTTGATGGGAGAATTTTCTGTCAAAAAAGAAGTTTTGATTTCAAGAGTTGTTTTGATTTCAAGAGTTGTTTTGATTTCAAGAGTTGTTTTCATAGGAGCCAGTAAGCACTGAAATGAATTGGAATAAACATCCACAAATGTTTTGAAGATCCTTCTTCAAAATATGGTGGAATATTTATTTTGAAGCAAACTTAAAATTTTCCTGTCATGTTGCAGTTTGAAGCACTAATTTGTGAAGTATTGAAATTCCTTCAGGTAATCAGAAAGCTCTAATTGCATATTTTATTTCCCCAGAAATCTTAAGAAACAACCAACATAGTCTTAACCACTATATTTGAGCTTTCAAGTCTTTCCAAATAGTGAAGATTAATGGTAAGGATTTCATTTCATCTTGTGAGGGTTCTTTAAGATCAGTGATCAAAAGAATTTCAGAAATATTATATATATATATTTAACCATGCTGTTTATGTGAAGGCAGTAGACAGATTATATCTTCCATTTGCAGATGAAGCCTAAAATATTTACTTACCCTGTCAATGTTTTGTTTCTGGTTGTGCTTCAACGTTTTAAGACCAGGTCCTTGTCTGTCTGTTGAGAGTGACATTTTTGTGCATAATGGTGCTTGAAATGTAGAAATACCTACAGCTATCTGGTATTATGCGTCAAAAAACCCCAAGTGTTTCCACTCTAAGCTACTTTTAAGTCACATTATTTGTGTGAAATAATACACTCGTGCCTCAAAAGGAAATAGAGAATGTGGTGTATGTTCCTTGGCATTTGCTTCCGTGGACTTCTAGAAAAGGAAAACCACAAAAATAATTTTTAATAGCAATAGAACATAAAATCTCATCTTCCAGCCTCATAACTTTTTAGACTTGTAGTGTCAAGTAGCAGAAGGAAAAAAGATTTATTATTTTTGCCATCTTGTTTCCTTTGAGGATCCCAGCCCTGAGATCCATGTTCTGGAAGCATATGCTTTGTTTTAAACCACCAATAAAAGACTTACAGAATATGGAAAAGAAAAAAAAAAGGATTTAAATTATTTCAACTTCATACAGACTTGAACCAGCACTTAGGTAATTTTAAAATTTTAAGCTATTAAAGATCTTTTAAAGTAACAAAAGATACTCTGTTCTGTTTAGAATGTTGCAGATCAAAATAGCTTTGATTTTTATCTCTTGGGTATTTTCTAAATGTTTGATTCCTCAAGTGACGAGGTTGTTTTTCCTTTGGATATTGGGTGCTTTATTCATTTTGAGTATCTGAAGGTAACAAAGGAAAAGTAAAACTGGAGTGCAAGAAAATGCTTCTGGTTCTTTGCCTAGGTCCCAATGCCTGTTTATGTGTTCTGGTACTGTGTGTGGAAAATCTATTTCTGTGCCCTTCTAGCTACCTGTTTTCTAGTTGAGGGTTTCTAAAGGTCACAAAAAAAGTGCTTCCCACACAGTTTCAATAAGGGGGTTCAGCTGCCCATAACAGCTTTCAAACCTAATGTGTGGTTGCATCAAGGGTGGCTCCCTGTGCTTAATAGACATAATGAGGCTTAATGTGCTTGTTAGGCATAGGCCTAATTTCTGTCCTGGGAACATTTCAAGCTTGCATTGTTTAAATGACCATAGCAAAGCCAACTCAGGGCTGTTCTCCTTCCATCAGCCACACAGAAGCTAATGAAACTCACAGGAGTTGCTATGAGCATTTTCTGGGGTTTTTTTGTTTGTTTGTTTGTGGGGGTTTTTTTGTTTGTTTTTTTTTTGTTTGTTTTTTTGAAATTTGAGGAATTTTTCTAATCCTAAGGCCAAAATAAAAATGGGAGAAGCATTGTATAATAGTGTGTAATGTTTAATAGTATGCAATAAGCCTCCCAGACTGCAGGATATAGAGTGTGCTTTGTCTCTCTACATTTATAGGTATCAGCAGAGCAGCACAAGCAGCAGCCCCTGATTGATTTCGTTTGGGAGCAGGCTGGCTGGGTCCCACTGGTAGTTCTGGGACTAGCTGCATCTTTCTTTGGAGTCCTGCTGGCACAAGTGGCAGCTCACTCCAAAGTGATCTCCCTTTCTCATCTCTATTGCTCTCTAGGTATCATGAGATTATTAACTGGCTATTCACTTGTAATCTTTCATCTGACTTTGGGTCCAAGTAGGAAATACCTAATCATTGGTCCCACAATATCAATCATGTACTTAATGACTTTTATAATTAATCACCTCCAAGTATAATTGCTGAAAGCTTTGGCCTTTGCAAGTTCTAAATTATGGAAGAAAGACCAAAGAAGAGTCACAGTTTCACTGAATAAAAACAATATCTGTTTTAATTGTTTTCCTAAAATGACAGATTGTTCCATCCTTCAAGTTTTGGAAAACATGAGGCAGGAAAAACATAAAGATTCAGTTACTTCCCAGGAATACAAATGAGAAGCTTTTAAGTTTTCATCTGTTAGCCTGAAGCACACAGAAATCTTGCCTCTCTTAATTTGAGGTAAGGAATTAAACATTTTGTCAAATAGATTTAGAAGTGATTACAGCTGAAAGGTCAGAGGAGTGGACAATTAGTAGGTTTCTGTGAAAGTTCTACTTTTCTTGGCTATTTTCTTAGAATTTAGGAAGTTAATAAAAATATAAATAGTCTTCATATTTTAATAGCTATAGAATAGTTGGATAAAGATCCAGTAAAATATTGCACTAAAAGCAGAGGATGAGAAAATTCTGCAATGGACGAGTTTTTGGGCAGTCAGTTCCTAGCCAAAGGAAACTATTTCTTACTCAAAAAAAGAGATCTCTGCTACACTGAGAAACTGAAAAAAATTGTAAATCTGAACGACCACCATCACCAGGAGCTGTCTGTGCTTGCAACCACCATTTATTTTTGGAGTAGATCTTTGGAGACAGAGTGCTGGTTTCTAGTGGTCAGCAGCATTATTGCACTTAGCTTCCCTTTTCTGTCATTTGTTGTTCCTTAGTGACCATGAGAGTGTGGTCTACAGGTACAGATAATTGATTTTTATATGTGTGTGTGTATGTGTCTCTATAGCATATTTGTTTAAAATGCCTTTTTTATGGGAAGAATCTGTCCAGGTATCTCTGAATCCATAAGTCTTTGACCAATATACTAAAATTGAGATTTTTTTTAGGTATGTTATACATTTGCTACTTAAAAACATGTTTTTCATCTTCTCCATTATTCCTGTGCTTTTTCCAATCCACATCCTTTAGAAGAACTGTTGAAGCTCCTTGTTTTCTATACAGAAGGGTACATGTTGATGGCAACAGCAACACAAGGTGTTGAAATTGATTAGTGGAAGCAGTGTAAGTACAGAGCTGTGTATAAGCACCTTTTTTGCAGCTGATATTTTGGGATACTCTAGCCCCTGTTAAAAAAGAAGCTGGTGGCAATAGATTAAGGACCATGATTTTTTTTCTCCCTCAACTGTGCTGAGCATTACACCAGCTGGGTGAAGCTGTGTCACCTAGAGGTTTGGGGAGAAAATTAGTTGGTTGGGCTTTTGCTGGCTGTGGATGTCCTTCTGCACAAGGATGTGGAGGTGTCGAAGGGACAGCATTCTGAACTTCTGAGTTTTCATTTGGGCAAAATCTGTACCAATTCCAAAAGGCTGTATAGAAGCAAGAGCCAGGGTTTGCCCCTGGAATTAGAGGGAGGTGGCAGAGGAGAGCAGGCAGCTGGCTGATAGACACTGTATCTTGTCAGTTCTCATGTTTATAATCTGGATTCCACAGGTAACACCTTGCAATGACATGGTCCTTTGCCATTATCTCTGCCTCTATGTTCTCCGTTTTCTTTCACACAGTGTGTAGCAGATGCAAACACTTCAGATGTTCATGTAGGGCCAAGAGAGTACCAAAATGGCTCTGCAGATGGCTTCTGAATGGCCGTGAGACTGGACTTCCTCTGGGGAACCAGAAAAACCTTATGGAAACCAGGCCTCAGGTCAGAACTGTCCCTGTCCAAAGCTGTGCCTTACTCCAGGGAGGAGAGTGAGATGTACCTTTTGTTCCTTATGAATGACTGCTCAGTTCTGCAAATAAATGTAAGTATTTTTCCTTTAATGAATGCACTGTGAAATTGAATCAGGCATCAACTGCAGAAATTTCAGTAAATCGAGTCTGCTTTTTTTACAGTGCTGAATCAAAATGTCAAACCAGCACAACTCAATTATAGGAGAGGAAATAAAGCAGCATGCTGAATACCAGCAAGTTATTTATGAAATACTTCAAATTGCCAATGCCATAACTACCTGTGGGAAATGAGGACAGAGAAGAGCATAGATTCAGCTGTGGGGAAAATTGACTCCGAGCAACTTGCTTGCGAAGTTTCAGAATTTGATTTTTCACCCCATCTGAGCTTTATAGACTGGTTTCACCCTTCAGTCTCTAACTGGTTTTGCTAAAGAGATTTTTACGTGCAAAGAAGTGAGGGGAGAGAAATGAAGAATCAAGAATTCATTCATTTAGATTTTTTAAAAGGTAAAGGAACTTGTCATTTTTTTCAATGCAATATTGGTTTGCATTTTGCCAAAAAAATATCGGTCATCCCCAAATCCTTTCTACAGAGGAGACAATATTGCAGCTGAATATTTTTTCTTTGCATTTTTAAGCTTAGATAAGCAGCTTATTCTTTATTTTAATGATGCTGAAAGATAAGGTGCAGTGACTTTAATGTCACATGAGATTGTATCTGAGTGCTTCATACTGAATGAAAAGCCAGATATTTCCAGTGAAATAAATAGCTTTTTTTATGACAAAGGCAACAAATACAGAATCTCTCTGCAATTAATGGGAGACATTAAGTAACTCCAAGAAATACAATTGGTATTCATGCAATGCATTGTTTTTTAAAAGTAGTAATAATAGTTTGAGCTACAGTTGGGAAATAATTACTGGAGTTACTGGCTATAAAGGCTACATATACAGATCACCTCTGAGTAATAGGATTTTTCTAAGGGGCAAGTTATTAGCTCCTGTATTTTGTGAATATTTTCTATTTTTTATTTTCTCCATTTCTGTGGGAAGGCAGCAGCTGGGAAAGTAAAGGTCATGATGTCTGTTTAAATCTTTTGAAGAGCTGGGTAAAGTGCTATGTGTGCTACAGATCCTTACCTCTGCACCTGCGTAAGAATGAACTCAGCCTGAGCACAAGCTGGTGGTAAACGTGGCACAACAATTCTATGGTAGGACTTGTGATTTTAAAGATATATGTATGTATACACACTATCATGACATATCCATATCATGATACTAATCTCAGGCTCCATTTGGGGCTGTTGATGTGGTTTCCCTTGGTCATGCTGTGTCTTGGCTTTCATTCTTTCCTCTCCCCAGGGCTGTAATGGTGCCCCATATAGCAGCTCCACTCCAGTGGGAGGAGGACTGGAGGAAAACAGCACTTTCCTTCTCTTCCTGATCACTTCCTTCTCCCCAGCAAAGCAGCAGAGCAGAATTGGCTGTCTCATCTGCAGTTGTTGGGCTCCAGGAGAGAGGTGTGCTCAAAAAGGGAATCCCAGGCAGTGCATTGTCTCCCTGTGGTAGGCTTTAGGGTTTATCATGGATGAACCCTGTCCTCCAGTCAGATTGGCTCGGAAGAAGGAAGTAAAGTAAGAAAGAAACCCGTAGTCCTCTGAAATTTTGCTGACCTCTTCTTCAAAAGCTGCAATAGCACTGCAGAATGTGGGAGCAGTGTGACATTTGTTTGAAAACATCATGAAAAATTCAGCCCAGTCCATCTGCGCACCAGTCTGAGTCTCAGAGTCTGACAACCACACACCATGGCCATGTTGATGACAGCAGTGTAAGTGGGTCTGTGAGGGGCACAGATGGAAAGGAGACGCCTGGTTTTGTGCTAGTACTGAGGGAATAGATGTAAACTGCTTCTGGGAGTACCCACTTCTTATCCCACAAGAGTCAGGCTGTGAACTCAGCCCCTGACAGAATAAGACCCACCCAAACTTTCTTTCTGGCAGCTCTTGAGTTTCAATTGTGCTCTGGCAACATTTACTCATTTTGGTTATATGGAGGAAAATGCCAGAATTCACTTGGGGTGATTTTATAGCAGACAAAGGTTGTAAGATACAGTCTTTACTGCACTAAGTGACTTCACTTCTTGTTGACTAGATGGAGACTTGAGAGCACTCAGTCCTTTCCAGGATGGAGATCTAAAGAGCAGGCAGCAAGAAGTAGAATGTCTCCTCCTGCATCACATTGCCTGTGTCTAAGCTGCGTTCATGCTGAGAAAATGTGGAGGTAAATGCACCTAAGCCAACACTTAGGGATGCTCATTTTGTGTTTCGAGCCAAAAATGGTACACGCAAATTGCATTTGTCATCTCATTTCTTTCCAGGTGAGAAATCTGAGAGTTCAGTCAGAGAATGTGAAAACTTCATTCTGAAAAATCCCCACCATGTTTAGTTGTCTAACATGTAATTCGCTTTATCTGAGGCAGAGTAATTGCTCATAATGCAAACCAAAGCATGTCTGTCCCTTTCAACAGCAGCAAACCTGGGACTGGAAGAAATTCTCACTGTAAACCTAATCCTCTCAAAGTTTAACCTTCCACCTATGAGGAGTTAAACTGCCACTTCAGATGCAGAAGCCTTTCCCTCTCAGATTTGACTATGAATCCCAAACCAGCAGCACAACCTCACCTCCAATGGTCAGGCAATAAATAGAAAGGGTGACTGACTATAAGGGAAGTAAGTAGCTATAAACCTTCAAGTGTCCAGGAGTCTGAGTGGCGTGACCTAGTGTTTGTCCACTCAGATACACACGCTGCTTTGGCAGACCTTGGAGTGGAAAATGGCAGATATTTGGGAATGCATCCAGCCAGCAAGACCTGTAGAGAGGGATGACACTGGCATGCTGTGTGTAGCAGATGATTGTGGACTACTTTCAGGTGCATTTACTGCATTTTTTTGAAGGTGGAGTGATCAGATCATTTTGTGGGGGGGAGGGAGTCTAGGTCATTCATGGGAAAACAGTGAAAGTTTGGGTTAATTATTGACACCAATTTGGCCTGTGCTGGGAAGAGAATGGGGCTGGCATTCTGGGACCGCAGAGAAAATCTGTAATTCTTACACCCCCTTCCCCTCTGACTCCACTTTTCATTCGTATGTGGTGGTTCACCATTGTCTCTTATTAATTTTTTCTCTGTATGGATATAAAGCACCCAGTCAGTATTGAAAATACCTCTCACATAAATACCATCTGCTTTGTGGAGGAAACCCAAAAAGATCATAAAGTTACAGCAAATCTATGCCAGCCTTACTGGTGAGTAACGTGCAAGTGATTTCCTTCAAGTTTTGATGAGTTTTTGGGTTTGTGGTTTTGGCTCTGATTCTTCAGTTTGCTGCTGATTAGCATGTTAATGGGTGGCAGTTGAAGTAAAGATCCCTCCAATACATCACAACTGGAGAGCTTGTTCCACTTGAGGAAAATAATGTTCCTTGCAGGTTATCAACAGATGATGTTTCATATTTATCAGCTTGGCAACAGTAAATGGTGTGAGGAGCTGAAGAGTTCTCAGTGGTAGCAGTAACATTTCAATAAAGTAATTTTATAACTTACTCAGAATGCCACAATATCTTAAATAATAATGATAAAAAGGAGGCAGTGAAGTGGTTGCACTGAGCTGTCACGCTGTACTGTTAGGGGATGTGGAACAATAATTTACTCACCAGGTAACAGTTAATTATGAGGCAGCCAAAAATAAAACCATCAAAAAACATGACTCTTTGTGCAGCTGCTTGCATGTCTTGCTAGAATAGCATGAGGAAGCATAAAATATCCCAGGACAGAGAATAAAGTGCAGGATTCTGTTTCAGTGATATAATGGGACTAAATTAAACCTGGAAGTTCCACTTGGGGAATTCAAACACCCATAGAAGGAATTCATTGGCAGATCATCGAGCTGCATTTGAATGGTGTTCAGCATCCATTAGCAATCCCACACAGGAACATACAGGAAAAGGGAAATAGGGGGGCAACAAGTGTGCACAGTAGGAGAGGATGGAATTAGGACTCTTTCCAGAGCGTCTATCAGATAACAGAAAGCCTGTGGAGAGCATTGGTTTGTCTGGTCATTTACACCAGAGATAAAATCTGTAAAATTGTGTGGACACGTCCTGTCAAGGACACTGGGTACTAGACAGCCAGGTCCAGCTTTGTCATCATCTTCAAAATACTCTGTGGTTCAGCCTCATCTGGGACAAAGTTGTGAGGTGCAACGCCAGGGATACACCATCTGTTTTCTTGTGCTGTTTGAAAAACACATAAAGAAAGAGGAAGGATGAGGTGAGACAAAAAAATGGTCCACCCAGAGCTTATTGATCCAGAGGGGATGCAGGTGTGCCACTGTAGCAAAAGAATTCAGTGCAGGTTGCTTTCAGGTTATCCTCCTGCAACTTCCGAAGCTCATGCTATTCTCCTGAGCAGTGCTCACATTACAGTCACTGTTGTGACTTGCTTTGAAAGGCAGATCACACGACATCATGACACGTTATCAAGTGTTCAAACCTTCACACACTTCTGTACTTTTTCTAGTGTCTGACATAGCCACAGAAATACGAGAGAAAGATTTTTGGGAAAGTTATTTTGCGCCTTACAGATTTAAAGTTCTTCCGTTTCTGTCTCAGGAGGGAACAGTGTTTGTGCAGATTACAAGTCTTACAGCATAAGATGATTCAGGGAAAAGTATCTGGAGTTTTGGCTTCTGGCTCATACTTCCCCTAACATTTACACTTTTCCCGTTTGTCCATCTCTTTCAGGAACACCATGTTCAGTACATAAAACTCTGGGGTTTAAATGGAAAATGTTAGACTAATCCCTGGTAACTTTCAGAATCTTAAGTTCTTCCGAGCTTTTTAAAGGTATGTCTTGAAATTGATTTGGAATATGAATTTTTTAAGAAATATTTGGGTAATACCTAGGTTTCTAGTTCAATGAGTAGGAAGAATAGGATCCCACAGTATCAAAGACATATAACAACCTTTTATAGAAGAAGTTTTTAGTAGGCAGGAATGCTGCACATGCTTAAGAAAGGAACTGGAAGGAAAAAGGAAACACCCGGGAGCCCACATTTCTCTGGCAGTTAAGGAGCAAACTTGACATATTGTTAAGCATAAATTGAGTCTGAGAATTAGATCAGTTGTTATCCATGTGCTAATGAGGAGCACAAGTTTAAAAAGAATACTATCTCTTCATATAGCAAAAATCATCACAGTCATTGTTTCTTATTTTAGCATAAGAAAATATAGTAGTTTCATGGTGCAATTACATTATTAAAAGCATTATGTTCTCTACAGAACATAATTAATACATCTAATATACCAAGAATATTGTTGGATCTTGTATTAATTTCATCTTCAAAACACACAAACTTTAGACTTAGAAACCTTGAAACCCTAAGTAGCCCCTAGCTCTCTGTGTTAGCAGTTTTACAGAATACTGCTTGTTTACATTGAAACAATCACTTCTCATCTCACTGCTTCTGCTGTGACTGCGGTTCCCAGGAGCTCTCAACATCATCATCTGAAGCCTAAGAGTGCCATTAGACAGGACTGTAAGCATTTATTAGACTTTTGCTGTCTGTGTTGGTTCTGTCCCATTTTTGGCACTTCAAAATCCCTTGCTCCGTAGGCAGACACTGAGCTTCATGGCTAATGGGAGTGCACAGGCCTCTCAGCATGGAGAAGAGTCCCCAGCAGCACAGGGCAGCTTGGTACAGTAGCTGTAAAGGGGTAGTGGAGAAGAAAAGTACACACAAGGTACAGGGAAGTGCTGTGTAACTAGGAACTTGGCTGGACAGAGGGTTAGAGATGGTGCAGTGAGGCGTTCAGGCTGTTGTGGTATTGCTGCCATGACGGAAGGAATCTGCCTCTCCCTGTGGATCACTTCTGCTTGCTGCTTTGAGGGGAGACAGTTGCTCTTCAGCTGCTGAGGGCCCATAGCTGTAGGTTCCCCTTGGTACCTGTTGACCCCCTTTCTGCTGTGTTCCTGCATCCCTGGCAGGTGATGTTCGTGAAGCTGTGCCTGGGGGGAATGATCAATAAGCAGGTCACTGGTGCCAGAGATTAGGCAAGGTGGTGTGCCAGGAGAGAGCTGCTCTTCCCCAGACAGCGGCAGCACGCTCCAGCCCGCCACGGATTTGCTGCCTAGTGTGACATGCAGAGAACTGAACCCTCACTGAATATATTCAGACATTTTTCCTTTCTGTGTACTGGGGCAGAACAAAATACTTAAGGACTACCAGGCAAGCATTGTGTGCCCCAGCCAAATTAATTTCCTCTGTTTTCCATAGTGTTTTTCAGCAGCAAAAAGTAATGAGAAATACCTGGCTACTGGTATTTTCAGCTACATCTGTTCATTCTTCCAGAACTGAATGGTTTAGCTAGACTTTAGAATATCAGAGCAAAAGCCTCCTCATCCATTAGTGCTCTGAGACCAGCCACACTGGGCTTCTGCTTCCATTGGGAGCTCCTGTAATATCTGTCAAACTTTTTTCAAGTCTGCATTTAAAGTCCTAGGAAAATACACACTTGACTCACTCTTGGATGATGCTGCAGCATCTCTAACCCTCTGTCCTGGCCCTGAGCCTCCTGCTCTGCTTCTGTGGTTCAGGAGTGCTTTTGTCAGGTCACAGCTGTAAGCAGAAGGGGCCTGATGCTGCCCTCGTGTGCACTGATATAAACTGATTCCTTCAGAGCCCCAGGTAGGAATGGCTCTAAACAATATCAGAATTAGGCCTTGAGTCTTAACCAAGTATTGTGATCCTTCTCAATTAGTCACTTTTCTGTCTTCTATGCTTTATTTTCTCAAATAACTCTTAGCACATATTTAATTATTTGCACTGTGGGTATGCATCAAGCTCTGGGCCAGCACATCTGCTCTGTTGTGCTTGGTGCTACACAGTCCCTTTCCCTGTGCTTCTTTCCCCAGCCCTTCCAGCATGCTGTAAGAGTAGACAGAGAAAGGACTGGGAGGTTTTTATAAATCCACTGAGTTAGGAATTTTGGGGGAGAGGGAAAAATGAGCTACTCAAAGTATTTTTATACAAAGAAGTAATATTTTTGTCACCAATGTTTGATGCGTCTCCCACTTTTGAAGTACCAAAATCCCACAATTGACAAGAAATGTAGAATTACAGTAATAATCTTTTCGTTCAGAACTTCCTCTTCATCCAAGGACATCCTAAGTACCTACCTGAAATTCAAATGCACCGGAGTGGTCCATGTGAACATACAGGAGAGGTCCACTGGGACATCTCCAGTACGTAGGTATTTCCCTGCAGTTGACTTTGGTGGCATTAGCAGCTAGATGCCTTGAGTCAGCCTTAGGTGTTTACCTGTGTCCTTCCTGTCTCAAACACTTCTCCAGAAACTCATCTGTATGGGCAATGGGTTGGGGGTGAATCAGGGGAAGATAAAACTCTCCTAGTAGCTTAAAAAATGGAATATGAGCACTTTTTAAAGGTACCTTGGATTGTTTTTCGGTGCCCCAGTCTCCCCATTTTTAAATGGAGGTGAGTGGTCCTAGGGATGCTCTGGCAGTAATACATAGTGGTCAAGTACTGTCTGTTCCAAAGTGCTTTGCTCCTGAACCCAGTTATGGTTGCTAAGGGACAACAACCTAATTGTCTCTTAGAACTTTGCCTAAACCAAGCATTTAAAAGCAAGAAAGTGAAGAGCTAAGGACAATGGAGCTCTCCTGCTGTCTATATAACAAACTAGGTTTGGTACTAATCTGTTTTCTAGAGCAGACAAAGGTATTTGTTTGCTATTCTCCAGTAACTTTATTATTCCCAAGAGTATTACAGAGAATTACATTAATTGCTATGGTAAGCACAACAGGAAGCAATTACTCCAGCAAATAGCAATTACTTCACCTTCCCAAATTTGTTTGTGACCACACCTGGCCTTGATCCCAGACTTGTAGCTGCCAGTTTTTCTGGAAACTAAAATAACAGCTATTGCTTGCTCTTTGGTGGGGAGGGCTTGCAAATCTGCACGCTAGGGTCTTATCTTCTGCCAAGCCCAAAGGACATAAACAGTTACTTTAGAATCTCATGATCTTTCTAAGCATCTCATTGTATTGTCAGGGGTGACTTTTTATTTGTGATGGGTATCTTGAAGTAGACAGAAAGGCAAAATACCTGGGAAAAGGCCTGAATCCAGGTGAAAACTGGCACCACTTTTGTTTCACTTGAGATAGTCCACTGTGTTGCTCTTAACTTTCCTGTATAAGGGCTTTAAAGAAAGCACCTATGTGAGTGTAGAGTTAGGAGAAAGTCTTAGGAGAAAATATAACAGGGCAAAACTGTTTTCTGTGTTAACATATTGTTACTATGCTAACTGATCAAATATTGTGACATTAACAGTACTAAAATGTTATAGAACACCTCCCAAAGACATTACGTGATGTCTAAAAGGCAGATTCTTTAAGTTAATACCATGTATGATAGCTTTCCTCTGTTTACTTCTGGTTTTTAAGCAAGACTTGTATTTTACCCAGTACAGCTTCATCAAACTGGGTTTTTTCAATGCACTGTGCTTGACCTAGATTGAAAATTGTTGGATAAACAACTACAGCAGTGTTTGGCTATTCACAGCAGTATTCCCCAACATCACTAATATTCAATAAACCTGGCAAAATGAGAAATCCCCCAACTATTAATTAGCAAGGTGCTGTGCTGTTTGTGTAAGTGAAGTGAAAAGCATTTTGTCCTTGTTATGCACTAGGAAAGACGGATGGCATTCTGTGCTCTGTTTGTGCTCTCCAGAGCAAGACCAGCACTGGAAAATGCTCAGGGGTACTGCTAGCAAGGGATGCTTTCTTCTAGCCAGGATGAAGGTGTAGGTGGAGGATCAATAAGAATTGATGCCCTCTTTCCCACCAGACTTCCACATTCAGAAGTGCTCTTTGGGGACTCCACTACAGTCCATAGCTGGAGGCTGGAGTCAGCACAGCAGGGTAAGAAAACTACAGAGAGCTCCCACTAAGCTGGCTCACTAAAATCTTTTGTATGGACTTGGTAGCCCAGGTTCAGTTTGCTGTGACACAAGTCCATCCCAAACCCATAAGGTGTGTTTCATCCCTGTAGCAGCTGTATTTTCTCTGGAGAAAGAGCTCTACAATGCTGAATGATGTTGATGCTTTTCACTGCTACTTATTTCTAGTACAGTGATTTATGGGCCTGGGCCTGATAGCTAGACTAAGTAGATTCCCTGTGGGTTTGCTGGCTGAGAACATTTGCTAAGCCCTGAACAGCACAACACACAAACAGAGTGTTAAGGCCAGATTTACTTTTAATCTCTGCTTTGCTCTATGTGCCAGCAATTTGGAGGAATAATTGGCGTTACCTTGATAACTAATGGTCTGCCTACACATTTTTTATGAGCAGACATGATCTCACTCTGTGCTTGATAGGAAAGTGCCATCTCCAAACAATGGATTAGCAAAGCCCTGGCTCTGTGCTGATATCTGCATTTGCTCAGCTTCAGGACTGTGCTACCACAGCTGAACTGCTCATAGCCAGCCTGAAACACAGGCTGGGAATGCTGAGGAGAGAGCTGGAGAAGAGGAAAGCAAGATGGACCAGTCTTAAGGAAGCTGAAATCAGGTTTATAAACAGACTGTATCCTACTTCTCCATCAAACCATGGGAATTAAGCACTTGGCTGTATCTCCAGATACCTGAATGTAATTATAAATCTTGCTTAACATGAATTAATGTGATTGGAGGCAGAATTCATCTTGCTAGGTGCTTTCTTTAATTGCAATATAACCTAATTATACATACCAATTATCTGAGAAACTGTATTGTAACTGCCTCAGCACAATTCCAGAATAGGACCCTAATGGTTTGGTGTTTTAGACAGCACAAAGCTGCAAGTTTGGGTACCATGTGATTTTTATGTGCTACAAAAAGAATCTGAACAGCCATTGTATGCATGTTGTCTTCCAATACTCATTTCTCAAATAGCAGTTCAGTTTTCCAGTGTTGTTTTTGTGGCTCTGAAGGTTAAAGAACTGAAATAAAACAGCTTTTCCAACAAATCCGTGTGATTAAAACCTGACGCTCAGCCACTAAAGAATTCCCCAGTGGCCAAATGAAAACTGAAGAGTGTTGAGGGATATTAGTGACCTACTAAGTCATATCTGACTTCCAGATTAGAAACAATCAGAATTAGTTGAGGAAAAAACCTGCTTCATTCAAGGCAAATTTTAAAAGATATTGAATTACTGGAGTGAGGTAAATTCAAAGGGCATGCTGAAAGACAGCTGGGAATGTGAATTAATTAGCAGCCCGGATATGTAGATCATGAAAACCAATTTGTTCCACAAGAATGTATCAAAGTTGGGGGTTTTCTTTCTTTTCCAGGATCAGATCATCTCTCCATTTTACCACTGATGAAGAAGCTGAGAATGTCCCATTCTGATGTGCTAAAGGATTGCAAGAGAAGGTGTCCAAAAGCCTGGGTACTGCCATTGCTCTCCAGTCACCTCCCTGAATGCTCCAGGCCACTGGCTCTTGGTACCTAAATTCCCTAGGATTGCTGCGATTTCTGGTCACCATTGTGGTCTTCATCACCAGGATGAAATAAAGAACTTGAAGCACAAATGATTGTGCTTCACAAACTAGGTGTACTGCACCTACTATTACAGGGCTAGTCAGAGAGTAGGCTACTTTGTTCCTGGATTTATAAAATTAGCTGAGGATTTTAATGCATCTGACAGATTTTGTAAAGGACCATATGCAGTCCTCTTATGGGACTGAACCAGCACCCTCCAAGGATGAAGACTGAGCTGTTGTTGCAAGTTATGCTAAAAAATTGACAATCTTTAATGATGGGCATGAAATTCTTATCCTCTAGGGCAAAGGCACAAGAAAGTTTATAATACTGAATGACTAGTGAGTTACATCCACGGGAGCTAACTCCTGACTATGTTATGTCAGAGACTGGGTTTGAATGAGGTGGGAGGGATCAGTTTATGGACCCTTACTTAAGCTATCAATGTCTTAATTCAACATGAGAAGCATGCAGATTATTTTCTAAAGCACCAGAATGAAAATGGGTCATGGGTTTAACATAAAGCCTAATCTAAACCAGGCAGCAGTTCATGAACAAGGGTAATCACATTGTGAGGAAACCTGAGCTAATGGAACAGGTTATCACTGTAAAACCTTGTTGCTCTGAAGGGCGTGTCTGCTTCTGCTTTGCTGTCCAGCATCTCCTCCTCCTGGATGATGCAATTCCATCATGAAATTCTGGTGTTGTGTAGCAGGACAGCTGAATGCAGGAGGAAGCAGCAGGGATGTCAGTCTGAGGCAGAGCAGTTAATGTGGGGCTGCCCAAGGGACTCAACCAAGAAAAGACCTGGGAAGGCACCTTGGCTGGTCTCAGCCCAACCTTCTTCTCTCCCCTGTAAGAGAATGAAGCACATTTTCCATGTAGGACAGAAGATAAAACAGAGATACAGCAGAAAGAATCATGTAAGATATCTGTAGCAGATGTGGGGAAACAAAATCAAATTTCCTGACTGTCAGGCCTCTGCAGATGCGAACAGCCTGTATTTCCTTCGGTACGCTTCAATACAATTTACACTCTGAAGGGTGGTTTTCTTCCTCCAGGATTCCAGTGTCTTGCACCACATCTGTTAGGACTGCTTACCCACCAGTGCTGGCTTGGAGCAGGCAAGTTTTCAGCAGATTGTCCACCCACAACTGCCATCTGACATCTCCACAGAGCATTCTGAGGAGAGAAAATGCCAAACTTCTCCAAACTTAATCTCATGACAGACATTTTCATAATTTTTAAAAACTGTGGAATTACTATTTTGCTCAAAGGTTTTTGTTTGATCAATGTGGTCAGAATCTGTAGCAGAGAGCTTGCTGTTGCTTCTCAGGAGGGAAACAGGGGTTGCTGTGCTCTCTGAGATCAATACTTCATAGGCTCCAGAGGTCTGGCTCTGAAAGCAGGTGGGATTAGCTCCATCTAACAGGACTACCACGGAGAAGAGTCCTGGGAGACTCAGAGGAAGTTATTACCTTTTGGGAACTGATTTATGCCAGGAAGCACAGAATTTTGCATCCCTTTCATGTTTTCCTTCCCTAAGGTGGTTATCTGTGATAATGGACAAAAGGGACTTTTTGTTGGAGGATGCTGTGCATGAGCAGCAGTATTATTTAAAGCCTTTCTGGAGGCAATGCATGTGTGTACAAGCACATTGCATTTCAAGCGTTCTCTTACTGACACATCCTTAGCCTTGAGATGTCCTGTCTTGGCATTCCTAAAGGGCAAACATCTCCCCAGTCTTCTCTGAGTCTCTGCAGTACCCAGAAGCATAGCTTCAAGGTGAGTGAGGAGTCTTAGGCTTTACTACAGTAATAAGCGAAATACTGTCACTTAGTAAAAAAGGACCTCAGTTTGGCCAACTGGAAGGCCAAATCCCTAAATCTCAGGTGCTCTGAGAAGTTGTTTTTCTTCCATAATCTTTATTCCTTCCCTGGTTGCACATTTCTAACTGGTTTGTTTGGAAGATGCTCCTTGATCAACGAAACACCACAGAACTGGTACATCTTCACATCCTTCAGGGACAAGAATTGCCATTTGGCAAGTCATCCACTGCAGATTCAACCTGGGAGGAAGCAGCTTTAGCTGGGGGTTGGAAGAGCAGGATAGGAGGCTCTTGTGCTGTAGAGGGATGCAGGGAAGAGCTGCTTGTGCTGAGGGCTCAGTCTCTCCAGACAACAGTTATGGTGGGATTAGACCCTTGAGTAAATTCACCCTTAAATGGCTCTGGGGTTTCCATGGAAGGGTGCTTCAACTCCCCAGCTGCATAAGCAGGAATGAAAGTCACCTTCCCCTCAACTGAAGGCCATGTCCCGCAGAATGCTATTATGTATTTGTTAGTTCTGGAAAAGAAATGCAAATGAGGTTTCATAGCCTGGTTTTAGTCCCATATGTGTTCTTAGTTTCCCAAAGTACAAATTTCAATTGCAAGAATGTCTGCACAAAGTTCTCTTTTTCCCCTTGCACCTTCAGTGACATACCCAGCTGGGAGCTGGTTGAGCAGGCAGTGCTATGATTACAGCCCTGCAAGGTTTTGATAAAGAGAATTGCAGCAATTTTCTATGTCAGACTGTGACGTGGTGTAAAAGCCTATTTCTTTTAGGCTATTTCAGTTTAAGTACTTGTGCACTGTCCATGCCAGCCTTGGCTAGAAAATAACACCATGCTGCATCATGAAAAGTTTCTAAGTGAAGGCAAATTGTTCCAAAAGCAAAAGCCAAGGATTCCTGCATAGGTGTAAAAACATAACCACCAGCTGTGCTTTGAGGTGGACCAGATGAAAAGATTTTGAGATGGACAAATGAGAAATCCCAATATCATCGGGGCTATTCTACTTTCCTGCATCAAAAACCTGTGGAAATAGGGATTAGTTACTACAGTAGCTGCAGATGTGGACCCAGTTGCAAACTGCAGTGCTGTGCCTCAGCTCTGTGCTGGTGTGGCCTGGGAGGCAGAGGGCTCACCTGACTGAAAAGGATGTGCCACTGCTCACCTCTGCTCTTCTATCCACAGCCACTATGCAATCTGCTGGGCATCTTTTCTGGAACTTGACTTTGTTCTGATGTTTATTTTTCTTTCCTTTTTTATTCTTCCAGCACAGTGTGTTTCCCAGCGCAGAGCTCTAGAGCAGAGCTGTCCTTCCACTCCATGGCTGTTCCCTCCCACAGCAGCTGCTTCTTGAACAGGAAGCCAACTGAAGCAGCAAGTGAGTTTTGCATTCTAAAGTCTGGAAAGCTCCTCAGTGATTCTTTGCAGAATACACACTATATGTGTGGTTTCCAAAGCACAACTTAATGTATAAACATACAGCATATTTAATTTGGACATATTCTCAGAGCTTCTTTGCTGCAGGCAGAACTTGCTTAACTTAGTAAAGAAATTTATTTCTTTAAAACTTAGTAGGTTGTTTTGTTAGATACAGGCATCATCCACAGAAAACATTTTTAATTAGTGGCTCTCCAGCAGTCATGTTACCTTTCTCACTTGACTTACATTGAGGACAGTTAATTGACTTACATTGAGGACAGTTAATTTCTGTGTTTATCTGGTCTACGTGGGATGTACACAATGTGCTAATGAAGAGAGAATAATAATGATGCTTACCACTTAAACAGCACTTATTCCATTTTGCTGCATAAATATTAACTGATGAATCTTCACAAGAGCCCCAAGGAATAGATTAATACTATTATATTTCTATTTAGGGAAAGAGAGGCAGAGAGGTGAAAGACAGTAAGAAAAGGAAACAGAAGTGCACAGATGTACTTTTCTAAGCTTTGTATAGCATATGAAAGAAGCCTGTAGGTGTTGTTTATAATTCTGCTTATAGTTTACATTTAGGTGTAACAGGAATATTAAATCTTGCCTTTCTCTGGCTTTACTGGGAACTTGACAAATGAGGAGCAGAAATATCCTTAGAATTTAACCGAAAGGTAAGAAAGTTAAACCATCAGGGAGGATTTTTCTTCCAAATGTTTTATGCATTAAAGATAGCAAAGACTTGGAAACAGAATGAATAAAAATCACTCATCTCAGTTAGGCACTCCTTCGTTGTCATTCTGCTTTCTTCAGAAGTAATCATCCTGCTCCTCCATGCACAGCCCTGCTTCAGTACCTTCCAGGCTGCTTTTGTGTCAGGTGCAGGTCCCCACACCACTGTCTTTGGACCTGTGTTCTAAACCTAAACCCACCAAGAAAAAAGGGACCTGTTTTTGGACAGATGATAAACACTGGCTGTTCTATCATCCAGCCTTTGAAAAACTCTCCAGTACTTCTTTAGTGACATTGAATATGTTAGTTCCGAAGAGCAGAAATTAATCCTTCAACAATTAAGGTAGTTCATTCTCTGACAGCATTACTATCCTTGAAGAAACACGATACATAAATGAATTTTGTTGCTTGTATTCCTTGAAAAATGCATTTGTCCTTTCCAAACAGAGACATGATATTCTTAACATCCATTTTTAATTGAAAAGCCTCCCACTGCCTACATACAGGTGTAGATGTTTTCTGATTACTGCTAATCAAACTTCAGGGTTGATGCATTTCCCCTTCAAGGGAGAGCAGAATAAATTCATGCTAATGAAAGAGAGGAAGCAGCATTAGACTCAGAGGTTAAAACAGAGAAGGAGTAAAAATTTATTTTAGATAGAGCACGTTCAATGTTTTCATACACTGAGTATATAAAGAAAAATGTGTTTACATACTTAGTGATGTCTACTCTGCAAGCTGAGGTACGAATGTCACCACGTTGGTTTGCCTTCTATCTGTCTGAAGAGTGGTGCTGCAGCATCTTGTGGTTTTGTGAATAAAACACCTGCACCTGGGGCCAAACACACAGCAAAAGATGTCACCACAGCTGATTTGCCAAGACAGCATATGCTAGTGGGTGAGAGACCTGATAAGAGTTTTGAGGCAGTAATGCTAAAACAGAAAGCCCTTCAGCAGGGCAATGCAGGTAGATAAGTTCTCAGAAGTCCTCCCTCCCGGGCAGGCTGTTTGCTCTGAGTGTCCCTCTATTGATGGCACACGTGGCCCTTGTGACCTTTCAACAGGCACTGTGGGCAGCCTGTGCCCTGGGTCTCGGAGACTGCTCAGTGTGTGCCAAGCTGGAGAAGTTTCCCAAGTCTTGGCCTTGCACAACAAAGCAGTGCACACCTCGTAGTTCAGCTGCTGTGTCAGCACACCAGTGTAAGGGTGAGTTTGGTGCATCTTGTCAAAGTACACAGTTAAAAATGTCATTGACATACAGGGACCAAAGCTAAAGACAGATTAAAGAAAAAGCACAGAATCTGTGTTCAGCTACCCCTAGGTTTGAAAAGTTTTTCAGGATTTTCTTCCGAAGTACCACAAGCTAGAAGGTAACTTGTAGTTGAGGGCAGATTCTAGTAACCATTCCCAAAATGAAAAGTGGTGCTGAGGACCCTGCCCACTGCTGTGATCATCAATCCATGTTTGTAGTCCATGTTCGTTGGAGGAGCTACCTGAGTGGAGATTTTTCCTCCCCAGGGTCTTTTCTCTGAGATAGGAGTAAATGTACAAGTATCACTTTGACATTGACATTGTAGGCAGACCTGCCTTCTTCAAGTCTTACCTTAAGGTACTCCTTGCATTCCTCACTTAACACATTTCTACTTCTTATTGTTTCAGGGCTGCCACGATGCTTTATAGATCATGTACCATGAGAAACAGCAGCTGTGCTTACACTTTTTTAGAGATGTGGCTTTCAGCTCGTTCTGAACTTGGCAATGAGTCTCTGCTGGTGATTTTGCTGCCTGTATTAGGTAGGTGCTTTTTCTCAGTTAATGTTCCCCTCTCCAGCACACATACTGTGTCATGTAGTGCTGCTGCTGCAGCCATTCAAGGTGCAAAATGCCAGAGCCACTTTGAGAGTACCTTGTTGTAAGAAAATGTACCATTTTTTCATGTAGCTGTTGCAGCCAATGTTGCAGTTCACTTCTTTTAGCGGATTTTGCCATAGAAAAAGGCTCTATAATGAGCAGCAGTTTTGGGGGAGACTGAAACCATGCAAATCTGCACTCACTGGCCTCCTAGAGACAGGGTAGTGTGTGTCATCTGTGGACTCCTGTGATGTCTGCTGCCTTCTTGATGGAGTACTTGCTCACACCAGTTTAACAACTTGTATTTTTTGGTTCCAGAATGAAAACAGTGAAATTACTTGCAGTGATGTCCCAGTAAAATTTCATTTCAGTAAAATAAACCACAAACAATCACAAGACAAAGAAGATGCTAATGACTCACACTGTTTCTTTCTTTTTTTTTTTTTTAATGAGGACACCTGCACAATGCACTGCACTTAAAATTGTTTGTTTGATCTTAATTGTCCCCATTCAATCTCCTGCCAAGCAGAGGAAGCACAAGCTCCATCATTGTAGTTTTATTCTGTTAAGTGAGTAAATACAAGCATGTACTGTGTCAGTATGGTCAAACTGAAGCTCACTGGGACCATTCACGGGCAAAAATCTTTCTCTTCCTTGCATCTCTTCCAAGTACTTTTGGAGAAGGTGCCTCCCCAACAGGGTCTGGTAATTGGCTGTGGGTTTCTAGGGATCAGTAGGAGTAGATGGATGGGGCTGATCTCTTGTATGAGCCCATCATATTTTGAGATAGAAGCCTAAGGCAGAAACTAAAACATTTGTAAAACCATGGGATCCTAGCGAGTACAAAGAACATAGTTGCTCATCCCTTTGCTTTTTAATGAAGGCTGCTCCCTCTAATATGTATGAATATATTGATTTCTCTTTCAAGTCAGTAATAAAATGTGTTTCTGCAGTTTCTCTTCTTGTTAGGCTGAATTTGTTACTTGTGTCAATAAATCACAATGTTGAGCTAAATGGAAAGTATGGTCTGTAAGCCCTGGTGCTCCAGCTGGGGCTATTGGTCTGTTACATCCAAGGGGAGCAACCCAGAGTCAGAGAAGCTGCCTTGGAGCACTGCTGTACCTGGGGAGCCCAAAGCAAGGGGGTTAGGAACTGCAGAAATTCTGGCAATCCTTCCTAGCATTTGCTGGAGCTATCAAGCTAGCACTTAGGACTTTAAATTGTCAACTCGGAGACATGAGGGGTGAAGTGAGTATTAATTCAGTTCTATATATGATGAACGCCTTCTGGGGAGGGTGATAAGGCAGCACTGACCTGACAAGGGCAGCTCAGAGTTTTAATGCAAAGAGGAAATGGCAGGAAGTGCAAATGGGATTTGGTGTTTTATCCATTGGAAATGTAAGAGAATTGTGACAGTGAAAGGGATTCGAGACCTTCTGCTAAATGAGGTGCTTGAAAGGAAGCAGGCTAAGTCATCAGGTTGCACCAGGAGCCTTTTTACTGGGCAGGGTGAGTGACTTCTGTTTTCATATGGTCCTCACAGGGCTTCCTCTGATTTCCCTTGTCTGAAATGGGAGGTTTTGTCTGAAAAAGAAGTATGTTAAGCCATCTTTGCAAAGGACAATGTATTCTTCTCTATTCATCTCCTTTAGAGGCATGTTTACCAGGGTAGGGCTGTAAAACCATCTCAGGCTGCTTAGTGAGATCAACAGCTTTGGCTTCTCGGCTGCGCTTCCCGGGGAGGTGACGGAGCAGGGCTGTCTGTGCCAGCAACAGACACTGCTACAGGCCCTCTTTTCTGGGGAATGGGACCACAGCCATCAGAGCTTTCATTTTCAAATAAAAATACTTTAAATAAAGTCAGGATGTAGTGCACTTTACAGCACCTCTCCTAGGTCAGAAATTAGGAGTAGCAGTTTTCCACTATTTGCCTTTTCTCCAATTCCAGATATTAGTCAGCTATCTGGGATTTCTCATGCAATCTTTGTACTGGAGAGAAAATAGCAGCATATCACATGGCAGGTAGATCTCTTTTTTTTTACCAGTAAATAAATAACGCCATTAATATTTAACATGTTGTTGCAATGACAGCACCATCAATAAAAAACAAAGAGCAGTTACACTTTGGCACAGCTGAAAAGTAATGCTTGGCTAATCCTTATCACCAGTATAAGAGGCCACTCTCATGTATTCTGCCTCTCTTTCATTGCAATGAACTGCATTTTTACATTAATCCTTTGCTAGTTATCTTTTCTGATGTTGAGGAATCATATCCTGTCTACACTTTCCAGTATGCTGAAAGGACTGTTGATCTTCACCTGGTTCTAGACAATGCTCTACTGCAGTCAACTTGAACTAAATAGGGCTCAAACCAAGTAGGGCTTCCCTTAGACTGTCAGGACTCCTGCATCTGTGCTATTGGGTTGTCCTGTTACTACATTCACTGCATTCATGGTGGTTGAGGAAATCACGAGCTTTCTGCTGGAAAGATCATTAAACACAGGAAAAAATTGCCTGCAGCAATTGTGAAGCCTCCAGTAGAGGTTAGACAGGGCAGAGAGCTGTCAGATATGATAAATACAGATAATGCTGGCTTGGGACAGAGAAATAGATTGTGTAACCGCAAGGCTCCTTCTGGCTCAGTTATAGCACATACGTTATTAAGATGCATATTAGTGTCCCAGTGTGGTGAGTCTTATCATCACTCATCCTGCACTAAAATTTGATTTCCCCAGGAGAACCTTCATACAAAATTACCTTATGCCATCTGCAAGAATGAAAAGAGAATGACTTTTGTGTGTTAACAGAATGATGCTTTCATGACAGAAAACTGGTGAGCAGTGTGGCTGGTGTGAGGGAGCATTGCCTTGGTCACTGATGAGGCTGGGACATGCTTCAAAGTGGTGCCTCTTGAACAAACCATGAAAAGCAGAGCCCCAAGTCATGGGATGATCACAAAGGATCGGACCACTGGGAAATAGCTACATCTGCAAAACAGAGAGAGGCTTTGTAGAGATAAAATAGTGATTTCAGTTTCTTTAATAGGAAGATATGAGCTGTCACAGTGTGGGCTGGCTGCCTTACTTGATGGACCCACGCACCAGACCCCCAGCACTTCCATGCTCTTTGGTTCAGGGCACTTCTTTGGTTATGGCTCCTGGATGCCAAAGTGAAGTAGAGCTCTGACACTTCTTGTGCAGCAAGACCCTACAGCTTAAACTCTTTGGCCTCTGAAAAGAGAAGTTTCAGCCCTTACACCTTCCCAACAAGAAATGCAAAGCAGGTCACACAGGCTCAGCCAGCCAACCTGATAATCATCTTCCTTCTCTTCTTGAACTAGGCAGGAATGGTGCAAATTTCTGGAAAACAGCTAAACTCTGAATGCAGTTCCTGCACCAATGCCTCCCAAGTTCATCCTCCCCAATCTGCCTTGTCTATCCTCTGAGCTTTTCTGGCAGTTAAAGCCAGCAGCCCTGCTTACAAAGGTGGGATCGATCAGCATGTGTACCAGGCAAGTCCCTGAATTACCAGATTTGCTCATATTTTCATCAGGTTTAGCCACAACAGAAAATGTGGAGGGGGGGAAATATATAAAAGCACTGTCACCTTTCTGTATTCGTGACTTTTCCTTTTTTTTTTCTCCCCATACAGATTAGTGGTGTCAGTATTTGCTTTTACTGTGCCCCAGGATTTGGTGATTACAAATCACCACAAGTCCTTACCAGGTTCCCTGCTGCCTAGTGTACAACTCTTTTTCCTCTCACCACATTTCTTGCCTTGTTTTCTCAACCTTTGTCTGAGATCCGATGGTTTCTCTTCAACAGATGGACCTGTGTTCTTGATTCGTCTTCTGCCCTGTCATTAGACTGGTCTCCAGTTTCCATAGAGATTGCAAGCCTCACCTTGCCCTCTGAATCACGGTCCCTTTGTTGTGATTCCTGACTGCAGAAGGACATTAATTTGCTCCGGGCACTTAAGTAGAGAAAGATGTATTTGACTCCCTCAGAATAACAGTAATTTAAATGAGAGCAGCCTCAGACTATGGAGGAACTACAGAGAGCGGGTTATTGTGCAAAGGTCACTGTGTTGAGGCTTTAATGAAACAGAGTTTCATAGAGCACTCGATGGCAAATGAAGGCGAGACCTTGAGATCTCAAGAGGAGACAAGACTATTCTCATTCCTCTAATGCTAAAGCAACAATGTCCTTAATATAGAACGCCAGAAAGATTAAGAGTCACTGATTAGAGCGCCCAGGCATTAGCTGTGTCTGCTGTGACCTGCCCCTCCTGTTTGCATGAGCTGGCTGTGCATGGTATGCCTCATGATGTACTGATGATGATGATGTATGGGGCTAAAAAGAAATACATCTGTCTGGAGCAGCTGAAGGTAGTGTGTGCTATTTCCTGTGCAGAAGGACAGAGAAACAAGCCCAGAACCTCACCTCTTGTTAGCACTTCTCTGACAAAGGCCATGGCCGGAGCAGAAATACAGACATCTACCAGAGCAGCACCTGGAAGTGAAGGGTGCAGCAGGGCAAAACCATGTCACTCAATGCTGTGGTATCACCTGGAGCTACTGCCTAACAGAAACTTGTCCAGTTGTGTTCCCTGCGCTCCTGCAGGAATGGAAGAAAAACGGAGCAATGTTTTCATCCTGTTAGCTCTGAGTGCCCAAATGCCAACTATTAGAGGCCAGCACTGGTAGCCAAGGGAACAGTCCTCCCACTGGAAAATAAGAAAAACACAGCTGAACAGTCTGTAGAGAGGACAGCACAAAAAAGGCTCTTCAGATCATAAGAACATTTGGGTTTTGTTGTGGGGTTAGTTTGTTGTTGGGGTTTTTTTTTTTAAATATAGATGGCTAGCTCTAATCTTTTATCCATTCTGAGCGCCTGCAATCTAAAGTGCTTGGGCACTCCTCAGCCTTTAATGGGTTCTGGGAGTGCTTCAAACAGCTATTGCAGTCCCATCAAATAAATGCACAGCTGGTCTGAGCTAGCAAACTTTCTCAGTTTCCAAAAAACCAAACTTCTCTGTGTGTGTGTGTGTGTGTGTGTGTGTTTGTGTGCACCTACCCACTGGTTCAGGCTTAGATACTGGCCACAGACAGAAAGTGAAGAAGCCTGTGATTAAAGACTCTGTTTCTGTCCCAGCCCTCAGCTCCTCTGCCCTGCAAGGGTTTAAATTCTGTGCTGGCCCTTACTTAATTAATGCACATTAATGGTCTTGTATTGGTGCCATAGGGGCATATTTCTGCTGGGAGTTTCACCCTGTATGGATTGTAGAGGAGATCTTGAACCTGTGGGTGATTTCTGTCTCAAATTGTCCAGACACTTTTCAGATAACCTGAGAGCTAATTTGATCTGATTTGGGATTATATTCCAGGAAAGACCTGATCTGAGTATGCGATGATCTGGATCTGGTTCCTTCACTAGATTAGCAAAATCGGCTTTGGGTTGTGATGTTTTCCTTAGGAACACACACTTACCTAGGACCAAGCCCTGGAAATTGTTACCTGTTTAACTCCAGAGCTAAACAAGATAGTCTAGCATCTATAAGGAATCAAAGTAGGCTTTTTGTTGCACACAGTGTTACTGTAGCTCTTGCTGCACTCTGGAGACATCAGGGAAGAAAGCAGTTTGATATGATTCTTTTCTGGGATCAGGAGATGCTTCAGAGACCGAATCAAATTACTTGTCCCTTTCTTTTACAGATTGAGCAATGGGGAAAAAATAGAATTCACTTTGAATTAATCAGTTGATCTCATTTTATATAAAGACCGGTAAGTTCCGGCTGGAAATGATTACTCTGCCATGTAATTTATTCTGGCTCATTTTTGGGGGGGGCCCCACCTTTGTTTTCAGGCTCTAGTATTTTTTGATCCTGTTTTTCTTCAACAGCTCTGCTGTGAACTATCTTCTTGGAGTGTTTGGACCAAGCTAAGTTACACTCCAGCAAGTCCTTTAAAACAATTACATAGTTCCCAGCTGAGGGAAGCTGATGCGTGGTGTGCTGCGGAAAGTGCACAGAGTCCCTTTGGTTTTAACTGTATTCATAGGCTGAGTGGTATTGCACACAGCAATTTCTGACAAGAAACAGCATTTATGTTTGTCACTTATTAGTTCGATCCTCCAAGCACAGAGAGTACTCAATCAATTCCTCTTCACACATTCGCCTGATCAATTTGCAGTGTCACGACAAAAGCAGAGAAATAGCCCATATCCCAGAATGCACAAGGACCTTTCTAAAGAAAGTATTAAGGTTCAGTGCAATTTGTTTCCGAGGTTATATATTTCCCAGTCTCACTATATCTCTGATTCAGCCTAGTGAACAGGAACTGAATCAAAAAGCTTTGTTCTTTCATACTTAAACATCAAAAGATGTTACTAACTTTCTGTCACCTTATGTATGTCCCCAGGCAACATTAATGCCTTTCAAGAGCACTAAGCGAAGCATGAACAGCCTGAATGAAGCTTGCTGCTCTTCAGCAGCGTTAGCAGTAGGCTCCTGAGCACCAGGTATCTTTGCTTGCCTCTATATGCTGTTTTCCCAGGTTGTATGTGCGATGCTGGCATTGCACTCCAGCAAAGGACCTCACCTTTGGCTCTCCAGAGAGCAACGTTTTGACTGGTGCTTCTAAGATGTAAAATTTTTCCATGGTTTAGCTTGAAGCTCTCATTGATTGTTGCAGTGTATCTGCTTGTGGGATGACAGCAAATATTCTGGCTCCGTACTGCAAAAATGCTCATTAATTGGAATCAAGTGGAGGTTATTTATTTATTCAAATCATAGGCCAAAATCCCTTCTTGAAATTGTTTCTCAAAGATTATAATGGGGAATATAGTACATATAAAGTGTTTCCAGTGCTCTGCTATGGTATAAATACATCCTTAGATTGCAGCTTGTAACTGCACGGCATCTAAGGCAAAATCATCCTGCATTTGAAAGTGCTGACTGCTTTACATCCTTACCTAAAGATCACTAGAGACACATACAGGTACTGCATAAGAAAATACATTCTGACCATAGGCTTTAGTTTAACTCAACTATTAGGATGGCTTTAGATTAGGAAAGAAAGTTCACAGAGAATTAGAACAGATTACTAGGGATCAGCTATCACCTATCATTTATAGAACTATATTAATTAGCTTTTAATTTGTGTTGCAATTTAAACCATCAATGGAACAGCATTGTCACTATGTTGTGATAGCACGATCTGGAAACGGCCACAATCTGTTGTGAAAGCAATGAACAGGACAGTCAGCAAACATCACACTTAAGCATTTCATGCTGTAATACACAGAAAACCAAACTGACAAAGCCAAGTATGCTGCAGAGACATTTTGGTTAACTGTTAAATGGTGTAGCAAGTTTGTACTGTTTGCTGCAACAAAACTTTTGTGCTGCTCCTGCAGAAAACATCGCTTGTATTGAACTTGTTCACACATTCTGTGGCTTTTGTAACTATGTCAGTCCCTGGCATCCTCTCTGGGGTTCTGAGGAATCTGTAAACCTCACAAAACCTAGCAGAAAACAACTTAGAATAATGTCAGAGTTTCAAAAGGATCTAAAGCTTTTTACCTCAAATGATATATAATCTCTCTGAGGGCCAATGTCTGTTGATCAGAAATACTGTGGTGTGTGAGCTGCCAGTCTGGGGCAGGTTTGGATGATAGCTAATGTCACTCTATCCCAGCCTACCTGCCAAGTAATTTCCTTTCTACCAACTGCAGAACAAATAAGCAAAACAATGTCATACGTAAACATTCCACTTAAGAAGGCACACAAAATAACTTTCCTGAGAGTAACACAGCAAGACTGCTTGCAGTGTTGACAGTGTCACAGCTTCTTCTTTTCTCCTCGTTATTAATAACACTTGTGCTGAGGTGATTATTGCATCTTCCTGGAATAACACTCCACAAATATCGTCAGACATTCTATGTCAAACATTCAAAGGCCAGCTTCCCATCTTGGTGTTTCTTGGCTTGTAAAGAATTGTGAGTCCTTGCCACACTAAATATTGTTTGGAAAACAATCAGTTTGGGCCCCTACAGACATGGTGTTACCTGAAATAAGTCAAGAGCCATTCAGTGTCTTATCTTCCTTTCCTGTACTACAAGGATAATACAGGTTTCCTTCTCAGGAGTTCACAGAAAAGGTTGCTGCAAAGCAAGGAGAGTTTCCTGGGCAGGAAGCTCTATAGGAACATGGCGTGTTTCCAGTCACAGGAGAGCTGGAAGGAAAGCAGCTCACTTCTTCTCAGTGTTTTTTGTGACACGATGGAATGGTCAGACTAGGCCATTCAGTATCAAACGGGAACTGTCAGGATAAGGAACTTCTAACATAAATCCAGCTTAGCCTCATCTTCAAGTTAGGAAATGACATCATGGCCAAATGCCATTTTTCTCCAGCAGCTTTCTTACCGTAAGGCTGTGTGTAATGGCTCTGTGAGCTGAAAAGCAGCTCCCTGTTCCTTGCAATTCACTGGGTGAAGTGCACTAGAACGCCGCGGGTGACAACTGCTGTATAAACATGTGGGGTTTTCATCTTCTTTCTTTCTTCTGTTTTACCAGAAGCCTTTTGCTAAGAAGGCCCCTCTAGGGTATTTCAGTTTTGCGTAGACAGAATGAGATCTTACAGAGAACTCCCACCATACTCGTGAATCGGAGCGTACGTATGCATTATTATGATTATGCTGTTCACAAATCCCCATCTGAAGTCACCACTCCAAAGTGGCCTTCGTTTTTTAATTCCATATCACAGAAGGATTACAAAAAAGACTCTATTACAAAGCCATATTACCGTATTTCAAACAAGACTGTAAAACAAAGTGTGTATGTAAGTAGAAAACATCGTGTTTGGAATGAATATACCATTGGTAATTGTAACTAGTGTTAGAGTAGAAGGCAATAACAGCAAATCAAAAGATGTGATATAGTCTGAAATTAGTGTAATTAGTAGTTATTGTATTTGCTTCAAGTGTGGATACTGAAAAATGAAAGCACTGGGAGGCTACAGATATGGCATATGAAATTAGGCATTGAAAATCTGGCACAGAATTGATCATTAAAGTCTTAAGAGTGTTGAAGGAATCTGTTTTGTGTGGATTCTGGGCCATATTGTTGATATGGTGTCTGAAAATCAGAGCAGAGTAGCAGTTAGTGTTTGATACCAAAATATGTACCAGGCCCTTTGTATAATCCTGAATCTTGGATTGTGCATCTCTGAATCGAGGGTGACATTACAGGGGCACACAAATGGCCTACTATCAGGACCTGAATTGAACCCCTGGTTGTTACCCCAGCACAAACTATTGCAATAATAATAATACAACTGGATATATTGCTTATTTCCTAATCTGTTTCTTGCTGTACCACGACTCCCTTTCCTCCCTCTGCCTTCTTGCTTCACCCCTGAAAAAGCCCAACCCTGAGCAGAACTGTATCATTCTGAGGTCTAGTGGATGAGGTGCTAGGAAGCACAAGGGAAGGAGGAATTCTTCCTTCTCCAGCTGCCAAAGGAGAAGAACTACTTGAGAGAGTTTTTTCTCACATGATGAAGTGGAAAAAATTGCCAACGGAGTGAATTGCTTTTCATGCTGAACAAAACATTTGTACTGTAACAAAGAACACTATTATTTAGCTTTCTTGGTGTGGTGATTACACCTACAAAGCCCCCCAAACTATCCATCCAGGTGGTGCATGCAGCTACAAGAACTATCTTCACACATAGGCCGCAGAGAGGAGTTCGTACTGACAGCTGAATAAAAGGCAAGCAAGCTGAAAAACTGCTTTTATTACAATGTAACACAAAACCAGAACCACCAGAGCAAGACTGCCTTCTGTTTCTACAATGTCATGCTGCTTCTTTACCTGACATCATCTTTTGTCCAGAATTCATCTAAATGACACCACCACAACACAATGTGGTGCCAGTGTTTTTTACATCTCAGTACAAAACCATGTCTCTATCACTCTTTCTTTCTGACCCCAGTGGCTTTGGAGGAACACTTTTCTTCCCAAGAGGACATAAAATTTATTCTTTGTAGCATTTGGTAAAAAGAGAAGGAAGATATCCTTTTGGTAACACCTTCATACAATCTGAGCAACACATTTATAAGCCACGAATTGCAGCATAGTTTTCACCTCTTAAGGGATTTTGATTACATCTCCTGAACATAACCTCTATGTTGAGAATAGACAGTTATTAGCAGAGTCCATGGTCTCTGCTCTAGACTGCATTAACCACATACAATTTATAATATGCTGAAATGAGACTGGCTGCTGGGGGTTTTTTGATATTTTGGAGGGAAAATAGTCAAGTAGGAGAGGACCTTACCCCTCTAATGCATCTGTTACAGCATCATTGATACTTGTGTAAAAAAGATATCAGTGTGTGCACAACAGGCAACAAACTGTTCAGAGACAGCCTGAAAATGCTTTAAACTGGTTTTGATGGTGTTCTAGTGTAAAAAAAGAGCCTTCCTTAATTTGGGTTTGCCTTTTCAAGCAGTGGTACAAAACTGGATGATACTTCACAAACTTCTCTGTATTAATACACTTGACAGCTTTTATAAAAGTAGTTCATTTTGTAATATTGAAACTCTACAGTCTCCCAAGTTCTGAAAAAACCTCCATGCAACACGCACTTTATATGTGGCTTTAATTATCTGCAAGGTGTGTCGCTTCTCTTGAGGAGGTTCCCAGGTGCCTGTTTGCTGTGTCAACTGTAAGCTCCCCGGGAGGGGATCCCTGACAATCCTCAGTCCTGCTGGAGGAAAGCCTGCTCTAGTGCAGCAGGTTTGTTTGGACTGAGGATCTGTACAAGCCCCTGGGAGGCAGGGAGCATTACAAGCTCAGAAAAAAAAGAGATGAGGGCTTAAAATGTCACCCAATTCTCCAACACTCTGAGCCACCTGTAATTGCTTACTTCTGAACACGTGGCTTCCAACCTGTTTCATTACTAGCCTGTTACACTCTGCAGAGGTACCATTTACTTACCTTTCCCATGTGAAACAAATGCCCAGAATAGTACCTGGCAAAGAATCGGGCAAAGCATCTTCCTCTGAATGAGCTTTACCTTCTTGAACCACCATAAAATATTGACTGTGTTAACAGACAAATTAATCTCACCTTTGTCACCATTGCTGTATTTTTTGTTTCAGATCACTGAAGAGGATTCACACCCAGGGTATGCAAGAATGGTTTTCCCACACTGCCACCTGTCGTTAGAGGGTACCCCTTTCAACTCTGCACTGGGGTTTTTACTCCAGCCGTAAGCACATCCTCTCCAAGAAGTCTGTTAAAGCTGGAAGAACGACTTTAATTCCTACGCGCTCCACCTCAGGTAGCATTCTAACAATTCTGCTTCCAATTGTGGCAGTAGACAAATGAGGGTAGCTTTTTCCCCCACCTGATTTACCTCAACAGTAAGTTTGTATCTTTATTTAGACTACAGCCAGAGCATTCGTGTTCTAATGCAGCAGTAAATTTACAGCAAAACATACACACACATCTCACAAACATTGCATATATTTCTAAACACCAAAATTAGAAAGCTGACGTAGGCCAATTCCTAGCTCTCTTACTTCCTCCCAGCTCTTTTAAGCTCTGTTCAGCCTGAGCCCAGTACAGAACTACAGTTCCTGGCTATGAACATTTGCAGTGGAGGGAAAAAACCAAGTGTTGTGAACCCATTTCATACCTGAAACCAGGACAAACTTCCAGAAGGCCAGATGTTTTTGTCATCTTTAAAGAAGATGAGTGATCTAAGCAATACACTTAAGAATTTGTCTATTTTAAAATGTAGAAAGGCACAGCAGAATTGGTCATGTTTGTTGCAGCCACAAAAAATATGTTTATTTGCATATACAAATACTTACAGGATATTTATTCATCATAACTGAAAACCATATGCTCCCAATTCAAATGACAAGTTCACTTGCCATTTAAAACTGCAACTGACAGTTTTACTCCCCAAACGTTAAAGAACTTGGGGCTTCTTTCTGTTCTTTATGCAACTGTTTTGCCCTGTTTTTCAAATCCTCTGCCTTAGCATCATTCTTCTCGATGCCATCTCCCAGTTTGTACATTCGACTGGCGTTGGCACAAGCCCATATGTGACCCAGCTCACACCCTTTCAGCGAGTACTTCAGAGCATGGCTCATGTCCTTAGGGACCCCAGGGGCTCCCTGGAGGTATATTACACTGAGGTTGAAGCAGCTAGGAGCAAAGTTGCCATCACAGGCTTTTGTGTAATAGTCTCTAGCGACAACAGGGTCAGGTTTATCATCGTTCACTCTGCCATCGTGAGCCAGCAGCCCAACGCTGTGACACGCGTTGACTGACTTCTTCCCACCTTTCTCACATGACTTCATAAAAGAGTTATAGGCAGCTTTCAAATCTGGAGTGAGTCCACCTGTTGGCCAAGAAACCAAAAGATTACTGTAAGGACATGCTAAACCATATGGGAGCTCTCTGCTTTACAGCACGCTTCCCAGTGCTCCTTGGGGAATACAGCATCCCTCACTGTGGATGCTATGGTCCAAATTTAGGACTCAGAGACACTGTCATTGTCTCAAACATTTCGCTGCTGTCTTAAGGTTATGAATCCCTCCTCCACACCCCCAGTAATCACAACAGCTTATGCAGACAGGAAAAAAAAACAACCCAAAAGACACAAAACACTTTTTCCACTTCTACATCCATGGACTTCTTAATAAGCTTACACCAGGCAAAGTACCTCTTTGCCAGCCTATCTACACACAGACTGAGACTGTTACTAGTTCTGAAGTGTAGTAAAAAGATCATGACAACAGTTACTGTCACTCAGAAGAAGCCTCCCTGTTTTAACTGCTTCCCATTACTGTACCCATGCATACATTTTGGGCAGACTTGGGGCCAAATTATGTATGCAGTGTTACCAGTCTGTAAGTTTACTTCTTCCTTATTTTCTCTCAAAAGGAGGAGATGAGAAGGAATCCAAATTTTAAGAACAGAACAGAGAGCAACATTTATCAGTGGATATACTTAGTGCATATACAGACTTAATTATAATAAAAATAATACATGTGGTTAACCTAGAGTTATGATTCACAAGTAAGCAATTTAAGGTTTTCCACCCTTCCCAGCTTCAATTACGTATAAAAGGGACAGGACCAGTAGTTCCTCCTTCAAGGTCAGAAGGGAACACAGGTGCTCAGCACCTTGCAAACGGTGCCCGTACCCCGAGGAGCCTGAGCTGCCGGCAGGGCCGCCAGAGATGAACCCGCGACACCCCCCCCCCCCCCCCAGCGCGCAGAGGCAGCGGGGGCTCGGGCGGGAGGGATTTCGGGGCACCAGGGCTGGGAGCCCCGGGCGGGGAAGCGGAGGCCGCAACGCGAGCGCCAGGTCTGCCCACCCCCGGCCCACCTTTGCCGATGGCCTGGTAGGCGCCCAGCTTGTAGCAGCTCTCGCTGTGCCCGTGCGCGTCGCAGTTGTCGCGCAGCACTCGCGCCGCCGCCGCGAAGTCCTTCCTGACGGCGTCCAGGTAGTCGGCCAGGCGCTGGCAGCCTGCGGGGCACCGGACACGGGGCTGAGGCCGCCGCCGGCCCCGGGGCGGCGGGCAGGGGGTGAGGGCGGGGCCGCTTACCGTCCGGGTCCTTCTCCTTGAAGCACTGGTAGCTGTACTCGACGTGCAGGTTCTCCAGGTAGCCCTTCACCTCCTCCTCGTCCTCGAAGTTGATCAGCCCGGCCATGCCGGACACAGCCGCCTGCCGCGAGCGCCGAGCGATCGATGCGCCGGCTGTTGCGAGCGCCGGGCGATCGATGCGCCGCCTGTCGGGAGCGCCGGGCGATCGATGCACCGCCTCCCGCCCGTCCCGGTGCCCGTCCCAGCTGCCGCGACGCCGCCAGTTCCCCCCCCGCTCCTTCCTTCCCGCCGCCACCGCCACCGCGAGGTACCGCTCGGCGCCGGCCCGGCCCGGCTGTGAGACCGCTCGTTGGTGAAGCCCCCGCGTTGGCCTTCACGGCCTCCCCGCCTCCCCCTCTGGCCAGCACCAGGCACTGACAACGCTGCAGTTTAAAGCAATAATGTTTTCGGTGTTTTCCTTTCAGAGTTTTGCACCGATGGGCGCGTATTTCTGAGGTCTTAATTCGGGACAATCAAACCCGTAAGTCGAGACATCACCCTATACGTTAATACACTGCACATGGCTTGGAAGCCAGGGCTGCTTTACCACCCCCCCAGCTGGGAGCCCGTTTTTGTCTGGGATGAACAACTAAATAATGTTCAACTCAGTTTTAGGACGGGGGGAGCTGCTGCTATTGACTGTTAGCAGCAACCGCTCCTTTCTGTGGCACAACAAAACATCTCGGAGATGGTTTGTGTCAGACGGGACCCCGTGTGCGAGCAGGCACTGGCAGGTCGTGGAGACCCCCCCGAGACCAGTACCCAGTTAACACCACACAACAAACTCGAGTTCTCCGGTTACGGATGAATTTAAGGGTATTTGTACAAAACACGGCACGCTGTCCAATTCCAGCAGGTTTGAGCACAAACTGAATTTTCTGGGAGGATGGCAGCACATGCTCTTTGAGACTCCACCTGCCGTGCTGGGTCCAGCTCTGGAGTCCTCAGCTGGACTGTGGGGTTGTTGCAGTGGGTCCAGAGGAGGCCACGACAATTGTCGGAGGGCTCAAACCCCTCTGCTGTGAGGCCGGGCTGAGAGGGTTGGGGTTGTTCAGCCTGGAGAAGAGAAGGCTCCCAGGAGGCCTTGTCGTAGCCCTTCAGTTCTTAAAGGGGCCTGTAAGAAAGATGGGGACAGTCTTCTTAGCAGGGCCTGTTGCGACAGGACAAAGGGTAATGGGTAAAAGGATAGATTTAGACACGATGTAAGGGAGAAATTTTTTACAGTGAGGGTGGCCCAGGTTGCCCAGAGAAGTGGTCGATGCCCCGTCCCTGGAAACATTCCAGGTGAGGTTGGATGGGACTCTGAGCAGCCTGCTCTAGTTGTCCCTGCTCCCTGCAGGGGCATTGCACTAGATGACCTTTAAGGGTTCCTTACAACCCAAACCAGCCTGTGATTCTGCATTATGAATTTACATGACAAATCGCTTAGAGTGATAATTCATTTTGAAGAATATTTGTGTTTAAGCGGATTTCAAAGAGTATTTGAGAATGCGTTCTCCAAAATTATTTCGGTAACGTAATGCTGGCCTGTTGAGCTTCTGGGATAATAAACCCCAGTTAAATCTTGAGCACAGGCTCCCAGAGGGAGCAACCCGGCTGTTTAACAGCCAGAGCTAATTGCAAGAACCGTTGCCAGTCAGACTGGTGGCACCACCTGCCAGATCTGCTGCTGGAACGGTAAAGTATTTCCTTAAAACTTGTCAGACTTTTCTGGGTTGGGGTTGGAGCTAACGCACGTTATCCACATGAAGCTAAAATCTTATTTTCGAAACTAAACCCACTGACAGGTCTGTATGAAGGCAAGTAAGAAGATCTATGAAGTTACTTTGCATCTCAAAACAAAAAAATAACTGTATCCTTCTTACCAGCAGTGCATTATAGCATGGGTTTGTTGGCAGACAGGTGTTCATCACTACTGCCGTATGTGAAACCTGAAACTATTTTGGATAAAAGCTCCTCTCCAACTTCAAAGCAGGTGGCAAAACCTATTGTACTGGAGCAGACTATCTCTTACATTACCAGAATAAACTAGTTTGGGCAGGAAACATTTAAATGCCAGAGGCCGATCCGTGAGCAACAAGCATAAAGCTGAGGCTGGATTCCTGGTGGTGAGGGGATACCCAAAGCCAAGGAACTGCCCAACAACTGCTTCGGTCCCCGGCAGCCTCTGCTGGGACAGGCTCAGCGGTGCCCCACACCGCCGGGCGTCAGGGGGGGGTCTCTGCTGAGTAACAGACCCTTCTCCTGACACTTAACGCTTTCCATCCTCAAACCCGCACTTGCAGGTTCCCACTCGGGAGAAGGAGGCAGCGTGTGCCTGGCGCGGCCCCTTTAAGGGAGGCGGGTCGGCTGTGTCCCGGCCGGCGGAGGCACATTCACTTCCAGGTCGGGGGGTGTGTGTGAAAAACTGGGGGGAAGGGGGAAAAAAAAAAAAAAAAAAAAAGAAGAGAGGGGGGGAAGAAAAAAAAAAAAAAAAAAAGAGGAGGCAAGCTCCGGGCCCCGGCTGGCTGGGCGCTCAGCTCCGGCACCCAGCGCCGCGATGGTGAGTGAGCACCGCGGGCTGCTGCGGCCCCAGGAGCCGCTGAGGGGATGGCGGTGGGCGGGAAGCGGGCGGCTGTCCCCCGCCCCAGGGTGACAGCGCCCGGCGGAGGGGAGCCGAGGGGAAGGGGCCGCTATGGCGGCGCCAGCCCCGCTCCGTAAGCGGTGGACGCCCGGGCAGGTGAGGCCGGAGCGGGCATGAGGCTGGCCCTGGGCGCGCAGCTCTGTCGTCCCCCGTCCCCCCCCCCCCCCCCCCCCCCCCCCCCCCCGGCCCTGGGGGGCGGCGGCCCGGGGGGCCCCCGGGGGGGCGCGGCGGGGTCGCCCTCCCCCTCCCGCCCC
>WUAM01000143.1:18688420-18716743 GCA_024336885.1 Actenoides hombroni | reverse complement strand
AGCGCGGCCGGCAGCCCTCGCCCCCTTCGCTGTTGTGTAACCGCGGCGCCTGCCGCCCTACCGATTATGTAAAAGGGCTCCGGGGAGCCGGCGGGGGCGAGACTCGAGCCCGGCGCCATGCGGAGGGGCAGCGGCGGCCGTGCCCCGTGTGCCCCGGCATCACCCCAGCGCCTCGGGGCTGCTGGCCGGCCTGGGCTCGCTGCCGTCGGGCGGCTCCGCTCACAGCACCGTGCGGGGCCGAGGAGCTGCGGCTGCCGCCACGCAGGAGCGGGGTGCAGCCCCTCGGGCAGAGCTCCTCAGCCGGCCGGCATGAAGGGCAGGGCAGCACAGCACAGCCGCCCTTTCCTCCTCCAGCCCTTGTCCCGTCTCTGCCTCTTCCAGCCCTCGCCTTCCCCCCCCAGCCTGGGTGCTCCAACCCTTAAACAGCGCTTTTCCCCTCGGGGCTCGCTTTGTCCAGGGGCTGTCTGGAAACAGCGCGGGCTCGGCGGTGCGCACGGTGCGCGGGTCCTGCGCTGGGCGCGGAGCTGCCCAGAGCCAGCGGCAGACAAATGGCGAAGACAGTCCTGGGAGCGGGACATGGGGGTGCTGGTTTGATGGCTCCTCTGTTTGAGAGATGAGTGTGCATGTTGGCTCTTAAAGGACTAGCAGGACTTTCCTGGGTTATCCAGTCTCATCCCTTGTTAGGAAAAGCCTAATTTCATTTAATCCCCTGATAAAGTTGTTTTTTTAAAATCTTCATTTTACCAGTAGGTACGTTCTGCCTCTGCTGTTCTATTCAGTGGACTAGGGTAGCACTTCATTGTTTGATATTTTAGATATACCGACATGTAAATTTGTGGCAAAAAATTCGAATTCATGGCATTTCTGTGCACCTTTGTTGCTGTGCTGGTGCTGTGCTGGTGCTGTGCTTTACCTTAATAGCTTTTTTCCCCTTCTACAGCTTTTATTCACTGTGCTGTATTTATAGGAAGCATTTAGATCTCTCACCTCTTGGGCTGCTAGGCTAAGAAAAGCTGGTTTCGTTTCCTGCTTCCAACAGCTTTTTATTTTTTTCCCTGAGCATTCTTCTAGCTGTTCTGTTCAAACTGAAATGGTGCAGGTATCTCCTAACAGAAATAGCCCCATGAGATCTCCAAGTGTCTTGAAAATTACACAATACTTTATCTGTACTTGATGCTCTCCTGGCTCCCTCATGCTGTTTTCTTGTGGTTAAGCAAACCATTCAGGTTCTTCTCTCCAGTCATTTCTAATTGATGAACTCATATCTTTAAGGTCTTGAGAGTAATCTTGAAATATATGGCCTTACTATGTGGTTTTAACGTGGCACAATTTAATTCTAGACCTCTTGTGATCCCTGCCAACTTTGTATCACTGGCAATTTTAATCAGTATGTTCCCTCCTGTTCCGCCGGAGTAGTTAATGTTATATTTGATTTTGAGCATAACCCTTCCTTGAGGCTGCTTAATAAATTTCTACATCAGCTTAATTCCATTTAAGCAGGATAATTATAAAGCTTTCTTCACAACATAAATAATAGAACTGTTTATTTTTCAGTGCCTGTCCTTTATTAGTGCTTAGAAGAATTGTGGTGGCCATTACTCGAGTTGGTAATTCTTGCTCGTTTTAAGAATGTCCATTTTAAGAAAGGCAATAAAGTTCTGGTGCTGTGGGGAGGTGGAAAGTTGATAGCAATCCAACACTGAAGACTAAGGCTCTAAATTACCCTTTTTTCCTGCTAACTGTGTCAGAGAAATAACTGCCCTTGTCCTATAGCCCATCTCTTTCTTTGAGACTTCAGAGAGGAAAAAGCAGATGAGCCTGCACAGAGATGTTACACGTTTGGGTTGTGTCATACTGAGCCTGCAGTCGGGTATAAAAATGGGGGAGTACATCACAGAAGTGTTCCTGTTAGAGTTGAAACTGGTATTTGTCTTCCAATATGTTATACTGGTTTATTGAGGGGAAAAAACTCCAACCCTTAAGATCTTTAACTTATCTCTTACTTACTCTATGTACTTTAATATGTCCCCTTAAGCTCTTTTTTTTTTTTTTTTTTAACTGCATTTTGAAATGCAGGTTAAATACATTCAAGCAAGATTTAAAGTCAATCGAAGAAGTTTTTGAAAGGAAATATGGAGGATAGTGTTCTTTGTGAGAGCCTTTCCAACTGCACTAGTGTGTGGGCTCTAAACTGAACTGGGTAACGTCACGTTGCAGCTGGTATTGCCTTTCAGTCTGCTAGTGGATTGCATTACTGTTAGATGCCAGTAGCCAGGCAGTTTTCTCCCGCACTCTGCACCTTTTTTTTTGTTGCCTTGGTTCTATTAAGCCTTTATAAAGTTATCTTTTTTAAAGAATTAATTTAAATAAGCCGTTAAAAGCCCATCTAAATGCAATTATTCTATATTATTTTTTTGTACTGTTCCTTAATCTAGTTGGTTTTAGATGTGTCACTGTTTTGTGTTTTAGCTAATGAAGACTCTCAGATTTGCATCGTTCTCTGTTTTGGGGAATTTGTTTATTTTCTCTTATTTTGATAGAATGACAGAAACTGGGAGGTTACATCAGATAATTAAGATGGCTATGAAAAAATCATACATGCATAGTAAAGGTTCTACTCAAATATTGCTGGATGATCTTTATTACAAGAAAACAAACAAACAAACCAACAAACAAAAACTCTGTGCTACGGGTGACACGCATTTACAGTTTCTCTTTAGAGTACTACAACCAGAAAGTAAAATGAGCTGAAAACAAATGCCAAGTTTGTTTTCAAGTTGACACTCAAAAGCACCGTTATAGAAAGAGGAAGCCCTTAAATCCCAACCTTCCAAGAGCTTGAATACAATGGAACGCTTTTATTATGAGGTCTTTAACTGGGCAATATTCTCTTTAAGTAAAAAGACAAGTTGAGAAAAGGAATGCTGCTAGCTCACATAAAAGGTTTACAGGCTGCATTCAAACTGTTCTATTTCAGTAGCTCTCAGTCTAGGAAATAGTTTTTATGATGTTTGTCAAGGGACTTTATTAGATGCAGATAACAAGGTTTCACCTAGCTGCCCAGGTTGCCACCAGAGCCTTTGTGCTTCTTCAGCCTTTTGGCAACCAGTTGAAGCCCCATTACAAATGTCTCCCATAACTGGTGTAAGTGGAGTTAGTAAAAATGCTGCTGTGTTTGCAAGTGTAATTGACTCCTGTTTGTGGATTTTGTTCCTTTATTGTACGGACGTGCCCTGTATGGGCTTCTGAAGAGGTTACTTTATATGAGAATTAAACAATATCTCCAAAATAGAGACAGGCAAGTTAGAAGTGCTGGTTGAAAAAATAGTTTTTTGAGTCATCTGCCAGTGGCCTATCTGGAAAGCTAAAAATTCTCATTGGAATTTGCTCACCAATATATAGAAGTGTTTTAGCTTTTCTGGCAGAAATTATGGAACAGTGCCAGAAAGAATGAAGAGAGCCAGCATTCTGGCTTTGTTATATTTAAGCATCAAATGAGAAACAAGATCTACTGGGACATGAGGATGTCTTTGCTTCAGTGGGAATAATCTTCGTATGTCTTTGAGTAAGGATTCAGGTTTCTGTTGGACTTGGCAGTTGTCATATAAATCCTGGGGGTGTGTATTAATTTCAAGTTAAAAATTGTTGCCTTTTAAAAATATACTCATTTAGAATTGGTTGTTTTGTCTCTTTAGAGGTAATTCAGGCATTGTTGTACATTATAAAGAAACAAAAGACATTCACAGTTCCAAATTTTGTCCTTTTCATATCAGCTTAAGATTGGAGGCAGCCAAAATTGCTGTTTTCTGGTAATGTGAGCGAGTCTCATCACAAAGTAACTCCTGTTTCTTCAACAATGTAAAGTAATAATCAAGCTTTTATAAAAGTAATAAAAAATAAGCACTTGGCAAAATTGAGTCAAATGAGTTGGAAGTTGTATGTCAAAAGCTGCAGAAAGAGCTTTTATTTGTATAATTTGGAGTTTCTAGTTCCCAAACCTGTACTTAAGTCTTCAGGAGCTATTAAACTGCAGTCTCTCGTTGTCGCCAACACATGATTCATCAAAGATAAGCTCCATTCCATCTTTGCCCTAATGTGGCACCTCCCAGTCTTCAGTTGTATACACCTTAGTTTAGAAGACTTATTCTTGCCATTTTCTTTACACTTCTGTATAACTTTTTATATATTTCTGCCCTTCTGTAATGAGCATATTAGGCGAACGAAGCACCAGAAGAGAAGCTGAATGAGCTAGGAAGGAAAGGTGGTATTATCAGAACTTTCAGGGTAACAGGCAGGCTACAGTTTTTCCTACAGATGAGATCTGCCAGCAGTTGATTTTGTTATTTTTCAGAATTGTCTGGGGGAGTATGTACCAGTCACTCGGCCTTTTGTGTAGTGCTGGGGATGATTCACAGGGCTGTGTGTCATTCTTTATGTTGATTAATCTGTGTGGCTGAAAACAGTGGGCTATTATTAGACATGGAATAGAAAATCCTTTGAGATTTTGGGGTATTGATGTACAATGTCAAGAAGGAAATGTTCAAGTTTCTATTCTGCCTTGTCCCTTGTCCCCAGGATCCTACTGTAGGTGTTTTTCAGGTGCTTAGCGTAAAAAAGAAGGAAATTAGTAACTGTGATCAGAAGGAATGCTGTAATATTTGTTACTTTATTGAAATTTAAATAGTTCTTTTTGCGTTTCACTTTTTGCTATGATTCTCTAGCTGCCCTTTTCAGTATCAAAAATTGCTCCTAACAACAGACAAAACTTACCTGCATTTCTTATGTAGGTTGGTTGTAGACTTCTTAGATGGGTTGACTTAAATGAAAGATTAAAAGAAAACATTGAAATCAAGAAGTAAAATTTGATTTAAAATCTTTCAGTGTGTCTTGATTAATTCCCAGTAGACTTCGTAAATTCAAATGATCTTATCAGAAATTACTTTTCATCCTCTGTGAACATAAGCAGGGCTCAAGACAACAGATCAGACTGGACATGGCTCTGGGTGACTGTGAGTGGAGGCTGCCTTGGCCAGTTGTTTATTGTGTGACCTGACTTTGCCTGGCTCTAAGGGAAATGTCTCCTCCTGTAGTGTTTGCCCGTTCCAATGGGAATCATGCTAACAAAAAAAGAATGATTTGCCTAAACCCCCCATTATAGAGTGGTGGAAGATTCACAGACAGAATGATTTGATTAAATCTCCTTTTTTTCTTTTTTTTGTTTTTGTGTTTTGCGTATGACAGGAGGAAGCTTCTCCTTATTCTTTACTTGATATCTGCTTGAATTTCCTGACTGCCAACCTAGAGAAGTTTTGCACAGAAAGGCAAGATGGAACACTATGCTTGCAGGAGCCAGGAATGTTTCCTCAAGAAGTGGCCGATCGATTGCTGCAGACAATGGCATTTCATGGTAAAAACAATTCTTTGTGGGTCATCAGTGAAAATATTTTACTAGAATGTGACACTGCAGTTCCGCTGTATTTTCTAGTGGAATCTACTGTGGCAGCTGTTAAAACTCTGTTTCTTAATCTCTTAATAGAGAATTTCTGTCATATTCACTTTTCCAAAGCTTCATCTGGATGTTGCATTGCCATATAGATAGTTCTAAATAGAAAGACCTTTGTCTTGGGTTTGTGATTTTAATTTAATGCTCCTTTAAGTGAACATTCTTTAGCAGCTCTTCTTTCAATCACATTGAAAAGAAGATTTATTTGATACTACTACATCTGGCAGCATTCAAATATTTCCATTTCTCTCGCAGAGCAATTAATTGAATTTTCTTTACTGTGTGTCTGTGTGATTTAAACTGGGAAATAATCTTGTGATTGTCATTAAAATAGCTTCTCATCTCCTTCAGCCCTTTTGTTGAAGTGGAATTTTTTTGCTCAAAAGCAGTCCCTTTCAAGAGTAGTATAAACATCTGTGTAAAACAGAGCATGATGCTATAAAACTTACTGTAAAGAGGCCATGTACCCTGTCCTATAGGTGCAGACTTGGTTGGGTCTTATTGTGCAAATACTGGTGTTCTAGTTTGCTCAAGTTGTTCTACTCAGAGATAACAGAAAGAGTGGGCCTAAAATAAAGGCAAACTCAAAAAAACTTTTAATCTTCAACATACATTACTTTCTTGTAAGTAATTATTTAGAATAGGCCCAAGAAATGAGATTCAAGGAAACTGAATTACCAGAAACTTACTGTTGGTGCTTGTAATGATGTCGGCAGTTGAAGGCACCAAAACACCACAAGCTTTGTGTCAGGGTGCAGGAAGAAAAAAGTACAGACCAGATAAACAGGGTGTGGCTCAGGTAGGCCAGTGAGAGAGCCTACCTTGATCCTTAAATGAAAAGATAAGCAAAAATTAAGAAGCAATTTAGCGATAATTTAACCAAATTATAGATATTTACCACATTTATTTAGTTTTTTGCTGGGTACCATTGTTTCACCCCATACTTTTGCTTTCTCTGCACAAGGGAAATGCCCTGACTACTTGGTCAGAAATGCCTAAACCATTTGCTCTTTAGAAAGATCTGCAAATCTTAATATTAATTTGACTTTCTCACTGAGGCAATTACTAGCTTGTGACTTCAAACTGTGGTTGCAATGATGTTTTTATTCAAATATATTGCATTTTCAGTTTCTCTGTTAAGTATGCTTGAATGTAAGAGATAAAAACCAGGAGTGTTGACATTTATAACCCTCCAGAGTGAAACTAGAAGGATATGTTGTTCCTACTCCTTTTGTGTGCATGCTTGTCCAACTATACCCTTCCCTATGGCTTTCTCTCAAGCAGTAATCCTTCTCTTGATAAGGTACAAATAAGAAATCTTGGCATTTTCAGTGCATTTGGGATAATCCTGTACATGGAACTAAATGTATTATTTTGTTTGGGATGTTGCCAGTATGCTGCAAGAAAAGACTGCTTATGTAGTCATCGTGCTGTAGAGCACAAAAGATAATAATCTCAGACAAGATTGTTGCATTTCCTTTCTTCATTGCTGTCTTCCTCTCCTTCCCACCCTTTCCTTGTCCTCCTCTTTCTCCTCTTTGAATCACTTCTTAGGTTTCTTTCTCACATTCAGTTGGTTTCTGAGCAACACTCCTACCTTCTTCCTGAGGGATAGATAGAACTTAATTAGCTTTGTTTAGAGTATTGATCCTACTTATGAATTCACTCAGATGCTAAATTACTCAATTGAGTTAAAGCACAAAGAGAACTGGTCATTGATCACTGGTACTATCTTGAGGTTTACAGAACTGTGACCAGGGAAGAACAACTTTCAGAAATTCAGAACTTCTGGTTTTAGCACATTTCTAACCAGTTCTGTGAGGAAATCCAGCAAATGCAGGCAGCAGCCTGAGTGTTTTTGAGTCTTATCCACATTTATTGCACGTTCCCTGTCCTGAACCAAACATGTAATGTGTATATACTACAACTTACCTGTCCTGTTCTTAAACCTGAGATCATAATCTTAAAAGTGGAATCCCAAATACCAAATGCTGGGATTAGTGGCATAATGACCCAAGCCAAACCACTTTGCGATTAATTTTCTTTGCTAACACTGTGTACCCTTCGGGTTCTTAAATTAAAAGTGATGTTCCATAACACTGGAGCCAAATGCTAATGCTGTTTTCCACCAGGGCTCCTGAACGATGGGACTGTGGGCATCTTCCGAGGCAACCAGATGCGTTTGAAACGAGCTTGTATCAGGAAAGCAAAGATCTCTGCTGTGGCTTTTCGGAAAGCCTTCTGCCATCACAAGCTGGTAGAGCTCGATGCTACTGGGGTGAATGCAGATATAACAATCACTGACATTATAAGTGGACTTGGCAGCAATAAATGGATCCAACAAAATCTGCAATGCCTGGTGCTGAACTCGCTGACTCTTTCTTTGGAAGACCCGTATGAGAGGTGCTTCAGTCAGTTGTCTGGGCTTCGTGCCTTGAGTATTACCAACGTTCTGTTCTACAACGAGGACTTGGCAGATGTCGCTTCACTCCCCAGATTAGAAAGTCTGGATATCTCGAACACCTCTGTCACTGATATAACAGCACTCCTCACCTGCAAAGACCGGCTCAAGTCCTTGACCATGCACCACCTGAAATGCTTGAAAATGACCACGACTCAGATTCTGGATGTTATAAGAGAACTAAAATACCTAAATCACCTTGATATTTCAGATGACAAACAGTTCACATCGGACATAGCGCTCCGTTTACTGGAACAGAAAGATATCTTGCCTAACCTTGTGTCTTTGGACATTTCTGGAAGAAAACACGTTACGGATAAAGCTGTGGAAGCCTTTATTCAGCAGCGGCCCACAATGCAGTTTGTAGGGCTGCTTGCTACTGACGCCGGCTACTCGGAATTCCTGACAGGAGAAGGAAACCTAAAGGTTAAGTGGGGGAATTAATTTTACTGAAAAATTACCATGTGCAGGAAAACCAGACCTAATAATTTCTAACAAACGTATGTGGGTGTTTCAGAAAGAAGCTGTAGGTTCATTTTTTTTCAACTGTTAATTATAATTACTGACTTTATGTCAAATTCCTACTTAATTCTAGCACAGAAACTGCTAAATTCACATAAGAAGTGTCTATTTTCTGCACCTTTTCAGTGACCTTTATATCCAGATTTAACATATCGGATCTAGGAGAGCTGAACTCTGTCTGAAGTCATTTACTGGAATAATATTCTCTGGATGTAAGCACAGTATCTAGCATAAGGCTGTGTGTAAGAGGTGAAGGTGCAATTTGCATGAGCTTTGAGCTGTGCATGATTAGCACCACAGATACAATAAACTTAGTGACTGAGCTGCTGTTTTACTGCATCACCTGTTCTGTTTCCTATTAAAATATTTCTACCCAGCTTGAAAGGTCCTTTGGTGACGGACATGTAAGAAGCAATTATATAGGATGAAAAACTTCCTCTTCTTGAACAAATCCTAAATTACTTAGCCCCTTAGGATGAGATGATGTCTGCTGAAGTGCCTTTATTTATTTTTTAGTGCCAGGCAGCAAAACGTCGATCCCTGTTCTGTAGAATATGCATGCACTGACTGGAGAGTGAGCTTATCCTGTCCCTGCTGTGAAGGGGGCAGAATTAAAGAAGAAACAAAGCTAGTTTAGACATGTCCATGTCAGTAGTGTATTGTCTTTGAGTGTTGTTTTCTACTATGCCATGAGGATGTTGGAAACAGCAGAGGGAATGGGGAGCAGTTTGCATGTGTCCATAGTTCAGCCTGTCTCCTGTGCAAGTTGAGTTTTGCACTTCAGTTATGGAAATTCAGAATGCTTTTGTCATAGGCAAGTGAGGTCACAGATACACAATTTTATAAGTTTTCGTTTTCCCTTGAACTTTTGGCAGTTGTTAATGGCCAAGTACTGTTGAGTACTTAGCTGTCACAGCTGATAGTGATGTGTGTGAGTGCTGAAATGCATCACTGGAGAGTGCAGATTCCCCTTTGGTGCAATGATGTGCTGCATCAGGAAGTTATGCCTCATGTTTCTTATAAAATAATTCAATATAATCCTTGCTATTTAGAGCATATGCTTCATACAACTGCCTGTGCTATGAAAAGACAGGAAGGAAGAAAGTTCTGATAATGGGAAAATCATGATGGACTTGTAGCAGTGTAGCTAGCAAAAAGCAGTTTCCATTTCTTCCCTTTTCTTAAGGTGTAGTTGTCAAGAAGAGACTATAGGCAGCAACTGGGATTTCTTTCCCACTTTTTTCTTTTCTGTGACCTGAAATTCATTAGTGACTGTACTGAAATACTCATCTGCTTAGTCTGGATACTGCTAAAGAATAAACAGGACATAGCACTCATAGTAAAATATAGTAAAAAGTCTTTATAGCAGTCCTGTGAAATTTGGTTATAGAAAGTTCTTGAAAGATTGAATACTAGGCAGTATTCAGTTGAGAACATGAAGCCAAGTGGAAATTGTTCTTATAGTGTGTAATTGGCTGCAAAGCATGTCAGTAAATATGATTGCCCTGTTCTAATCAGTACAGAATATGAAACAAAATCCAAGGTGTCTCAGCTCTCTCAAGGCTGTAATATATTCCTGATCTAGCAAGTTTTGAAAAAAATCTGCTTTCTACAATACAGAATGCATAGAATGTGACACTTGAATCCATGAACATTTGCTTTCCCTTATGTGACACACTAAGTAGAAGAAGTTCTCTGCTACCCAGAGAAATTTTAAAAACAGTGATTGCAGCGATGACTCGTTAGATAGCAGGACTGAGGAACAAACCATCCACAGTCATACAACTTACAGTTATAAAGTAGATAAAATATAGTTAAATGGAAAATACTGTGCAGATTGGGAAGTGGAAAAATCTGCAGCTAGTTGCAGATTCAGTGTTCTGAATTTAAGCTCATGTTAGTCAATAGCTCAGAGCTTTTAATGCAGTGTTCACCTCAGTTAGCTCATTGTTTAGTTTTTGTATGTAATTAAAGTCTGATTTTAAGAATTACTTTTTTTTTTTTTGCATAGAGCATGAGTTAGTTCTTTAATAGGGTGCTGGAAAGCCATTGCTACAGGTACAGCTTACAGGATACTTGATGTAGACAAAGAATGGAAATATTTTTTTAGTGCCAGAGCTCGAATTGAGAAGAAAAAATTACAGCCAAAATATCATCTTCATCAGTTTATCAGCTGCATTTAACAGAGCATTGTTACAAACAGTGCTTTTAGGCCTGTGGTGCATCATGAGCAGATTCTGTTAGTGATGAAGTGCTACTTTTATTTAGTGGTTTCATACAGTTCTGCTTAGAGACATGACTGAAGTCTAATTTTGGCTTGTAATGTGGATTCTTCTTTGTGAAGAATGTTTGAAGATGGTGTAGTTCTGGATTAATATGGCCAGAGAAAGCACTCACTTGCTTACTGAAGGATTTGGCTAAAACTATCACCATCTTTGCAACTGCAGCTTTGCACTTTTTAAGAACAGAATTTTTAAAATGAACTGATGATATCTTGAACTAAAGATTATTTCTCTGTTTATAGGTGTCAGGAGAAGCTAATGAAACTCAGATTTCTGAAGCACTGAAGCGTTACAGTGAACGGGCCTTCTTTGTGAGAGAAGCACTCTTTCATTTATTCAGCCTGACACATGTAATGGAAAAAACAAAGCCAGAAATTTTAAAGGTAAACTAATACAGTTTTGGTGATTGTCATGAACGTCAGATAAAAATTAAGAACTATTTAAACAGTAGTGATGTCAAAGATACCCAGTAGCATTTTATGTTAGGTAAAATTTATCTGGAATAATGTAGTATCTAAATTTAGTAGCATCTAAATTAATTTTGTTCATGTAATTTTTTAATATGGTAGGAAGTTTTCTTCAGATGCTTAATTCTGTCATTGGAACATCCCTGCGCTGGGTCAGTCTGTCTAGTCTTATTCCCCAGGTACACCAATGCCTTCTGCTGATGCTTACAAAAGAGTAAGAATAAGGCAGGTGTTCAGTGATATTTCTCTCCACTGTCACCTTCCAGTATGATAGCAAGTGAATAAATATTGTTAGTGTTGTATATGGAACTTGGAATCTTCTGTAGAATTCCATTCTAGGCATTGGCTTTCCATGTCTAGAGCATCAGAGATGGTTTAATTTTTACTGTGATCATGAAAAGTGTCATCAGTAGGACATATTTTTGTTTTTTTCTGTCCTCTTTGATGTTGAACAAATGACCTTGAATATGCTGGCTTTAGTATCAAATAGACTTTGGCAATCAATAATGAGCAAGAGAAATAGTTTCTTAGGTGAGATCACAATCAACATACATGGCTGAAAACATAATTCAGCAAGAAGCTGTGGAAAATACATCCTGACCTAGCAGCTTAGGCTGTGATCTGAAATGGCTAGTCACCAAACAGCAAGCCACTGTGTCATTACCATTACACTGCAGAAATTCTGTCCTACCTCATTCACCTCTGAAAGGGTTTGGTGTTTTTTTTTTTTTTAATTTTTTTTTTTAAAATCCCAGTGTGTAAAGCGAATTCTGGATCTTTCTAGGAGTCCCTTGCATTCCATGCAGCCTCTCCTTTGAGAGGCTGCCACAACCAGTGCAAAAGGACTTGGAGAAATAGAAGTTGTCAGCTTTGAATCACTGAGCAGAAGGAAATGTTCCTCCTGAGAATTCAAGTCACACCAGATGGATTTTTCACTTAAGTAAAAGGGAGGCAGAAATTGGGTGACTCATTGTTGTGGCCTCAGGCAGCAGCGGATTGCTCTTGGGGTATGTGCGCAAACATGTAAGTAACTAACGTGGGCAAAACTCTTCCTTTTCAGCTCGTGGTTGTTGGAATGAGAAATCACCCCCTGAACTTGCCTGTGCAGTTAGCAGCAAGCGCGTGTGTCTTTAACCTCACCAAGCAAGATTTAGCAGCAGGCATGCCCGTGCGACTTCTGGCCGATGTCACTCACTTGCTTCTGAAGGCCATGGAGCACTTCCCAAATCATCAACAGGTAGAAGATGACATTTCTTTATTTTCTGTAGGCTTCCTTGTCTTGTGCACCTTACAAAAGGTTTCTTGCCATGTCATGACCTCATGGAAGTATGGTTAATAATTCATAGCGAGAAAGTATTCTGAAATAGGTCTCTGATGAAGTAATTATATTTTATTTCTTGTAGCTGCAAAAGAATTGCCTTCTTTCACTATGCAGTGACAGAATCCTTCAGGATGTTCCATTTAACAGGCAAGTTTTATATGTCAGTTAAAATCAGTTGTAGCGTTGCAGAATATTTTTCTTTGTTGTGTGTTCCTTCAGAAAGTTTGTTTCTGGTCTCAGATTTGCTCAGTTTAAATCATTCCAGTGTGAATCATTCCAGTGTGCTGAAGTGTGTTGGTTTGGTGTTTCAGAAGATTGTGCCAAATTTTTCTTCCTTCTTTGGAAGCAATACCCGTGCACTTCAATATATAATTAGAAGTCAGAGACCCTCAGCAAGCAACTCAAAGCTGACTGAGGTTCATGCAATACCCATAATTTCACTGTGTAATTTCTATTTTTTTTTTCCATATGAAGCATACTTCTTCCACTACTGTCTTGCATCCATTTCCATCTGATGTGTTGTCAGTGTACATCTTTCTTTTACTAAGACTTATGAAATGTCTGAAAACTATGTTTATTTGTAACTTCCAGGTTTGAAGCAGCCAAACTTGTTATGCAGTGGCTTTGTAATCATGAAGATCAAAACATGCAAAGAATGGCTGTAGCCATAATTTCCATTCTTGCTGCAAAGGTACAGAATTTAAGCTTAAATATGATAGGATAATATTTCTAAAGTCTGAAAAATCAGTGATATGGTTTTGGTTTTTTTACAGCTTTCAACAGAACAAACGGCTCAACTTGGTGCAGAACTCTTCATTGTTAGGGTGAGTCAGACACTTACCTGACAGTCAAAACTACCATCCTCTCCAGCTCTCATGCCAACAGTATTCCTAGAGATGCAAAATAAATAAAAGGAGATGGAATTCTAAGAACACATTACCTGGTATTCATTTGAAAGCTCTTCAGAAGAGAAAAGCCTAGAGAATTTGTTAGAGATAGTATCAGGCAGTGACAATTAAGACATTAGCACAGGTGAAAAGAAGGTGAAGTGGAAAAACTTGACACAATTAGTACAAAGTAAAACAGCAAGAAATCTCTTGGTTTGAAATACGTTGTATAAGATGAAAGATGCTCGGGAAGAGAATATTTAAGTAAATGGTTAGTGCTGTCAGTGTTCATGTGGGGTCCAGAGTTCTGTGGATGGCTTTGTGCCATCTGTAGTAGCACTAAACATGTAATTATGGTGGAAACAAAGGAATTTCTCTAGCAGGCAAACATTTCAAAGGGGAGGTAAAAAGTTTAATAGCCGGTTTATGTTGTATAGTTTGAAACCTAAGCATGTAGATCTTTCCATATAAATGATAGCTGTCCATTACCCCAGTCTGCAGAAAGAAGCAGAGGAGCTAATACATTTTTTGCTATGCAATCAAAATGGAGATTTTTTTATTATTTTGTTTTTCTAGCAACTTCTACAAATAGTTAAACAGAAAACAAATCAGAATCTTGTAGATACTACTCTCAAGTTCACGTTGAGTGCACTGTGGAACCTCACTGATGAATCTCCAACAACGTGTCGGCACTTCATTGAAAATCAAGGGCTAGAGCTTTTCATGAGAGTCTTAGAGGTGAGGAGTACAGTTTGGGTGGTGGATTATCAACATAAGTTTATAATTAACTTTGTTTCAGTAATAAGCATAGTTACCTGTACTTTGTTTCTTTTTCCACAGTCTTTTCCATCTGAATCATCCATCCAACAGAAGGTTCTTGGACTTCTGGTGAGATGGGGGAAAAAAAAAACCAAACAACAAATCAAACCTGAAATATATATGCTTTTAACAGTTGAGGGTTGTTTTTTTTTTTTAATCACATGTTAATCTGAAAACTTGCCTAGTGTTTTTATGTTCTTCAATTTTTATAGTGTGCATTATTCACAACTGACAATTTTTTGGACTGTTTTACCAATTCTTCAAAAGCACTAGTTGTATTGAAATTGCTGGCTACAGTAAGCAAAAAGAGCTTTTGAGAAAGGACAGTGAGCGAGGCTTCAGATGAGTCCAAATGCAAAAACTATGTTGAAAATCAATGGAATTCAGCATTGTGCACCGCTGAAGTTCACTGAAATTGTGTTTAAGAATGTTAAAGCTAGCCTTGAGTTTAGTTTGATCTGCATGCTAATGGCCTAAAATTACTTATGAGAAAACCTCTTTGATTTGAGGCATATTCCTGCATTAGACTGGAAAAGTTTTCAAAAGCAAAAGTAGTATTTTGGCATCTGGTGATCACCTGGATGTATGAAGGTCTCATCCTGGTATTTACATGTGTTTACTTACACAATGTAGTTAAGTTTGTATGTTTATCTCCCTCGCATGGTATTCTTTCTGTTCATATTTTCTCTTTTCTTGTTTGTTTTTTTTTTCCCCTCCAGAATAACATAGCTGAAGTTAAAGAACTCCATTCTGAATTAATGTGGAAGGACTTTATAGACCACATCAGTAAATTATTGCACAGTGTGGAGGTGGAAGTTAGCTACTTTGCAGCAGGGATTATTGCTCATTTGATATCTCGAGGAGAGCAGGCCTGGACATTAAGTCGCAGCCAGAGGACATCTCTCCTTGAACAGCTGGTACAGAAATGATGGTGAATTTTATCATACTCTTTTCTATTTTTTTCAATGTTTGTATTTAACAGTGAGTGTTCTTGGTTCTGTATTTTGCAGCATTCTGCCATTTTGAATTGGCCAACCCCAGAATGTGAGATGGTGGCTTACAGGTAACTATTGTCTTGATTTAGAGTTTGGATAATATGCTGAACTAGATTTAAAACTTGTTCCCAGAGCAGAGTGAGCTGCTAGCCAGACATGGTTTTGTTCAGTGGAAAAAAACACCTATTGGCTTAAAATACACAGTGTGTTAATTTTCCTGTTGTGACCAAAAAGCTTAGAGGCTCCTGTAAAAGAGAAATGTAATGTTGTTCTGCTGCATGCCTGAGAGACCTAGACATAAAGGTTAACCAGGAAGGTAATACTGGCTAGCACTAAATTAACATTCTCTGTCCTAGATAAAGAAGCTTGAGGCCAAAAAGTACAGTTAGATAATTGCTGTCCATCTAAGCCTTATAAATACCACTGGTTTTCCCCCTGTTTGTAAGGAGTAGGAGGCATCCAAATGCTATGGTAAAAGCATACCACATATCCACTATATGATTTTTGCTAGTAATTACCTTAAACATGAAAAGACCCTCCTGCTGCATCTACACTTCTACTTTATCAAGTGTCTCTCCTAATTAAACCTGTAGCTGAATGAGTAGATGACATGTGACTTCTGAAGTAACAGTACCTAGTAGTAAAGTGAGTTGCTGCTCCTCTCCTTTTTTATAGGTCTTTCAATCCGTTTTTTCCACTCCTTGGCTGTTTCATGACACCTGGTGTCCAGTTATGGGCAGTGTGGGCCATGCAGCATGTCTGCAGCAAAAATCGTATGTATTAAGATAATATTACCCTTAAAATTCTTACTTCTTAGCATATTATTCATTAGCATGAAGTGGTAAGAGAATTCCTAGGGTATTCACTCCTAATCCTCTGGAGAAACTACATTTGGGTTTTGACTAAATGGGGCAGGAAAAGAAAGTTATAAAAGTTCTTTGCATCTTTTTTACTTACTGGAATTTTACTGTTTAATGCACAAAATGTGGACGTGTTAAAATGAACTAAATTATTGGCTTGCCCAGGTGTTTTTATTCAGAAATGTAAATATTAATAAATGGACAACAAATTTATTTTAAATTAAGAGCAACGATTGCAGCAGGTAAGCCATCTCTTACTATCAGAACAGAAGTTTTAGGTAATCCTCCTCTTTTTTGGCAATAACTTGCTGTGACATGAAAGTCAGTTTCTTCATCTGTCTTTCCCCATCTGGAAAATAAGTACATCAGTGTCTTGTTTGTAAGATGATTTGAGAGCATGTGATGAAATGTACATGTGTTGGGCAAGGAAATAAATCCCCTGAGCATACCTAAATGTAAGACTGGACAAACCTTCCTGGCTTTTAATGGTTTGGGTTTTTAAAAGTTTTTAATTTGCATAAATTTGTATGACATGAATGTGTGTATTTCATTTGCTTCTACCAGATATAAAAAGTATTTTCTGTGCCAGTTTTTTAGTCTTGACAGTATCTTATGTCTTTTCCCTGTCCCATAAATCACTGTTTCTAGAGTGCAAAGGCATCTATTCCGGACCAAACAATAACATGCTATAATTGCACATTTGCACATGAGTACAAATCAGTGCAAAGGACTGTTTTCCAGTTCTTTATAGACCTCAGAAATGTAACATGCAAGCTTCAGAAGTTGAGACACTGTTCCCAGGGCACACTGTGTCCAGAGATCTGTGAGGACTTTTCCCATGTTAGAGGAGGAATGTCCTGACAAAACTGTTTTACTGCTCAGACCCTGGCTAACAGGTTTTGTTTAAGGTCCTGTAGTTTCTATTTGTGCCTCATCCCTTGTTAACTTAGTATGGTCCTGTTTGTTCTGTTTATTTTTAGTGTTTATTTTGTGTTGCCCTAACCTCTGAGCCTTCAGCGTGCCACAGAGGTTTGTGCTGACAGTGAGTAACTGCTCTGTAGAATGGAGAGCCTGGAAATACTTGGATGGTCTCCTCCTGATTTGAGATCAAGACAAGATTCCTGAAGTTTAGTTCTGATGGTAGTTGGTGCCAGAAGCTTCTGGACAAAGTTGCAGAGAACTAAAATGTTTGGTAGAAAATGTAATAACCTACTCTGAGGGAAAATGTGTTTAATTCTGAATTACAATGATTTATTTTGGGGGAAAATCTTTGGCTTTTGGTGCTTGTCACCATGAAGGCTTTCTGTCCTGGAGAGGAGATGCGTTTTATTTTGACCTCCTCTTTAGACGAGGGTGAAAAGTAGTCTGGAATTAATGGGATTGATTTTTCTTGTTTATTTTTGTCTCCTTTTGCTGCTTCTCTGTATCATGTTCGCCGTGACGAGCTAACTAAAATACTAGTAGCACTGCAGTAAATGTGATCCTCAGTGAAATGCTCACTGTCAGCATTCAGACAACTCTGGTGTTGCCTCACTGAGAGGAATGGTGAAATTGGGCACATCTGAGGTAATGCTCTGTGGTTTGCATTACAGCCATCCTGACCTTTCTGTACCAACTCCTGAAGCTTGCATGTTGCATTAAACATACGGCTCTTTTTATAGCTGCTCCCTGCACGTAGTAACAGCAGAGCTGATGTACGTGCACTTTGAGCTTTTAAAAAGTGGAAAAGAAAGTATAATTTGATCCCTGAAAAGGCATTCATAGCAAATGACAACTAGTTAAAGGGCACTTTATATCAATAGTATGTGGCAACCTGTTTTTGAAGGAACTGGTTCCTATTCACTCTACAAGCCAGTACAACACGGTGTATCTGATACCATTTTTTGTGGACTGTTCTGTACCAAGGTTTTTGGTAAAGGTTATATTTTTACCTGGGTACTTATAGCTACTCTAGTACTTCTGATTCCCATTTCTTAAAATTCACCTATGTTATTTAAAATGCCTGTAGAGGAGGCAGGGGGAGAAAGAGAATGCAATACGTACTATGAGGCAGTTTCCAGTCAGCTAAGTCAGGCATGGAAACAGACCCAATTACAGTCAGTGTCCTGTCCAGACTACTCTGTTGTTCCCTTGTCACTCCTTCAAGTACAAGTGCACTTCTGTAGACGTTTTACAGAGTGTCCTAAATGCTGCCTGTCTAGGAGGCAAAAGTGGATTTGAATCACTGTTTACAGGATCTCCTGCGTTTACCCTACATAACTTATTTTTTAATTCCCCTTTTTTAACCTTGTTACAGCTGCCAGGTACTGCAGCATGTTAATTGAAGAAGGTGGTTTACAGCACTTATACAACATCAAGGAAAACGTCCAGACTGACCCACATGTCCAAAGGATTGCCATTGCCATCCTAGATAGTTTGGAAAAACACATTATGCGTCACGGGAGACCACCGCCAGGTAGAAAACAGCAACAAAACAAACCCAACTGAAAGCTGCAGGTATAGGAGTGTAAAATATTGTCTCTGTAACAATCCCTTCCTGATGTGTGTGTGTGTGTGTGTGTAGTTGGAGTAACTTGTAATATAGTGGTCACCATTAAAGTGATTTGCCGATAATCGTGGTACCCAGCAGCGTGTACGATAACCGTTGGTGAACGTCAACTTTAATGGCAACCACATATGCAGCTTGCAAAGGGTCACTGCTGGAGCTGGTCACACCTGTAGGGTTGCTGCTGGCTACAGAGAGGTGGGACTTGTACAGATCAATATGCACATCTGAAAAAAAACCCAACAAACCTTCTAGGAACATACTGTTTTGTGACTTCTGGGAGAGAAAGTTATTTCATCCCTATGATTGCTGTTCAAAACACTGTTTACCAGTTTGGTGTTTGAATAGAACTGTGTGTGGTTGTGAGATTCAACACTTTTACAGATTCAAACAGAAGTACATGCATGCAGGTTACAATGAGACTTGTAACTAAGGCGACCAAAATGTGTTGGGAAGGGTTATGAGGCGGTGGATAAACGGGGGCTTCAACTTCCTTTTCCTTTTGCCTGCAAGCTGTGTTCTTTTGTTTTCCTTACTGTTAGAACAAGGCTTTTTTGCAGTTCAGCGCTCCCGAGTCCTACTCTTGCTAAGATGGTGACTGACATTGCATCAGGGAAAGGGGAAACCTGATGACATAAAGCAATAGAAACAGGATTAAAAGGAGACACAATACTAGAAGGACGAACTAAGCTTGAGATTTTAAACTTGATAATAAGAAGAGGTTTTTCTTGCTGCTTTTGATTACTTTTGGTTGTGTGTGATAACTTTTTGTTTTTAGAATACTGATAGGGAAAGGAGAAGGCTCATTAGAGCATAATATTGACTTGACTTCATCATGAAGGGGATTGCATGTCTTAATAGGAGGCCCAGGATTATTTGGTCACCTTATTTATAAGAGACTAATGATTGCTCTGTTTTCTGTAAATATTCTGTCAGTATTGTGCAGTGAATTATATTTCCAAATCATCACAGTGCAAAATATCACCCAATGTTCTATGTAAGCCTTGTGTCAATTACATTGTTTTGTGGAGTGTGAAATTTTACATAAAGATGCTAATTGTGACAACTTCTTTCTTGGTTACCTAAGGGTTTTAAATGATGTGTTGAATGAAACATATTGCACAGCATACAGATGCCTGATAAAATACAGGTGATAGAAGCAAACTGCATGTCCATTCAAATTCAGTTGAATTTCAGGTGTTGTTTTGGTTTATCTGGTTAGTCTCTGTATTTCCATGGCAACTGATTGATATTCAGAGACTCTTCTGTAAATATACTGGTAATTGAGTTTAAAAAAGAAAACATAGGTTTGGTAGCTTACCAGCAGGGATGGTTTCTTCATGATGATCATATTTTACTATTTTTAACTTTTTCCGTCTCCCAACTCCCATCCTTCAAATAAAAACATCACCTCTAATCTTCAATAATCTAGTTATTGTGTATTTCAGCAACTTCAAAAGGTACTGATCCAGTAATTTAATCAATGTTGTATAATTGCTTTTTGTGGTTATATACAGGTTTTCTTACTCAAAGAAATTAAATTGGTTGTAGTTTTGAATTATGAAGGTGGCTTAAGAACTGAAAAGTGGCCTGTAGGCCTTTAGCCACCACCCTTCTGAGATGTCTGCTCTGGCACTTCTGCTATGAAATTTCCATTACATGAACTGGAACACAAAACTTGTCAAAATTGGTGTTAATAGAATTAATATAAATCAATTGCTACAACATGTTAAAATAAATATGACAGCTCCTTACAGTACTGTTTTTTCCTAGTAATGGGAGAACTTGTTGAAGCATCTTGACTAAAACTGGGGGAGGGGAAATCAACATGCAGCACAAAATGAGTGTGATACTGCCATCAGTCCAGAGGACAAAGGTGTCACTTCATGAAGTTCTGCAACCAGCAAGCACAGAGACTGTAAATGATTTTTTTTCCCATACCCTTCTTGTTTTGTTCCCAAATGCTTCAGGCAAACAGGGAGCAGAGTTCTTTTTAAGATGAAAAGTAGGAATGCCTGCAAGGTATGTACCAGTTACAAAAAAGAGAAAAGTCTCTTCCCATTCCTGTGCAGCTTCAGGAGTTCCTGCCAAGGTAGAATAATTCTGGAAGCAACTTTAAAACTTGTGTATTTCACCTGTGGTATTTGCCATCTGTTTTTTTTGTGAAGGCTGAAGATCCTGACTCTGCTTGACATTTGCAGATCTTTACATAGGAAACTTGCACACTTACACTCTGGTAAGGTTACCTCACCCACAGAATTGTTTGGTTAACTTTTGGCACAAGTGAAATTGTGGTTTGCTTCAAGACTCTCATTGCATGACATGGTGCTCCATGCCAAGGTGGTAAGGCACATTTTGTAAGTATGTTTTGATAAGCTATGAAGTATTTACTAAATATACATTAACTGTACTAATTCACTTTGGCTTGAAAGCTGCAGTCTAGGGAAGTAAGAAGCCACAGAGCTAAACTGTGTGGATGGAGAACCTCTAAGCAAAGGGGGGAAAAAGTAACTTCAGCTTCCAGTCAGGCAAGAGGAAAATAGGTGATGGGAGAGAGATGACAACGGGAAGTAAGCTTAGGAAGGTTTTTTTTTTCCTTGTAAGCTGACTTTCTATTCAAAGTGGTTTTTTCCTTTTTTTTCCTATAAATGTTTAGATGCAGCACATTTTCTGTTTTTTTTAATTTGTAAAAAGTTAAATCTTTATTTGTCAATTCTTACAACAGAATGATTCAGTGGAGTATTCAGAAATGCAGTCCAAGGCAAGGAGCTAAGTACACAAATGCAGTCATAAAAATAATCCCAAGAAATCAGTGGGTCCTCTTCAGTCTTCCTTTACCTTCAAAAAACCAAGGTGAAGCTAGGAAGCATTATTTGCCAATAAAACGAGGTGGTCGTTTCTCCTTGAAGGCAGCCATCCCTTCTTGACGGTCTCTTGTGGGAATATTCTACATGAAAAGAAAAATAAGGTATGTTTTTTGTTGACAAGCCTGAGGTGTTTTTAAGTACTGACTGATTTGGCAGTAGTGTTAAGACTGACTGCTTTTCTTTCAATGATACATGAAGTCCCAACTTCCCTGTTTTGCACTTTGGAAACTAAAGAGGCTGGGTTGTAGTGTAAATCACAAGGAAGCCTCTAAAACAAAGACTACTGACTGTAGAATAATATAGGAAAACCATTTTCCATAAATTTAATACTTTACCATCTTAAAATACACCGAGAAGCACAGCAGTTACATTGTTCTGTTTGCTGAGAAAGGTGCATGGTCTCAAAACTTGTCAGGAAGAATGACTACAGGAGGAATCTAATTTTTTAATTTGTTTCAACTAAAATCACTTGTCAAGTTCATCCTATAATTAACATGTTGTTGAAACTAAGAATATACAACTACTTTAGAGAGAAGGGTATTTAAGGAAGCACTATGGACGCAGACAGGCTGAGAGGGGCAGCTATGCATGACACAACAATTACTATTCTGAATTAAGTCCCTGTTCTCTAAGCTGTGTTCCCTTACAAAAAGGAAAATAGGAGAGGCAGCTGTGAGTACTTGGCTTTGGAAAATGTACAGTTGTTGCTGGATTTTGAAGGTAACCTACCTGGGCATAGCACATCCCCTCAATAGCCATCCCTGACGCAATGTCGACCTGGGGATGAGAGGGAAGGAGTGAGATTTGTCTCAAGCATAGCCCTCAAAACTACTTCATAGCCCTCAAATCACTAAACATTCCCTCACAATGAATGACCTTCACTTCTGTGTTACAACTACAGTGTTAGCATCTGTAGGAAAAAAAACCAATCCTGTCATTAATTTTGTCTTTAAAGCAAGTCTTTAAAATCCCTGAAATGGTTTTAAATGCCTCATCTAAACAAGGATTAGAACTCATCTGTTCTAAACATTTTTACTGTAGCAATTTGTAAGAACTGTCTGTCTGCTTCATTTACCTCAGTATTTAAAAAGTAAAATTATTACCTCCATTCCTCTGTTTATTGCCAGCTTTCCCATTTTCACAGCAAAGGGAGCCTTTATTAAAAAAACAACAATGAAACACAACCACAACAAACATTTTAAAATAATTAAAAGCCACAGGTTCACAACAGTGTAGTTTGATCATTATCCTAGCTCCAAATGGCCTTTCAGCCTACAGAAATTTGCAGTAAGTTAATAAGGATTTGGTGCAAGGTTTCAGTGTGTTCTGTGGGTCTGCACAGCCGCAACTGGGAGGTAAAACTGTGCTATGGGTTAAGCAGCAGGACATTAACACTTCCTCCTACAGAATTTGCATTCACAAAAAAAGAAGAATTAAGAGACTTAAACATGAGGAACCAAGATTTTCATGGAAAGGAATTTCAAGTGTTTGTTTGCTCTCTCTGAAGGGAAGCAGAAATGCCTTCTTTACGCAGACCCCATGAGCAATACACTTACCTGAGGAAGGATTTCTTCAGCCAAAACTAATGCTCTTTGGTAAGCTGCATCTCCCTCGTTGTTTTGTGGCACTGTGTGATTTACTAATCCCATTGAGAAGGCTTGTTGTCCATCAATCTGTCTACCAGTGAAAATGAGTTCCTTTGCAAGGCCTATTCCAACACATCTGGGCAGGCGCTGGGTTCCACCTGATGACATCATCAAAACCACCATTTTCCATTTCTCAGAAATGCCAAAAAACACAATAGTATTTTGTCTTGTATATAACAAGGAGGTTTGAAAAATAAAGGGATCGTGTATTTGTTTAAAAACTACTAGCTGAATATGTCAACATTTTGCAAGGCATCTGAAAGGCTTCAGCATCTTTTTGACTATTTTGATAAACAGGAAAAGGTGTAAAGGGACTTTCCTAAATTCACAGCAAGTCTGAGACAGGGCTTGGAACAGAACTGGTGATTCACAGACCTTCTGGGTCACTAGTAGTAAGATGCTACTTCTAATTTACATTCAGAACACTTCAAGTGCTCTAATGGCAATCTACATTTTATATGTGTGTATGTATGTATATATACACACAGCAGAGAAAGAAAGAGACTGCAGATTTAAGGAAGGTTACCTGCTCCAGGAAGAAGGCCTCTTGTGGTCTCAATAAGGCCCATTTTAGCTGATGAAGCTATTAAAAAAGAAATACAGGGTTTAGTTACTTTTTGATCTGCCTAGCTACAAATTTTCCATACTGAACTGATTAATCAAGCTACAAACTGTTAATACTGAACCAGAACTCCATTTCTCCAGGTAGCTAGAAAGTCTGAATGCCACAGTGCTTACTGTCCACCTCAAGTCAGATGAGGGATGTGTAGTGTGGCTGCTTACCTCTAATGGAGCAACTTTATCTAGAAGTGAACCTTGCATCCATACTAGATGAAAAGTAGTGGATGAAGGAATGGAAACAGAAGGAGGAGGTCTTCCAGTGCAAACAGATTTAAATAGGGAAGGGTAGATCTAGCCACAGCACTGATCCAATATTACATCATAATAACTAATTCTACCAATAAATAATTTTCTGAAGGAATCCTAATCTTGTCTAAAAATAGGCTTTACTTTTTAGCAAGTAATCTGTTTTCCCAATAGTAAGTAAATGTCACAATTTCTGGACAAATCTACTAATTTCCTGAACTGTGTAAGTTCCTCTCTTAGCCTACGGGATTGCACTGTCAGCTACTGTGCGTGCAAGTTCTCTTTACAGTTGCTGTTGACACAAAGAATCCTACATTAAGAACACCAACCTGCTACGCGGAGGTCACAAGCCAGCGCCAGTTCTAGTCCTCCACCCAGTGCGTAGCCATCTATTGCAGCAATTGTGGGTACGGGCAGGGCAGCTGGAGAAGACAACGCAGATTACACCGCTTTGTTCCAGAAGTCCTGTCCCACTCACCTCTGGAATTTAAATGCTTGAATTCTAAAGCTTTTAGTAGTTCTTAAATTCAGAATTGCTCAAGAATTCATTTTCATCTTCATTTTCTGACTCTCTAAACAGCATAAACGGTCTTTTTGCACTTATCCCTGCAAAACTTTCTTCTTGCGTGCAAAGAAGCGTGCAAATATAAAGTACTGCAACACAAAACAGGATGAATCTTTGCAAATTTACTGTGTGAATATCCAGCTGTTGCAGTTAAACAGAGAAAAAAATTCACCATCCCTAGTCACTGTTACAAGGACTGGATTTTCTGGTGCTTTTGTTAACCCAGGCTCCTGAACTTGGTAAACACTGTTGTCACCTCATAGTTGAGGAACTTGATGGATCAGGAGATTAGCTGCTTGATAAAATACCTTTTGAAATACCTGGGAAGCTGGAAGCAGACTTCAGACTGTGCTAGTTCTGTGCTACTCCACCCACTGCTTCTATGGTTTGTGAGACAGGGTCATTCTCTCTATGTTGTTACTTGTTCTTTTTTAATTACTGCAATTCAGATTAGTATTAAGTCAGATTTCACTTTGGTGTTCCTCTCTAGTGAAAGCAGGATAACTCATAAATAAAGGAAGAAAATAAAGTGCAGAAGTCCATATTCCTTTTGCAAAAAACCATCTGGGGGGATAAGGAGGAAAGAAGGAGTTGTAGGTACAAACACCCTGACATTATACAAATCTACTTGGCAAATCCATTTAGAGATCCAAATCCATGTCCTTAGCTCATTGCTGTATCATGACTGCTTCTGAGCATGTATTGAAAATGGGACAACCAACATAGCTCCTTTTGTCTAGCACCATCTTCCAAGGATTACAGAGAACTGTATGTAGAATGTTTTTATAGCAGGTACTTATACATGTGTGTGGGCTGCTCTTTGTCATAGAAAAGGCAGTACTGAAACACATCTTGTCCTTGGAATGGCAGCAGGATAGTGTTTAATTCTGATCAGATCTTTGTTTCAGGCCTAAGCTGGAGCCATTTGGGAAGCTACTCCCAAGGTTAGCATCCTCCCCCTCCTGCAGTGTTTGTAGCTGTCTCAGTCCAGGACAAATTTCCCAGCTGAGATAACCATTTACCTATTTCATCCATGAGATTTCTCAGCCTTTTAACAAAGTGTGCAACTTCTGCATCATCCATCTTCGCACGTTCCTTTAAGTCTGCACCTAGAGGAGAAAAAGGTTAGAATCCAGCAACAGGGAGAAGGCATCTGGCCCGTGTTCCCTCCCATCCCTCTCCAAGGACAGACCATTTCATAAGTCTTGAAATACAGTTTGCTGGTTAAGTAAGGTCACTGGAAGTCGATCGTGGACATCTGGGCTGAGGGTGCTCTTCGCACAGATTTCAGAGAGGAGCACCAATCACTGGTAAGGACCATCATCCGTAACACTAGAAACTAAGAACTCTAATACCAGAGGCATCTGTGCCTGAAGATGGTTATAAGGAAAACACCAGCACCACGCAGCCTGTGCGGCTCACTCCATCACACGTCTTCAGCACTGAAGCCAAGAGGCAGACAGCCAAAAGACACACCAGTGTTTGTTATTCGCTACACACAAGCCAGCCTATTTTTCTTTTAGCAGGCATTTCCAACCCCTTTTCTGCACGATCTGATCAGCACACAGCCTCAAGAGCCATCACGGTTTTTGAACAACAGTTTGCAGAGCCTCTGTTACTTACCAGCACAAAATACACCTTTCACCTCGCTCTTGAACACCACCACGCGAACCTTCTCATCGAAGCGGAGTTGTTCCAGAGCGCTGAACAGCTATGAGGGAGGGAGTACAAACAAGAGAAGAAAAACTTTAAGCATATGGATGTATATATCTAAACTATAGCAAGTTCCTGATCTATGATAAAAGATTCTTTTTTTTCCCTGAAGGTGCCAGGAATTTCCTGGAAGTCGTGTATGTGGAGCCAGTAAGATCTTCCCATGACAGCCTCAGAATGACACATTTCCACATCTCTGTTTCTCGCCCATTCAGAGATGATCCTTTGCTGTCCAGACACGAGCCAGACTTTTCTCTAGAGCGTGTCAACTTTGAACAGAACATCTGCTAAGGTTTGACAATATGTCTTTGTCATAATTACACAAGTGAGGATGTTAGCTTTGATCCAAGTTAGCTAACTTATGTTTAACTCCAGGATCTCTGTGCAGTGCACATCTGAAGTTGCTGCGGTACAGACACACCGCGATCTCTTTTTCTTCAAGCTAACCTGCCTTCCCCCAGTGCAGTCACCCAATGACCTTCAGCAAGAACTTTTTTGTTTCAGATCTCCCCCAACTATTCTTATTGCATTTAGTCATTGATCACGGTTCCAAACACGATTACAGGCCAGGCCCATACTCACTTCATTTACAAATACTTTTCCCAATGAATTTCTCGCGTGGGGTCGGTTCATTAGGATTTCAGCAATACCTTAGTAATAGGAGACAATTTCAGTTATACTTCATTCTCTGACACAGTTAATTCAACTGGGAACAATATCTGCGTATGCTGCATCTTCTCTTTCCTGAAAATGCATATAAAATTTATTCTAAACCAGTAAGTTACTGTAAAAGTGGAGGTGGTATACCATGTCTATGAAACCCAGTTATGCAGGACAGCTGTAAAACTCAGTAGCACTGTGAATAATGTAAATAAGGAAAGCTTTTTAAAAATGAACATGACATCTAAGAGCGTATGTCTCAGAGTCACTGCAGGAATGGAAAAAACACCCCAAACCCAAGTGATCCACCTTGGGTTGCTTAATTCAGTTTTACTGTGCTGCTGTACTGTGTTCAAGTATATTCCTTAATGAAGAAAGCTGTCCTCTCGGGACTGCTGTTTGCATGAGAATAGCACAAACCAGCCACTCACAGTTTGTGCTCCAGAACCATTCTGAAATCGCAGCTCCATTTAATTTAAAGTTAGTAAGCTCATCAGTGGAAAGGATTTCACTCCAAGTTCCTAAGTTCAAACAGAAAAGTAAGACCACATCTACCTACTTCTCCCTTGCACTTGTTTTTGTGAATTATTATCCTGTTCTGTATGCTTTGGAGAGGAAAAAAAAATACCTCTCCTGTTTCCTTGGCTGGAGTTGTGCTGAATTCCCAGGCCCTAACATTGTAAGGTGTGTAGGGCCAGAGCTGCCCCTTGCATCTGTTGTGTTTGGGCCTCCTGCAAGGTGTGTGTCTTTACTCTCTGCCTGTGCCAGCGGGCAGTTAGTAAAGAAGAGATGTGTCATGTAGGAACAAACACACAGGTAACAGTGGGCACCAGCAAACTGGTATCAGAAAAATCAATGGTATGCAAGCCAGAACTTCTTGTATGAAGATCTCCTGCATACAGAGCTTAAAAATAAAAACGCACTCGGCAGCTGTCTCCTTGAGAGAAGTATCGAAGCATAACTTAAAGCAAAGATAGTCATAAGCAGCCTGCCTGCTATGGACAGGCAGTCAGTCACCTTTAAGTCTATGAGAGCATGAGAGCAAGGGGCGGTTGGGCCTCCCTGGGACCCGGGTCCCGCAAGATGTCCGGGCAGTGCTGCGGGGACAGCTCGAGTGCTCCCCGGGCCTGGCGCAGCACAGGCGGCCCTGCTCGGGCCGGGCCGGGAGCCGAGGTGTTTTTACCGGGAGCCGGTAAAACCCCGTCGATTAACCTGCCCCCGCCCCGCAGCACCAGCTCTGACGGCAGTTCAGCTCCTCAGACCCGGGGCCTGACCTCGGCCCCGCGCGGTGCCCGCGCCCCCCGGGGCTGCAGGCGGGGCCCGCCCCACTCACCGCCGCTCTC
>WUAM01000143.1:18676947-18688320 GCA_024336885.1 Actenoides hombroni | reverse complement strand
GGCGGAGGCAGGGCCGCGGCCTCCCCGCCCGCACTCCGCATGCCCGGCGCTCGGACATGCTCACTAGCGGCGCGGCGGGGCGCGGGCTCCCGTGGGCAGTCGGTGCCGAGGCGCGCCCGGGGCGGCCGCAGGGCCCCCGCCGCGACCCCAGCGCACCAGCTCCCGCCCCGTCCGGCCCAGCCGCATCATGGCGCCGCTTCCCGGGCCCCACCGCCTCTGGGGACGGGCGGCGAGGGGTCGGCCTTCGGGGCACGGTTAAGGGGGCGCTGCGCCTTTAAGAAGGAGGGGTGGGAGGGGCTACGCTCCTCCGCCTCTCGCGCGCTCGTCCCGCCCCTCGCTCGGCTGTCGCGCGCCGCTGCTCGTGCGGGGGTCTCGGCTCGTCCCGGCCAGAGGGAAGCGGCGGCGGCGGCCCCGATACCCACCCCCCCCCCCGCCATCATGCAGCGCCGGGTGTTCGTGGTGGGCGTTGGTATGACCAAGGTACGGGGCTGCCCTCCGCGCCGCCGGCCTCTGCCGGCACCGCCTGCGCGCTGAGGCCGTGCGGGAGGGCAAGAGCGAAGCGCGACCACCCGTGTGCGGGCGGGCGGGCGGGCGGCGGGGTCGGCCCGAGCGGGTCTCGTCCCTGAGGCGCCTCCTCTCGGGGTTTCCCCTCTTGGCGCCTCTGCCCGCGGCTGAGGGGAGCGCGGGGAGATCGGCGACGATGTGGGAGCCTCGCGGTTCCTCCCCGGGGTGGGGTGAGACCCCTCAGGAAGCGCGGCGGCTGTCTGAGGAGCGAGAGGCGTGCGGGGCCAGCGGGGGCAGCCGGGGCCAGCGGGTCCGGCCTGGCGGCAGCGGCTCTGCACAAAGTTCACCTTCGGTGGTTGTGTCGCGGCGGACGGGTCTGCCCTCCAGGCCGAACCTTTGGAAGCTGGGCTGAGGAGGTCGACAGCACAAACTTAGGGCGGCCGGAGTGTGTCCCCGCGTCACCGCAGCCTGCGGTCAGGGGCTCCGCGCCTCGAGTTGCGGGGCCGGGGAGCCGAGGAGCTCAGGGAGGACCGGCTGCCGCAGAGCGGGTGCCCTGCAGGTGCTCTCCTGGTGTTTCTGAGTTCAATGTAAAGCATGTAGATACATAATTTGAGCAAAAGGTACATTAAGTCTCACTGTGATTTGTTCTTGTCTGGTTGCTTTTTTTTTTTCCTCCTCGTCAGTTTGTAAAGCCTCAGGAGAACAGTGCTGATTATCCTGACATGGCTAAGGAGGCAGGTAATGTAATAATAAAGCATTTTGTTTGACTGCTGATACGTTTTCAGTCTTACAGTTCATGTTTTTATTATACATATGAAGGAACAATTGCTGTTCAGTGCATAAATACATATAAAAAGCAAATCTAAAACAGTTAAAAAAAAGAACACTTTCATAAAATCCATAACTGAGCTGTTCACCTCACTGCCTTCCAGCACTGAAGTCAGAAGGATAGCTTAAAATTGAATTGGATACTTAAATAATTTCATACCTGCCTGTATTATTGAAACATACTTTCATTGGAACAAACAGCCTTTGTGCATGAACACAGAATGGGTTGCAAGAACTTTTCTGATAAAGGTGTTTGTTCAGAACTCTCAGTAGGGCAAAATTGTCATTATGAGAATTAAGGTGCAAGGCTAAACCATTAACATCATATAATGAGGAATTTTTACAGCTCTCTCTTTTTCGTGTTCGTGAATGCACGAATCATACACACTGCTCTAGGTTTGCTTGTTATGGTCATGAGAGCTGCTTTTTTCTTTTTTTTTTTTTTCCCCTGCAATTTTTAAACTTTTTTTCCTAACTTTTGAACATTTTTTAGGCCAGAAGGCTTTAGCTGATGCTGGGATTCCTTATTCAGCAGTGAAGCAGGCCTGTGTGGGTTATGTTTATGGTAAGTAATGTCATTTGATTGGGATGTGACATCTGTAACGTTTGCAGATAGCTGTGTGGATAAAGTATGGGGGATCCCATCAATTTCAGGTTATAATAGAATTCAGTTTGTGGAACTGTCTCAAGCTTTAAAAAAATTATTCTTTTTAGTGATCATAGATCTATGTCTGTTTATTGCTGGAGTTTACAGGGCTAGTCACGAGTACGGAAAGACTTCCATAAAATTGTTTCACCAAATGTGTTTTATACAAGTAGCTCTTTCAGCAAGATCAGGTGGTATATTTATTCATGTGGTGCAAAGCTTACTTATTGCAGTGTTTATGGCAATAGACTTGAAAATTCTTTTATTCTTTGTGTGATGTTGTATGTACCCCAAAATGGATATGCTTGTTTATCATTGCTCTTGAGCTGAAGACACTTTCTAGGGGTATTTTTGGGATCAAACATGTACTGTGTCCTTGTACTTCCAGCCCAAGAGCACGTAAGAGATACCTGCTTGGACTCACCTCTCAGTAATAGATGAGATCTGCTCTGTGAGAGGTTCATAACTTTTAATCCTGTGGACATATATGGAAACATAACCATGGTTTCATGTACTTTATAACATTATTGAGAGTGCATTAGTGTGGCTCCAGAATAATGCTTCACAGTTGATGCAGACTTGTTCAAGTTTACAGTTTAAGTCGTAGCATTGCACATACCTGGTGGATTTCTTTTCACTAGTGACGTTTGAGTACCTACCTTATTTTAATGTTGTGTCTCTGTACAAAGGTGACTCAACCTGTGGACAACGGGCTATCTATCATGGCTTGGGTTTAACTGGTATTCCTATTGTTAATGTTAACAACAACTGTGCTACTGGATCAACCGCTTTGTTCATGGCCAGGCAGCTGGTAGAAGGAGGTGAGTTGTTTTGCTCTGGGGCTGTGTAATTCTTATTCTCTGTTTCTATAAGTATAACTTGAACGAGGAACGAAACTAGTGAATGTGTGAGTACTCAGAGTTGTAAATGTCCTATCCTCACAGGCAAAATTGTGCTTTCTGCTTCCTTCAGCTGAAAAGGTTGGTCAGTTCTATATACAAATACAAGACAATATAAGACCAAGCACTTAGAACAGTAAAGACCATGACTATCAACTAGAGCATTATATGTGTGTCTAAGTGACTGTGTCTGTGATGCAGCAAGATGGTGTGCATGGATATAAATGTCCTCTCCTGTGTCATAGCTCTATGAACCAGGAAGTAGAAGCCAGTTAAGTTTTTGTTTGTTTTTTCCCCAGAAAAATTGTTTGGAGTGCAGAACAAGTAATGTTATAGTACTGCAAGACACTAGACTCTGCAGCATGAAAAGGAGAGAGAAATCTGCTAAAAAGCTTAGTTCTTTTTTTATCTTGAAGTTAACAGAAGTGCTTGACTAAGACATTCTTGTCAGGGAGGGGAAGAGAGCAGTGCCTTGTGACAGCCTATGCTTCAAACTGACAGATGAGTGTTTCCTTCTGTTTCTGAAGTCCCTCTGGGGACTTGGATGCTTTCTTTCACTTAAATGCTGAAATTTCTGTAATGAAAACTATAGTAACATTCTGTATGATTATTCTAGTATTTGTAGCAGAGATGTAAGTGCTTGGTCATCTAAGATAATTACTGTCAGGCAGTTTGAAAACGAACCCAGACACTGCAGCAATCTCTCATTCTTCAGTACTAGGATGTTTGTATCTGTACCATTCCCACCCCCATTTGACTCTCTTTCAAAAACGAAGAAAGAAAAATTGCATCTGGAAGGTGTTTGTGTATTTCTTGTGATTCAATAGTTGTTAGTGCATACTGTCATTATAATTGCATTGTGTTTTAAATAGCCATACATTTTATTTTAAGGTTTGGCAGATTGTGTTATGGCACTTGGCTTTGAGAGGATGGCGAAAGGATCCATTGCTCCAGGTGTAAGTGTCTGAAACACTTCAAACATTTCACTGTATTCACAGATGCAATACGCCTCCTCATTCTCTGAGGCATGTTCTCATAAATACCAATCCCTTAAAGATGTTGCTGGAGATGATTACAAAATAAACGATTATTTTGATCCATGGAAACTTTTATGAGTGTTATGATTCTGATCACAGCTACAATACACACATTTTGCATGGACAGTTTTAGAATTAATTCTATGTTTGCCACAAAAGCTTTAAAGGCAGTGTTAGTTGGGACTAATGAAAACACCAGCTAGAATACTGAAGCATTGAGCAATTGAGGTGTTTTTCTCAAAATGATGCAGCAAATCAAAGAAATATTCTGGGTCTTCTGGCTCTGTGCTTGCTCAGTTGATCAGTTAACACACTTTTCCCAAATCTAAAGACTTCTGTATACCTTTCTTTCTTGTCTCTTTGCTTTTACTGGAGAAGTGTAGTGGGTTTTGTTTGTATTTTGCCTTATAGCAAGCAATATATTAGAGCCCATGCGTCATTTAACTACAAATTTGATAATATATGCAGAGGTTTGTGTGAGAAATGTTAAATTTAACAGCTGATTGAAATGAATAAGGGTTATCTTTAACATGCTTTATGATATTTTATCTAAACTTCAATGAAAATACTAATACAGCATTAACTGTATAACCTCAAACTATATTAACTATAAGATTTTAAGCTGAGGTGAAAACTACCTGAAGTCCTCTGCTGAAAATAGTGACTGAAAAATCACATAGCAGTGGTCTGTGCCATGAGTCAGTGCAGTGTTTATAATGTTAAGCATTTTCTGTCTATTTACTGTTTTTTATAGTGGGGAAGAGAGTCCTTCAAAGTATGTCACTGAAGAGCAACATACTGTCCAGTAGAACTGTTAAAATATCAAGGAAATCTGTATTTTGCTTAAAATCCATGGCACTTTTGTGGGAATGTTGTCAATAAAAGGGATTTATGACTTGCTTTATAAATATTTCTCTTTGTTTTAGTTTTCAGACAGAACTAATCCAATAGACAAACATTTGGAAGTTATGATAAATAAATATGGCTTAGCAAGTGCTCCAGTAACACCTCAGATGTTTGCAAATGCTGGCAAAGAACATATGGAGAAATACGGTATGTCAAAATACATTTTTTCATTGTCTTCCTTTAATGAAGTGATTAAAAAAAAAATACTTATTAGGGTTTTGTTTTTAAAAAAATGATAGTGTTCAGTGTCCTGTCTTTTACCCAAGTACTACAACTGCAGCAGCTGACCCAGACAGGAATACACTTGGATAAAGAGTTATCTACAGAAAAGTTGGTGATGTGTAGGCAAACAAAACCTTCAGGAGACAAAATTAAGGCTGTGGTACAGTATCTGGTAATCATGCTAATGGTGTGGTTGTGCTTTTGCAAGGCTTGGGTGATGAGCTTGCATAGCTTCCTGCATTTATCCTGTGTGTTTTAGGATGGGTAGATAGGCTTGTGACTGAACTGTTTAACAAAAGCTTTGGGGTATTTGATTCAATATACAGTACTAGGCTGCTGCCACTGCCATTTCTTACCCCCAAACCAGACAAGGGAATTGGCTCCAAGGTAGCAGGCTGGCCTGTTGAGTATCTGTTGTTTGCACTTAGTTTTAGACTAGTATATGGAAAAATTTTAGACTTAGATTCACTGCAGCTGTTTTGCGCTGGTAAGAAAATGAGCATTCGGATTTAAGTAATGTAATAAAACCTCAAACAAAATGCACTTATTTTCTGTATTTTTATGTTAGTAAGTGTTAAATATCCAAGTAGGATGTTCTTTTAGCTAAAACTCAACCATGTTTAGTAGTCTTTATCTAATTTTTAGACCTAAGTTGAGTCCTAGGGAAAGCCTTGATAACAATGAGCCTCTTGTAAAATGCTTGTAAAGGTCAGATTCTTATGACACAATATTTAAAATGGTATGTAGCACTGTTTGGGTAAACAACAGATTTTAACACAGCTTTCTCTCCCCTCCCAGGGACAAATCCAGAATACTTTGCAAAAATTGCATGGAAAAATCATAGCCATTCAACTAAGAACCCGTGAGTAGTGTACTCTCTCTCTGTATAGAACATATGTTGCTGCTAAAAAGTCTGTGCAAAACTGAGTATTATTTTTAGAAATACTTCACAGAATATATTATTTATTATGGAATGGAATCATATTCAGCATAAATTCTATATCCAGTGCCTTATAATTTGTAAAAACAGCTGCCAAATAATGTGATATTAGTATGTCTACTGGTAAGGGCTGTGCTAAAGCTAAGATGACATTTGTATGTTTTCCTTAGGTATTCCCAGTTCCAAAAGGAGTACGCGTTAGATGAAGTTCTTCACTCTCGCAAAATTTTTGATTTCTTGACTGTCTTACAGTGTTGGTAAGGAGAGGACTTAGTATTCTGAAATAAATCTTGATATTAAGGCAAATATGGTAGGACATCTATTTAGATAAGTCTGTTTGCATGTAATCTAAAATTTACAGATTATTTTAAGTGAAACATCTTATAAATAAAAACAAATATGACCCCAAAATGACCAAACACTATCTAGGGATTTGTTCACAGCATAATACAGTGAGCTGAATTATGTTTTGCACTTTGGGGCTCTTGTGTCATTCTCTATCTTTTACCAATGTACATCTGTTGCTTTTTAAGTGCTAATTCTTTTCAGCCTGTACTACACACTCCTGAAAGCCTTATGGTTAACAATGTTTATAGCCAAGTAGAAGCTTTGATGTTTCTCTTTTTTTTTTCCTCTAAATTGAAAAACCTTATTGATACATTCCTATTTTGATGTCATGCTTTTCAAAAGTGTTACAAACATTACTGAAAGTGTCCAGCAAACACTGATGGAGTTTATATAGTTTCAGTGGCTTCAGCCCAAAAATATGTTTTTATATTTGTCCTTTTTGGGGGTATGTTGGGTTTCCTTGGGTTTGGGGTTTTTTTGGTATTAAAAGGTAATTCTATGGAAGATTGACATCACTGATTTAGAATGATGGCATTGTTATTTTTCTTTAAATCAGTCCAACATCAAATGGTGCTGCAGCTGCAGTTTTGGCTAATGAGGAGTTTGTGAAAAAGCACAAGTTGCAGGCAAAAGCTGTGGAAATTCTAGCCCAGGTGATGGCTACTGATTATCCGAGCACATTTGAAGAAAACAGCTGTCTAAAAGTGGTAAGTTTTCAATTTTATACTCACTAATGCTCCTCAGGGGTTTTTCTTTTGATACCTGCAAGTCCTAATGGTACTACAGACATTTCCATGTCAGTAGGCAAACAAATTACACTTATAGGATATACAGAAACACATTAAAGAGTAGAAATGAAATTGCTAGCTATGTTTCTTGAATGATATTTTGAGGTGGAATTTCTTCTTGTTCCAGGTTGGCTATGATATGACAAGAAAGGCTGCAGAAAAATGTTTTGAAAAAGCAGGCCTAAAACCAACAGATGTTGATGTGATTGAACTTCATGACTGTTTCTCAGTTAATGAGTTCATTACCTATGAAGCTCTGGGACTCTGTCCAGAAGGTAATAGCATCAATGGAGATCATTGTTTTATTGAAGTGGAAATCAAAAAAATATATTTATCTGTTCATACAATTAGAACTTTGAGTTTTCTACTGGGCAGATCTTGTATATTTGAAAGTCTTATTATCTAACTTCATAATAGGGGGGAAAAGCAAGCTACCACTGGGGGAACATAAGGAAGACCTGCAAGGTCTACAATTAGTTTACCAAACGAGTGTGTTACTATGATTTCTGAAGAAATACACTAGGAAAATTAAAGTGTTGGACAACTATTTGAAATCATAGGGTTAGCTTGTGCAGGGAGAGCTCTTTTAAGCAAGCAGAGCAAGGAAATTAAGGGTTCTTGTGGTCTTTTTTCAGTATTATGCTCGTTTTTCACAGCTATATTCTTATCTGCTCCAAGATTTCCTTCTATTTTTGTATTTCCTTTTAAGATAAAAATCATACAAGAATTGCCTATAGAGGCAAGTTACTTATCTTTGATAGATTGTTTTTTTTGTTTTTAAATCTTGAAACATTTTTGCCTTTGAAAAGAAAGTTGTTGGCAAGTTGTGAACATGCGTCTGAAATCAGCTATATAACAATGATCAGCCTGTCCAGGTTAGTTTGATTTCGTTGAAGTGAGTGGATTTACAGCAGGTTAAATGGCAGTGGAGTTTAGTTCCATATATAGAAGTCAAAACATAAACATTATTTACTTTTATTTCAAATAAATAATGCATTGAACTGCTAATTCAGTATTTAACCTCTAAATGTATTCTTCTTTGCATGAATAATCATCTGATAAAATCTTTCCCGAATTTATTCTTAACTAATTTTGAGAAAATATCACACTCTGTCACTAGATGGTGCATTTTATTAAGTCTAAGCTTTCTCACTGAAACAAACAGATCTTCAGGAAGACTTTTTAAGTGTTTGTAGATCTTCAAATATTTGCCTTGGCTTGCTTTTTAATGTCTTCTCTGCTATGCTTTTATGGTGTCTGCAGTAAAAATGGTAAATCTTTGATAATATTTAAATAGGTACGTTAAGATTTTTAGCTTCATTCCTTTAATTGAAGATACAGAAGAATCCTGATGGTACTTGTCTATTTGATCTTGGTAATGGTAATTTAATAGGGCACTTACCACCTTTCAGTGGATTGGTATTGTCATTTAATGTCAGAAGTTACAAATAGAGGAAATGTGGCAGACTTCAACGTTAATAACATTGAAGGAGTAAGGGACTGGTTGAGAGGGAGAACTCTCTGCTGAAGGCCTGGGAACTGATGGTCTGGAAAGCTAGGCAATTCTAAACATGAGTCAAATGAGTGGGTTTATTTACTATCTTAATGTTTTATTGCAGCCCAGGGTACCGTTAGCTTTAATGGCAAGGGTTGAGGTCAACTTGGTGTTCACCAGGACTTCCATGTCCTGGGGGTTGCAAATTACGACTAACCCCTCTTTCCCAAAAACCAGCTATCACTGTAGTTTCATTACTAAAACAATGAACAGCTTTATGATCTTGATTATATCATAAATATTGTACATCAACAAAACAGTTCAAGAGCAAATTTGAAAAGTCATTTGTACCAAAGACTACCCCTTTTACTTCTTTTCCATGTTAAACTTTCTGCAGTGGTATAAGCAAGTCTCAGGAGCATAGTTTGTTAAATCAGTGGTGTAGTGTTTTCTAAGTTTTGACTGACATGTGGCATCTTTGCTAAATGACAGTAGAATTGAAAAATAATAATAAAAAAAAATAAAGGAAACATTTTAATTTTATAAATACTGTTCTATAGGAAAAGCATGTGACCTGATTGACAAAGGAGACAATACCTATGGAGGAAAATGGGTTATTAATCCTAGCGGTGGATTGATTTCAAAGGGACATCCACTTGGTGCTACAGGTAGGCAAAAACTCACCGAGTTCTGCCAGTTAGATAGGAGATACAGCTCCTGAGAAGGCAGATGCCTCCTGCTTGTACTTGTCTGTATGAATCGTGAGGGCTTCATGAGACTAGCAGGAAGCTCTGGAGTTGATTCTCATTTCCAACTCAAGCATTGTAGGGCTGTCTGACCTTGTGGGGGTTGCTCAAACCAAAAGACTTGAAGTGTGAATTGCCTCATTAACACTTACTTAGTTTGATGGGGGTTTTTTTGTGTTTTTTTATTATTATTAAGGCAACCTGTAAACAGTTTAACTTTTTCCTAAATAATTGCTCAGTAGTAAAACTTCTGCTCAGTGTAATTTGAATGACTATTTTCATATGCTCTAATCCTTCAAAAATGCGATTTTTTTGGAGATTTTTACTGCATCTGGATAGCCTGGACCCTTTTAGCTGTAGTAAAAGGTATTTCTGCTAAGCCTTGGATGTCAAAATATTTATCTGATGTTTAGAACAGAATCTCAGTCACTGTTTCCCAGCAACATAGGATTTTTTTTGTTGTTGTGTTTTGGTTTTGGGGTTTTTTTTGTTTCTTTAAACTGCTATGTTTGCTTCCAAATGAGATGGCTTTTAGATGTAATGTGTTTGGATTTGTGAAGATAACTCACCTTCCTTATTTAAAAATGAGAAGTTGTCAGAAAACTAGAGAAGAGGAAGCCCTGTAAAACAGCAAACCTTAAACTAAACAGCTGTTAACACTAACCTGCAGTTAGTGTAGGGGGGAAGAATAAGGAAACTGTGGGGAAAAAAACCCCAACATGGCAGGTAAATGAGACTGTGGGCATGTGTAACAGGCTGAGGGTATTACACTGCTCGATTTGTGTCAGATTTGTTAGTTACACAGGGATAAATGTAGAACAATTACTGGAATTCATAGCCCTGTTGCCGTGGTACAGGAGGGAGAAGTCATTAATGACATGGCTGCAGACTGCCAGCTCAGTTTCATGATGAAGAATCTTGAGGGTAGCTGTGCTCACTTTTCCACCCCATTCCCGGTGCGGGCGGTGCCCCGGGCTGAGGGAACGCAAACGGAGCCTGTTCCTCCTCTGTGGCTGGAACAGGAAACTCGTTACTTGCCCTCTTTGTAACGTTTCGCTTGGCAACGTGTACAATTCAGGGCGTAATATGCGGGTTCTGGTTTTGCCCGGAGGCCAGGAGGTGTCAGGGGGCGGGAGCGGTAGGGCCGGGGGCGGGCAGAGGGCAGGAGCTCAGGCCCCGGCTCGGGGTGGGGAGAGCCCGCCGCGCGCACCTGGCCCTGCCTCGTTTAACCTGCTGCGCTCTGTGCTCGATTTTTCAGGCCTGGCGCAGTGCGCGGAGCTCTGCTGGCAGCTGCGCGGCCTGGCCGGCAAGCGGCAGGTCCCCGGGGCAAAGGTCGCGCTGCAGCACAACCTGGGCCTCGGCGGGGCGGTGGTGGTGACGCTGTACGGCATGGGCTTCCCCGGAGCGGCCAGGTGAGGGGAGACGGGGCGGGAGACGGGCCGCCGGGCCTCAGCCACCGCGTCACGTCCCGGGAGAAGCCGTGGTGGGGCGGCCGAGGGTCTGCCCCGCGCGCGTAGCTGTCTCGGTGAGGAGGAAGGCCCCGCGTGCGCTGGAAGAGCTGGCGAAGTAGCCGCCTTTCTGCCCGTGGCTCTAGAGAGCAAGAAGACGGGGTGCTGAGGGAAAGTGCGTGTTCAGCGTTCCTGTGCGGGTCTTGGTTACACCGTCACCGGGAACTTGTCCCCGTGGGTTCGCCAGCGGTGCAAACTAAGCTCACCTTGTGCTGACTGTGCTCCCTTGTCTTTCTGTTTCCAGTTTTATTGTTTGCCTCTGTGCAAGGAAGAAATTGCACTGTAAACTAAACCTTGATCAGCAACTGGACTGTTGTGTACCTACAGCACTGCAGGTGTATACAGACATTGTAACTTACACAGTGTCTTACACCTCACAGGGCATATTTTTTATCATAGAAGGGTAGGGATTGGAAGGGACCTCTGGAGATCAAGTCCAACCCCCTGCTAGAGCAGGGTCACCCAGGTCAGCCCACACAGGAACAGATCCAGGCAGGTCTTTAAAG
>WUAM01000143.1:18660132-18676799 GCA_024336885.1 Actenoides hombroni | reverse complement strand
AAGGGACCTCTGGAGATCAAGTCCAACCCCCTGCTAGAGCAGGGTCACCCAGGGCAGCCCACACAGGAACAGATCCAGGCAGGTCTTTAAAGCCTCCAGAGGAGGAGACTCCACAACCTCTCTGGGCAGCCTGTGCCAGGCTCTGTCACTCACAGTAAAGAAGTTTTTTCTCATGTTGAGGTAAGAATTCTTGTAAGAATAAGTCTAAATGTTTAAAAAAAAAAAAAAAAGCCAAGGAAAATAACCAAACATTTCCAAGAACAAAACAGGCCACATGAAAATGAGTTAAATGAAACTAGGGACTTGCCAAAATAAGCAAGATGCCATGGGAGTGGAGAATACTCACTGCCTTAACTGCTAAAATTGTTACAGTTTGGTTTCATAAAGAGTGGTTTTCAGCTGTATGTTACATGTGGTATTCTAAGTACTCATGAGAATGGAAGCATCTTGTCCAGTCCTAGCATACCTCAGAATGAGATGAGAATGTGGTGATGAAGGTGTCTTGCAATCTGCTATAGTTCTGTGGCAACCTAGGATGGACAGGAATTGAGACAAAATACATGAAATTCTGGTATATTTACAAATTTTAGGAGAGTTGTTTTTAAATACACACTTTCATTTTGTGTTTTCACTTTCAACTTTGCTTAGAAAGCTTGAGCTACTCTTTGTGAGCGTTACGATTTTGGTTTTAAAGCTCAAGACCAATTCTTTACATTTGCTCTAAAAACCTGTGAACAATAAAATCTATCATGCACTGGACTTCCAGAAAAAAATATTTCCCTCCAACTCGTATTTCTCATGTCTGTTTCAGCTAGACCTGTACAGTTCCTGGGAATTGACAGTATCATCTCTGGAGGATGTAATGGGAGAAGCAATTGAACTTTGAAGGGCTACAGGGTGACTTTTTGTAGTACAGTGTCAGAAGTGATAAATTCATCACTTCTGTAATCTGTAAGAAGCGAGGCCATCTGAGAAAACAGATGTGATACAGGAAAAATCATGTCTCCTGATGGATTCTCTTCAAACATGTTCACAAGGCCTGGCAGTGGGTGTTGATGCACAGTTTGAAATCAGAAGGGAAAAGACCATTGCAGTGAATACACTGTTTCGCATTGCTCTGGGCTTTGTCTTTAAAAATACTGTAATTTTATGGAACAGGGAATCTTGCTATTTGTATACTGTTAACCTTGAGGTAGTGCTACAAGTAGTGCCTTCCTGTCAGGTAAAGCTTTGCATGTATAGATAGATACATTTCTCCTGAAGAAATTAAGTCTAGTTTACTACAGCTCCCTTCACCTTTGTTAGCACTGAGAATTATTTTATTTCTTTCTTAGGTACAACTCAAAGCAGAGGAATCTCAGCAGTACTAGTTTCATCTTACTTCAGAGAAGCTTAAAAACCTTTAGTTCTCCTGAAGGCTTTTTGTGGGGGAGATAGCTTACCCAAGGAGTTGCACCAACGTGTGTCAGACTTTGGAACGAAACAGCGCGGCTGATTTGTTCAGACGCCGCTTACATAATTGCATGGTGGTGTGTATTGTGTAATTAAGGGACAGGTGGTGACATTTCAAGTTTATGGAGGTACTTCATACCATTTTTTTTACAGCACTGCACATAGACTTCATCATTGGATTTAGATCTAGCCTGTAATTAGAGGCTTTAGTAATAGCTGCCGAGAACGTACATCGAGGTAAATGACAGCAGGACTTGATCCATTGTGGATTAGTCTTTGAAATAGTTCTGCTCCTTTTGTTGTTGTTGTTTCTTTTTTGTTTGGTTGGTTTTTGTTGTGTTTGGTCTTTTTTTTTTTTTTTTTTTTTTTTTACACCTTACACTTTTACCTCTTGTACAGCCTTGCGCTATTAACAAAATTTGTGTTGTCTTCAGATGAGATGGTGTCTCCTATTGCTACTGTAGCAAATAGCTACAGGGTAGTCTTAGTACCACACAAATAAGTTCTAGCAACAGCTCTTAAGCAGTTCTGTCAGTTTAACAGTATCAAACCTGACCACAGTTTTGAACTCTGCTGCCAAGAGATGGTAGTAATTTTAAACTTGTTTTTCCTGCTGCTTGAATTGGCATTTCTGTGGACACCTCTGTACTTCAGCTCTGGCTGCCTCCTACAGAAATGAAGAATTAGGTTTCCTGCTGCTGCCAGGCCATGAAGCATGACTGCTCCAGGGATCCAGGAATAATGCTTAGTACCTCCTGTGACAGAGGTTGAGAGACCCATATGAACTGGAGGGGAAAAGGGGATTTGTTAGCCAAGGGGAAGGAAAAAAAGGTATTTCTCTGAGATGGTGCATGTGCTGCTCTCTTCACATAAGATGTGGCAATAGTGTTTGCTGATTTATCTTAAGAAGATTAATGATTTAGTTTCATTATAAAATTAGTGTCCTGTCCATACATGCAAAAACATCTAGATATTTGCAGTAATTGTAATTCAAGCTGTCAAGCCCATCAGAGAGTAAGCTTCACTTTGACATCATATGGTTGCTCTATACTGCTAAAGTGTTTCAGTGTGGCTGTCCTTGCTGGTGTTAGGCCTATTCATGATAATTTTAAGATGCTGAAAATGTGATTAAAGGTGTGTAAACAAATGGGTTTTTCATTTCAGCACTGACCGTATTGAGGCTGTGCCTCTCAGTGAAGCTGTTGATGGATTTAAGTCACATTTGGTCTTCAAAGAGATTGAAAAGAAGCTCCAAGAGGTATTTGATTACTTACAGCAGAATTTTAATTTATGAAGGAACATTTGTGAAATCTGACAGGAATATGGTAGCATCAATCACTTCCTCAGTACTGCCCATTGAATCAGAGTGGTAGGGATTGGAAGGGACCTCTGGAGATCATCGAGTCCAAACCCCCCCTGCCAGAGCAGAGTCACCCAGGGCAGGCCACACAGGAACAGATCCAGGTGGGTCTTGAAAGTCTCCAGAGGAGACTCCACAACCTCTCTGGGCAGCCTGTGCTAGGCTCTGGCACTCTCACAGTGAAGAAGTTTTTCTTCATGTTGAGGTGGAACTTCCTGTGTTTCAGGAAACAAATGCTACTGCTTTGAATTTTGCTGTGTCAGAAATCTTTCTATGCTGTACCATGATTTTAAATTATTTTTTTCAGACAGCTCCTACCTTCAAAAGGCTATTCCAATAAAGGCAAGTTTAGATTGTATGTGAGGGGCTCACTGACATGAGAAACTTTTAAGTTTGTGTTTAGTGTTTGTTGCTTGCTTCATGAGAGTGATGAGAAGAAGAAATCACATTTTGTCAGACTTGTATCAGACTGTTAGGACAGTGGCCAGTTTTTTAGTTGGTAGATTTTAATAGTCATAGTTTTTATTTGTGGTCTTTTTTTTCTTTTAAATCATTGTTTAAATGAAGCCTAACAGAGGGAAATGGATATTTCTATGTTAGTAGAAAGGGTAAAGGTTTTTAAGTTACTTTCTGTTTAATTCAAATTATTTAAAGGTTATTTTGAAGTAGATGAATAATTGGCACGTTCCATGGTCATTACAGGAAGGAGAGCAGTTTGTCAAGAAAATCGGTGGAGTCTTTGCCTTCAAAATAAAAGATGGTCCTGGAGGGAAAGAAGCAACTTGGGTAGTAGATGTGAAAAATGGAAAAGGCTCTGTGGCACTTAATTCAGGTCAGTGCTATTTTATTATGTCATTGGAGAAAATGCATAAAAGTAATAAAAAAACCCTTCATATTCTATTTAAGATATAGAGACCTTGAACAAAAGTGGTGCAGAGCTACCTGAATTTTAAACTTTTCTTATTACTGACACCTTTAATCCATTCTGGACCAAGAATTCAATGTCTTCAACTGAATTCTGTCTAGATAATTGCATATTTTCTTACAGGCTCCAGACAGCTCTGTCATATGACTTTTACAAGAGCTGGAACTTAAATAAAAAAGTCAAACCTCAGGAATTGTCTTGTTCTCACCTCTTAAGATTTGGGCCAGAAATGTATTTTGTAGCTGGCTGTTCAGTTGCTTTGTTGGAGACACTGGTAGGTGGTAGGCTGGTCTGTCTTGTCAAGTTACTTTTCCTCTGCAGCGAGTTAAGCAATAAGACTTGACTGATTTCAATACTGTACCAGCTGACAGAAACTTGGAGTTCCATTTTAAAAAGGCATGGACTGGGTGGTGGTGGGGATCCCCAGAAAAGTATCAGAAGCAAAGGATTTGTACCCTTGCCATGAAAATATCTTGCCTTGTATCTGAAGTTGTGCATCCTAATAATGGGCAGTCTGTCCTTAGAATCTTGTATATCCATGAACCTGCTTCACAAAGCTTTTAATTAAAAACATGACAGGGAATTTGATTTGGAATTCATTGCTCTAAGTCATTACAAAGAGAAAAGCACTGTTTTCTGTTGTATGGACAGCGTTTTATCAAAGATTTCAGTTTAGTAATGAGTGTAGGAAAAGATGTGTGCAGTTTTTAGCCCTTTGGTGTATATATCAATATTTCTATTGGAGCTTATTAAAATAATTGTTCAGCGTAGTTCTGGTAAGAAGATCCTATAAACTTAGAGCTTCAAATTAATTCTAATAAGTGTTTTTAGAATGCACATCTTGTTCCCATTGTAGGAGAGGGCAGGAAATGCCTGAAATTTCAGTGATTAATATCTTCAGAGAATGTCACAGGGGAAAGCACATTTATTCTGAGCTCAATTTAATACTAGCAGATTTAAGCTTGATAAAACTTAATATGATCATTAATTAGCCTTCTGTCTCATGATTAGTAGATGATTATTTTTTTTCAAGGAAGGAATTTGCTTAGCACCTTTCAGAAAGGTCCATCTCTCTTCACTGTTGGCGTGGGCTGTGCTACGGGTAACAGAGATGCCTGTTGGCTATTGGATGATCTCTTGCTGATACTTTTATAATGATTCTTATTTTTGTCTTTCAGGTACTACTTTGCTAACCTGTAGTATTAACAGATTCTGCATGGAGTTGCAGCTTCTGTTACTGTGTCATCTCTCAGTTCAAATCTTCACTGTCAATTCTGTCTTGCAGATAAGAAGGCGGATTGTACAATCACAATGGCTGACACTGATCTGTTAGCTCTCATGACTGGCAAAATGAATCCTCAGACAGTAAGTATAGCAAAGCTGAGATAAGAGGACTGACTTGTCTTGGATTTTCTTTTGAGTGTGTTTTAAGTTGAAATCATTTAAATAAATCCCCTCCTCCAAAACAGCTATGGCACATCTGACAAATGGCAACCTACACATTACCTCAGATATACTGTAGGTAATCCAGGAGGGAATATAATAGTTCTTGGTTTGCAGGGAAGAGGGGGAAACTAGTGTTAGCAGTGTGACTTAGAGCAGGAGTGTTGGCCCTCTGGAGGGCTTAACACTCCTACCTGGCATTAGTGTAAGGAGTAATCTTGATGCTGAAAAAGAAAAGTTGAGATGAGGATCCACTGATGATTATTTGGGTTTTTTCTTTTTATTCCTCAGTGTGTCAAAAGCACCCCTAGCGTACAAGTGAAGTGGAAGTTTTAAGTTAATTTTAAGTTGCACTTCCATACTTCTAAATTTGAAGTGCTGTGGGTAACATTCTTTAAAGGTTTTGGACTGGTACTCACAGGGGTAAATAAATTTTCTCCAACTGAAGTGTGTGTGGAAGTTTGAAGATAAAACACATTATAGAAGTGTTGTAATGTACACATAGGAAATTCAGAAGCAATTGCAATTTTATATCTACAGTCTGGATATTTTAGTGCATGCAGTTCACCTTTTTACAAGGTCCAGAGGAAAAACCTCAGATCTTTAGTGTGTCTGCTTCACAAACTAGATTTGTAAAATGGAATCCATCAGTAACGAACCCGGTAACGGCTGGGGGAATTTGAGTGAGAGATCAGTGGTGGCATCTACTGTAGACTATTGCTTTATCATCTTCAGTTGAAATAGTGAACTTTTATTCTATGAACTGTCATCACCAAAACACTGGGTATTCTGTCCTGCTTTGTATACAGACCCATCACTGGGATAAACCAAGAAACAACCAATGCTGAGTTCATTCTCGTTGGGTATTGCAAATATAACAATGATATAATTTCCTCAGTTTACTCTTCAGAAAACATTTGCTGATGAATGTGAGGTGTCTGCTAGAACTGCTGGCATTATAAAACTGCAGGCCAGGACCTGCATGTACATAATAGCCCATAACTTCTGGGAGGGGGGTGCTTTGGGGGTAATATATGGTATTGCATTTCATATGATATTTCTTTCTTTCTAGGCATTCTTTCAAGGCAAATTGAAGGTTTCTGGGAACATGGGCATGGCAATGAAACTTCAGAATCTACAACTTCAGCCAGGCAAAGCTAAACTTTGAGCTCAGTAGAGTAAACAGTTAGTACTTGATATTCTTGACAAATAAGTAGAATGAAACTAGACATTATCAGTAATACAGCGCAGGCCGGGTTTGATTAGCCCTCTCTCACCTAAATTGTGTGGTTAGAGACCTTTATTCTCTTAATAAAATTACATCCACTTCACTATGGCAAAGATTTTTAGGCTAAGCTTGAGGCACTGACTCTTAAAAATGGTATATGGTGGGTATTTGTGACAATATTTGTTTTAATCAATATGAAAACATTTATGAAGCGTAAGAGCTGAATGAGGCTGGTTATTGTTGTTCAGGTTACTGCGGAGGAGGGCGAGGAAAGTTATAAATAGGTTGACATATCAATTAAATGAGTTGCATTTTTTAAACAGCTGTAATAGCAGGTCATACAAATGCTTTCAGACTTCCATTCTAACAAATATGCTGCTGGTTAAATTAAAATGGTCTCATAAAGGGGATCTCTAACAATGTTTTTGGGGTTGTTTTGTTTTGGTTTTTTTTAGAATAGGCTTCAGGAATTTGCTATAAAATACTTTTCTTATTACTACTTTGGAATTAAAAATAAAATATCCTGAAATAGGTAGGAATTAGAACTTTGCTTTGAGAATCACTGGATAATATTTCACCTTGAAAAAAGATTAGATTGGCTAGGAGAGCAGAGAGGGAGTATAACCAACATTTTACCTGTTTTTTCCTGAGAAAATCTGTTGTTGATTATTATGAAATTCTTACCAGTAATGTAAAAAGCTTTAACTTTCTTTTGGGAAAATGTATTCTGGTTGGAAGTTTAATAGAAAATTAAATACACTTTTCCTGTTCTTCTGTGTGTCTTTTCCTCAGATTTGTAAACATGGATTTCATGTTGCTGCTCTGAATGGGCTGTTTTATACAGGTTGTCATGAAGCATACCTGCAGTCATCCATTTCTTCCTCCTCGGGCATTGTCAGTAAATGCTCCATCAACTACATCTCAGTCCAGTGTATACACCTCAAATCCTCACCTATGTGGGCCACACTGAGGAACTCAGGCATACACTTCAGCTTCCTTAGTTTAGCTAAAATCATAACAAAAATGAGCTAATTGAAGCCATCCATTCTGCCTAGCTCATGTGAATGGTTAACAGGTTGCTGAGCAGTAAGAATGGCTGTACTGAATCAGACTAAAAATCAATCTAGCCCACTATATTTTCTGACCATTGATAGCTTGGAAGGAATATTAAGATGGCCCAAACATCTGGTTACTCAGAATACTTTCCTAGCTTCCAGTGATTTCTTGTTTTTGTGGTTTGTTTTTTTTCCCTTAGCTCCCAAGTTGGAGCCTGAAGTGGTCTGTCTCTATCTCACATTCTGGTGGATAGTCTTTCATGAGTTATTCCACTCCCTTTTTGAATCCTTGACAGCTGTTTTAGCATGGGTCAAGAATTTCTGTAGCTTACTTCTGTCATGTGTAATTAAATTTATTCCCTTTTCTTATACATTGCAGTTTTATTTTATACCTCTTAGTTGCCTTTTTGTTGCTTGGGGGTTTTGTTGCTTGTTTGTTAGGGGAGGAAACCGTGAACAGCTTCAAAGGGCTCCTGGTGCTCATAGTCTTGCCCTGTCACCTTCAGGCTTCACAGCTTAAAGAAGAGGACATTCTATTTAACTATGTCACCTGGAGAGACCCTTGTAACCTTTTGGCCATCTGTGTATCCTTCCTGTATGCTCCACTCCAATTGACCTCTTAAAGCTTTCAAGATACAGGAACATTTTCTGCTTGTATTTTTCTTTCCCCAGTTGCTTTTCTGACCACTACTAGTTTTGAACTGATGTTTTCTTAGATATCTTAAAACTGGGGACTCCTTTCTTTCATATTAACTTAGTGCTTTTATTTCTGCACTATGAAGCTGAGACCTTTTTTTCCATATGCATCACTTTCTTTATTCTGAATTTCAGCTATTTTACTGCCCAGGCACTTGGTGTTGAGATCTGTCTGCAGCTCTTGTACTCAGCCCTGGCCTTAAATCAATCAACTTACCACCCCACTGTTCATCATCTTTTCCAAGGCATTAGTCTGGTGTTAAATAGGACAGATATGACCTTGCTCCACTGTTAACTTCTTAAAATACAATCTGATCATATGAAACAGATTTCCTCTTGTGTGCTTGTTTTACTGACTTACCCAAAGGATTGTAGTAGATAAGGAATTGTGTCTCTCAAATGAAAGCAGTGTTGGCTCTCTACAAAATAACATTTGATAAGGTATCCACTTCTTTTTCCTAAATTCTTACCACTTGGCTTGTGGATTAAAATAAAGGGGATTTATGGGATTGCAGCAGTAATTCTGTACTGAAAACCATTTGTTCCTCTGCACCAAACTGCATATACACCCTTTCATTAGCAAGCTTTGTCCTTTTCTTGAATTACTGATACTACCAGAAGAGCTGTGAGTAAATGTCTAGTGTGCAAGCTAAGAACATGCCTTTTCCGGTAATTTTGAGCACAGACAACACTTTTGGCTACTGTTTAGTAAATGAAGCAAATGAATTTTGAAGTGTAAACAGGCTAACCTAGATCACAGGAGTCCATACCAATAAAAGTGTAAGTAAGGTGTATTCACCTGCAGATTGAGATATTTTTTTTTTTAAGGGGGGGGGAAGTTGCACAGGAATATTAAAAAAAAATGTGCAAAAATAACTTTGGTGTTTGTTCGCTACCAAGAAAGAGAATATCCAAGTCTGAGATCCTTGGCCTTCAGAGAAATCTCTAGGTTTGTGCAGATAGATGCAGGCCTTCAGGTCTGGGGACTTGCAGACAGGATGTCATTATAACAGAAAAACCCTGGATTAGATGGAGATGTTTTGTTCACTTACCGATTGTAGCTGGAGGCAGTAACGCAGAGGTTAGCACAGCCTGCTTTGTCTGCTTGGAAGTAAGAGAACTAGTCCATTTTGTATTTCTCCTGCAGTATTTAAGAAGGTGGAGTTAAAGGACAAAGTTGTATATTTACCCCATCTACCAGTTCACATCTAAACTTAGACATCTGTCTTGGGTTCCATCTTCCCTTTCAGCAACTTCTTTGTGTCGTAACTTGCTGAGTATTTTTCAAACATGATACAATACTTTCTCTAATTTTCCTGTTTCTGGGAGTGAGGGAGGGAGGTGTCTTTTCTAAAAATCCCAGATCTTCCATTTACATTCTGTAGCCTTGGAATTTGATAACTATGAATAAATAAATTCCACAGTGGACAGAAATAATTAGCCCTGCTCATCATGATGAGGAAGTAGGCAAAACTCTGATATAGAGCAGATTTTGACATACAGACTCTGGTGAATGCTCTTTGCAGCCAGAGATGACATCAGGTTGACAGGTTTAGCCTTATTTCCTTTTGGAAAATTCATGTAATTATTTCAGATACGAATTTTCATAATAAAGGAAAAAAGTAAAATGTGTTTTATTGCTCTAAGAGAAGCAAATACATTTGTCAGAGCCAGTGAGCAGAGTGATTCTTGATTCAGCAGATCTGGCTTGTAGGAATTTGAGTGAATACTTTGGTTTTAGAGCATGGGTTTTGTTTTTAAAATTTACTTTTTTGTGTATTAGTCCTGCTGCTTTCCCTAGCCATAAATAGGTAAAATGCAGTATATTACACTTACTTTATACCATGTGTTTTTAAAAGTGATTGCTGCTTTTCTTAGAATTAGGGTCCTTAGAAGAAAAGCTGAGGGTCAGAACATGGCTTCTTTCCCTAAGAAAATAGGCTACTTTGTGAAATCTGTTTCTATGTTGAGCTGAGGGGAAAGGCAGTTCCTGCAGCTGAACACTGTTGTGTGGGGCTGACCTTACCTCTGGAATAACTGCATGGGGATGTGTGACACAGAGGGCTTAGTACAGGTGTTTAGCTGTGTTTGAAGGGGAAGGGGGAATCTGGCAGTTGGCTCATGGTGATTTTGTGTCAAGCAGGTTCTCCTGGTACAGGTAGTCTGGGATCCCTTTGGTACCCAGCAGAGAGGCTTGCTCAAGGGAGGAGGTTGTGAACAGCTGAGAGTGGCTCGTGGCAGCTGGGTTAAGGAGCTATTCTCCTGGGCAATAGATCATTTCAGGATACGGGAGGATGGGACAAAGGGCCTTCGCTAAATCTTCCCTCTCACAACAGAAAAAAGATTCAAATGATCACGAGGCTGGATTTGTCCATTTCCCATATGTCCAATCCATCTGAGTTTAAACTGTTACCTCCTTGGAACAGGAAATACATCGCTTCCTGTTTGAGAGAGCACTGAGCTGGATGTCAGCTCTCGTTAAGCAGAAAAGAGTAAGAATGCAATTAGCCTGCTGGATAAAAGGCAGGAAAAAGTCTCTTAACTATGAAAAATCAACACTTGAGGAAGCAAACCACATGTGGAGAACAAATGCTGGAAGAAAACCCAACTGTTTGGAACAAGTTGCTTTATTACTTAAATAAACAGCAGTGTTATTTGTTGGAGTGACAGTGTGAGCTGTTCTGTACCCTGTATCTGTAAGAAGAATTCATTGCTGACTTAAAAGCATATGGCTTTATATGGCCCTGGGTGGGTTCTCTGGGAAACGTTAGTTATATACTGTGCTACAGGAACAGAAATAGCCTAATAATGCTGCAGCAGGCTGAAAGGAACATGGATAGTATAAAATAAGTACAAAATATGCTGTGTCTGTATCCCATATTTCAGGTAGATTAAAAGCAGTCATGGATTCTTTCTTTTTTCTTTTTTTTTTCCCCCCTCTAAACAGTACATGTCCTCTGGGAGAACACACATCTTAAAAGTTCATTCAGATCAAGACACAGATGCCAATAGGCTCATGGCCAGGCTCTGTTGTGCATTCTTGGGTTTGATAAATACTTCCCTTCCTGCTTTGGAGACAAAACCCCCTTTTACTCTTTGTGTTTTGATTATTCATTTTTGAAGCAAATGACAGCAAGTTTCTTAAAAGAATTTTACTGGGCTTTTTTTCTCTCAAATAAAGGCACAGTAGCAGCACATAGCAGTGGACAGTTTGGAATGCCAGTATTTCTGTAGAGTCTTAATTAAATCATAAATAAAGGTGAGACTAAAGAGTATTTTATAACCTTTTAAGATACAAATGGAACTGAAATCCCCCAAGTGCCTCATGCCTCACTCTATGCTGATCACAAGTGAGCTGATGCCTCTAGCACCACTGTTCTGGGCGCGCATGCTTCAGTACATCTGCTTGTACCTTTTGTTCTCTGCTGTGTTGTTGCTGATTTGTGTTTATCATACTACATCTAAACTTAGCCTATAATTTCTTTAGGACAGTGACAGTAGTTGCAAAGTCAGAGCTGAGCAGGTCTCATGGGTTTGAGCTACCCCTGTGCTGTTCCTGATCCTCTGTGATTCCATGAGGCAAGTGCAGTCTCAGTGTAAAAGGTAAGACATTTGGCTTTCTCTGTAATACAGTGTGCTACATACTGCACCTTGGCCCTGCACATGTCCTTACACTGAGGTCTGCAAAAGTATCTTTGAAAAATAAGAGCTCAAGTTAGCAAAGTCTGTCCTTGACCAGCACTGGGCTTTTCTTCCCTCTAGAGCCAGTGTTGAAGGTTGGGTCTCGCACAGTGTGCTGCGTGCCAGGCCCATTGCAAAAGCAGTGTGGTGTGCTGTGGACATGTTGTCTGTCATAGCTGCCCGTTGTTCAGGGGAGTATCCTAGGAGTTGTGTGCCCAAGGACCTCTTTCTCTGCCACCTACATGATCTTAAGAAGTGATTGTACCAAACTTAAAACTGAGTCTTCAGCTTCAGTTTTCAAACCTGAAAACCTTTCTGCATTTAGGCTGTAACCACCACTCACCCCCATCAACGGGGACGTGCAGGAGTTTACAGAGACTTGAATTTGACTGGAAATGTTTCCTGCAACTAATTCTGTGTTTGGGTCTTGCAGTGGAAGTTCTTTCCTCTGAAAGCACCAGAAAGCTGTAGTGACCAGAAGCAGTGGTTGCCTGAGTCTGTACAGCTTGCTAGGGCATAGCCTTTGGCTTAGTGGTGGGTCAGAGTGCCTTGAGATGGGTTTGACTCCAGCTCTGGTTTTGCTGGGAATTTGTATGGGTTCTGATGATGCAGCACTGGGCCTGCAGATAGGAGATTGTGAGCTTGGGATATGTTGATGTAAGCGAGTGAGATGTGGAGGAAGTGAAAGCTTGGGAAAAACCAGCCTATGTAGGTAATCTGTAGCATAACATAAAGGTGTAGTACCTTTGCACGTGGGGTATCTGGTTTCTAGTACTGTCTCTGTCCTGGGGGACAGTCCTGGGTTGGCTGTGATGCTTGTGTGCCTCTGTTTCCCCACTAAAGGAGGCATAATGCCTCTCTTTTTATAATGTCCTGACTAGAATATAGATAAAAAGGCACTTTGGGGAAGGGTGAATGCTGCTCTCTTTCTCTCCCTTGTGGGCTGCTCTGGCATCAATAGTGAGCCAGGTAATCACCCTGCTCTTCCTGCTCTCTGTCTGCAGACTGGGGTGAGATGGGGTGGTCTCCCAACATAAGCACACTTTTTTCTTCTCCCTGAAAACAGTGTAGATTTTGTTGTATGGACTCAGGGTACTGTAATACAGAAAGTGTACCAGGCAAATGCCTCCTGGATCTCTGAATCAGGAAGAGAGCAGACAGCCTTGTTTTGGTTTTATTTTTGTTCTAGTAAAAACAACTTCCCACACTAACTTTTGAAACTTACACGTGGCACAGAGGGGGATCAGTTCCAGTTGATAGGAGCCTGGAAGAAGAGAGGGAGGAAATAATTTCAGCTGGAGTCAAGAGGAAAGAATCGCTGTCCCTGTTTTTGGAATTCAGCAAGAAGGTCGTGTTCTTGGTGAGGACAGATCCTCTGCAGATTTTGAGGAGGTACTGTACGCAGCGCTGCGGGGCATTCACAGAACAGGTGGCTTTATATTTTAAGTAATAACTGCTGTCAGTGACAAAAAGCTTTCTTGGAAGTACTGCCACACTTGGAGCAGCAATGTGTTATAAGCAACAACGTGTTATAAGCAGCACGTTCCTCTCTTTACCAAGAGGGGAGATAAAAGAAGTATGAGGCTTCTGGGCTAAGTGTGACCAGGGCTGGAGTGAGTGTGTCTGTGTGGGTAAGGTTGTTTTGATGTTTGGTGCTGTAATATGGGGCTTAGAAAATAAACAAGAGTGTGTTGTGGTTTGGTTGGTTGGTTTAGTTGTGGGGTTTTTTGGGACGTTACCTCAAATTTGGGGACTTTGCGTCTAAGATGTTTGTAGTTTCAGCCTGTCTGTCCCTCGTCCCTGAAGATCATTTGATGGGTTGAAAACCAGGGGGAGTTAAAGGGGAGGGAGATGAAATGCAGGAAAACCTGCTGATCTGTTTGTTCCCAGCTAATTTGAACCAGACCCCCAGAGAATGGGAGGACATTCCCACCTGGAATTCAGATTTTGAATGCAGCTAAAATCAAAGATGTAGGAAGAGATAGTGCAGCTCCGGTATCCTGCAATGAAATGCTGGAGCACACACTGTCTCTGCTTCTCTGCTGTCAACTCCAGCATGCTTTCTTTTGGCATCTCTCGCGGATCTTGTAAACTGTGTTGACAAAAAGCAACAGGAGATTGTTTCTTCCCCAAGTCTTTATATTCAGACTATAGCTGCTTCCTCTTTCCTACTCACATTTTTCCATGTGGTGACTTTGGAAAATTCCTCTCCGATTTTGTTGGGAAGTGCAGGAAACTCGTTGGTAGAAGGTTGCCTAGTGCTCTGATTCTGCTGCTCACATCTGGAAAGGATCTGGCTTGGAAAGGGGAGACTCACTCTGAGCTCAGCGCGTGTAACTGACATGGCATGAGCTGAGGGAGCCTGTGAGGCAAGAGAAATGTTCTTCTCCATTCATCTGATTTCTGACAGCAAAGGTGAGTTTTTCAGCACTTAATTTTTTTTAGAAGCTGGGTTGTCAGAGAATATCCAGCAGCCTGCCTTTCAGCTGCAGCTTTTAGAAAGGTTATTCAATGTGAGTAACAAACTCAGTTAACCTGTTGATACTGAAGGAGAGGATGTTTTTCCATATATGTGTGTGTCCTGTGAGAAACTGCGTGGAGAATAATAGAGACAGAGATGAGATTTTGCATATGATTCTGTTGTTTACTGAGGTAACTGTAATCACTGAGAAGCACACAGTAACTCCTGAAACTTGAGCTTGCTTCTTGAGACTGTGCCTTTTGTAGCACTCTGCCTCTGGTGCTGCGTTCAAAGTGCAAAAATCAGTGGTGGTTCTGTCTGGGCTCGGTAAGATGCAACCACAGCAACCCCTGAGCTGCTTTCAGTGTAACTTCAGTCTTTAGGTGGAAGGAGCTGATCCAAAGCCCACTGACAGCAAGGGAAGAGGACTGACTCTTTCTAGTGGGTTTTGAGCTACTCTCTTAGTAAGGTTTCTTAATAAGGTTTAGGATTCAGGCCCTTGGGAATGAGTTGAAATGGAGTGAGTTACTTCAGACTGTTTTTGAACTGAAAGAAAATCGAAATCATGCCGGGTTTTACTGCCTGCACTCCAGATGCAGCCAGATGTTTCCGTATCCAAAGTGTCTCTCTGCGGCACCAGCGCAGCATTCACTTCAAAGGCATTGTAGCAGAAGCATGTGCACTGATGACATTGGGGTGAGATGGCCTCAGTGTGCAATAGAAACAATTTTTCATGTTATTTTTTTAACATCTTTTCATATCTAACTCCATGTGTGGAACAGTCAGCATGTTGCAAATCCAATACCAACCATGATAGAACTGTGTACTGTGGGAACAGTGGTGGTACTGTTACAGCACGGCTGTTTGTGACCTGCATATAAAGGTTTTTTTTCTTTAGCTTCTTTTGTAAGCCTCTCTAAGGGTAAGCTGATAGGAAAAATATTTTATTAGAGATCTGATATATCATACTTTCTGAGATTATTTTCTCTAAGGTTTCTGAAATATTTTCTGAGATTAAGTCACCAACTACTAAGGATTTTACTAATCTGCTGTTGGCATACTCATATGGCCAATTTTGATCTCACCATTAATATCTAGCTGCCATAGAAGGAATACCATCTGATCCCTGGGGTGTTTTATAAAGGAGATTGATTTCATTACATGCAGCTTTTACAGATATGGAAGCTGTGGAATAGTGGAGCAGGGGGAAGAGGGATCAAGCAGTGTTAAATGCTAAAAATCACCCACCATGTTGATGGCAAAGATCAGGACCAAAGCAAAAGCATCCAAGTCTCAGGGTGCTCTCTCCTGTAGTCCCAGCTTCTCCTGTTTCAAGTGTAAAGAAATTATTTAACATTTTCACAACCGTGACTGAGAGCAGGATCTCCCCAGTGCTTCCCAAGCACCCAAAGTCTGTGAGAGCCCCAGAGAGAGTTGCAGATGGTGCAAAGCAGCAAAGCTCTGTGGATGTAAGTGGAGATGTGCCAGTTCTGATGGCTGCCAGTCTGTTTCCTATGCAAAGAAGGAACCTGGCCTGGCAGGGGTGAGTGGAGTACTGATTTCATATTAAGGTTGTGAATCTGTTGTGCTTTTTTACCTTAAAAGATCGGCCTAAATAAGAATTTCTTGTCACTGTTGAGTACTTCTGTGAAGAATAGCCGAAAGGATAGACAAGCCATTACCAGCCCTTGCTGCAAATCATTATGTATGAAATCTGAGGAGGGCAACAAATGAGCCTGAGGGGCTGGATTAGGGCAGCTGGCTGGTCCCATAGATATTCAACTTGTGTTTGAATTATTTTAACCTGCTGCCAGAAAGATAAAAGCTGAACATTAGCCAGGCATCTAAGGTTCAGATCAGCCCTGTCCAAAATCAATAGGAAGCCCATTTTGTTTTCAGTAGCCATGAGATTTTGTTATCGTCTGATGCAGGAGAAGAAGCCCCTCTGAGGGGCATCCTGAGTCACGCTGTTCCAGAATATCTTGTTTACCTTAACCGGGAGAATTTATTCCTTGAGGAACAGTGCGACTGAGCTGCATAGAAATAACATTACATAACCTCCTCCATAAATCTCCGGGATCGTTTGGCATTTCTTCATATGAGAAAAGCAATAAATGACTTGGGGAGTTGGGGACGGTGCAGGGGATGCTGCCAGGCCGCTGGCTGTAGCTGGGGACTCACCGGCGGGTCAGGCCGCAGGGGCAGCGCCAGGCTGGCGGCCTGGGGCCGGACAGCGCTGCTCGGCCTCACCCCGGCCCCCAAACCGCCTTGAAAGGGCTGAAAGCGCTCAGGGAAAGCGGGAACGGGGGTGGCGGTGGCGGGGCCGGCGCCTCGGTCACCCGCGGTGTCTGGGCGGGAGGTGCGGG
>WUAM01000143.1:18574415-18659495 GCA_024336885.1 Actenoides hombroni | reverse complement strand
TGCTGACACATAGTTTTTCAGAAAGATTTCGTCTCAGCTATAATGTAAGATAAAGCCAAGTGCCTGGTAGGAAAGAGGAACTTCAGGTAGAAGCAGCTGCCTGTCCTGGACTATCAGCAGGTTTCCGTGCTCCTTGGTTAGATAGTTGGTCTCTGCCCAGCATTTGGGCAGTTGTTCTTGCTCTGCCTGCGTGCTGACACCTGAAGGTGCAGGCAGGGCCGGAGTGTGGCAGCCCTGTGACTGTCCCTCCTCTGAGGGGTGGCAGCAGTTGCAGGTTTTGCAATGCTTCTTTGGCCCTTAACCATCTCCTTTTGTGTATTGCTCCTGTTTGCCAATTCCGTGCAATGGATGACATGCAGATTCTGTGCAGAGCTTTCCATCCAAGTGCAGTACAGTTAGAAAAACTGTAATGTGAGCTGGCACCTTCCTCAGCAGATCCGTCCCAGGCACATGCTAGCCACGGCTCCCGCCCCTACTGCCAAAAGCAAAGCAGCTTTTTGGAGCAGCAGCTGTCACTCTCTGTCTGTTGGCCTGGCTTCCAGCACAGTGGGTCCTTGACTGGTCCTCTAGATGCTGAAATACTAAAATCGCTCATTAATGGTCAAGATGTGGTCAGAATGTTAATGAACATCTGATGTCAGTCACTGCTGACAATAGAACCGGAGGAAGTGAGCCCAGTTTGACTCTCTCTGCCCATGGCAAGTTGTTTTTAAAACAACACATAAATAACAGAAGTAATGAGCTGGGCAATTCACAGTGCCAACCTTGTAGCAAAAGCGTTGCTGCAGCTACGAGGTTTGGCTGTGGCAGATGGATTATAGGCCTTGCCAGGCATAATCACACTCTGTGTGTGCTACCAGTGCATGAGCTGGATATTTCTGGAGATGAGCACAAGCTACAAAACTTGGTTCAGGGCTTCAAATGCTGCTGGGTTTGGATGTCTTCATTTTGAGGTCTGAGTTTGGCTCATTAAGAAGAGAAGTCTTGACAATGATTTGACATGGTGGGTTCGCTTCCAAATTTGATTGGAGTTCGCAGTCTGGGTTTATTGGGATCCTTCCTGCATTACTTTGCTGATGATTAATACTCTCCATTTTCTTAGAATAACCAGATAGAAGAAATCTTTCCAGAAGAGCTTGCTCGTCTTTACAGGCTGGAAACTCTCAATTTGCAGAACAACAGGCTGACTTCAAAAGGTAAGCTGGCAGAGCCTGTGCCTTACAACACCAGCTTGTGCAGTGGAGCCAGTGGCAGCTGATAAGGAAAGCCACAGAGTGATGGATTGACTTGGTCAGTGTGGTTAGCTGTAAGCCTCACTGCTTTGGCCATCACACAGATCATGCGGGCACTTTATCATCTGAAACATAATACTCAGAGTGTAAGAATGCAGCCTTGCTGAACCAGTGGAGGAGATCTGGCAGCAGCACTGTGTACTGTGGCCTGAGATCTTCTCATCCAGGAAACTCCCTCCTGTCCCACAGGCACATCAATGCAAAGCGCTTGACAACCAGAAATGTCTACATGCTGAATGAATTCCTTCTGACTGACCTTTTTTCTTAATCCACTTGTTTAGTTCAGTCTAGTCAGTCAGTTAATGCAGTTTAGTCCAGTTCAGTCCTTGTTGAATTTGGCATAAATGCAAATAATATATATTGCAAATGAGGCAACTTCTACCCTTCTTCTAAAACTGTTTTGATTTTTGTAGGCAAGTTTTGCTTGCATAGTCATATGCTTATTAGTGAAGCTTGACTAGGGGTTAGCAAGGGAAGCAAAAAGAACCAGAGGAATTGAAATAAATGGTAAGAGAAGAGGATATACAGTACAAAAGATGTAATTCTTAACTGCTGTGTCACCCAGTTGCTCTGAATGTTGTTGCTATCCAATGACAGAGAACAGCTTTTATTGAGAATGCAGGCATATGCACAGGACCCAAACCATAGCAGTCCTACATAGCACAAGGAAAGCTCTGCTTAACAGATTCAGACTTTATTATTTATTATCTTTGGGGCTTGATGTTTCTTTCACAAGCCTCAGTGCAGCCCTGAGTTTCCAGTAAGTTTTGACATGGCAAATAGCTTCACCTTTGACTTACGGTTATCTAAGTGCCAGGTGAAAATGTTATTTGCAGCCTTTCCATTGTGACAGCAATTGTGCTGGTGTGATCATCTGGATGTGGAGTGATTAATCTGGAAACTAATAATGGTTGAGGTAGGGTGAGCTCGAAGTTGGATCAGCTCTCTGATCCGGTTACTGTGTGGCTATCTGAATTGTGGGAGAGCAGAACAAGAGAAGGGTTATGACATGCAGATGCTGGTGTTATTTTGGCAACATCAAGGTCACAGATCGGATTGATCTGATCCTTAAACAAGGATTATGTCCTTCCAAGGAAAAATGATTGCAGATTCATGAGCAGTGACAAAAGAGACTTCTCAGATAGGATGGTTGCTGCCAGCATCGATAATCAGCCCTGCAGCAGGACTACACAGCTCTGTACCTGACCCTTACCAGTGGGGTTGGCCACAGTCCTTGCATGGTTAGGATTTTTAATGGTCTTCCATTGCTCTTAAAGAGTCTGTGGTTTTGTTGTTTGGTTTTTTTTAATTTAAAAACCCAAAACAATAGGACTGAGTCAGATTGTTTCAGTGGCAATGAAAAATACTTAAATCTCACATTAAAGGTACTATCTGAGCCAGCCGCCCTCTGGTATTTCCAGTCAGAGAGGCAATAAGGTACCAGTGTTACTGATTAGGTACTCCTGTTTTTAAGGGTTGCCAGAGGAAGCATTTGAGCATCTGGAGAACCTGAATTACCTGTACCTGGCAAACAATAAGGTAAGAAGCAGACAAGACTTTCCGAGTTCTTTTCTGTTTGGGTTCTGAAAGTTAAACAAGCAAGTTTTTGAATTTTTTTAATATATGTATATATCCTACATAAGAAAAATTTTACTAAAGTGATATTCTAATGCAGGTTCATATAAGGTCAAGACAATCAGTTAATGTGCTAAAATAATTACAAGGTGCACGTGCTGCTGTATTTTGGATACTTAATTAATTATTTGTGCAGCTGGTGAAAGATTTCCCTTGTGTGTGTACAGTGAGCCCCTGCACTTAGAAATGAGCACTGTCTTCAGCAGGCTTTGGGTCAGCTGCATGCAGATTTGGTAGCTGCCTGCAAATAAGCTGGGAGGTAATGATGTGAAATGCTGCATCTCATGAGATGAGCCTGGTTGAAAAATTGGTGAGCAAACACATCCTTATACCTGTGTTTGAGCCATCATGATCTGTAAAAAGCTGTTCAGTCTTCCCTGACTCCTGTTCTTACTGGGTTTGATGGCCGGGGATGCCCACACACAGTGAAACTGAGCAAGGTAGGAATTTATTCTTTTAGCTGCAGTGGTAGCAGCTGAATTTCTTTTTTTAACGGAGAAGATCCTAGGTGCTTTCCTATTAATGACCTGAGATGGATATCATGACAGAAGCACTTTTTTCCTGCCAAGGCTAGGAAATGAAATAGCTTCTCAGATCCCTTTACATCTGGGTGGTTCCCATTATGGCTTTCTTTATCCCCAGTGATTGCAAACATTTGCTACAGAAGAAAGTGAGATGCCACAGAAAAATTTAAAACATCAGGCAAAGCTTCTTTTGTCTACAAAACCCTGCCCTACCATCCCTCCCTCCCTCTATATTTATATGCATGTCTATATATATGTTTTATTATCCTTTTAAAATCTGTGACCTTTTGGTATTTTGTTTATATACATGCGGCCACATTCGGGTTTCAGTCAGGCCAAGACATATCCAGAGTCACTCTATGGATTTCTATATAAGTGATTGAGAGTAAAACCCATTCCTTAGTACAGTAACATTGTGTTCTTTTCTCCCTTTCCAGCACCATTTCCATACAACAATCTTGGCAGTTAATAACTCCATAAAAAGGAACAGGCCAGACTGTGACTAATATTCCAGAACTTTGCACTCCAATTTTCCCTGTGTGACAAAACAAAGTGTTTGGTTTTTCTGGCTTTACTGCAGAGAGAAAAAGATCCCAAAAGAAAATGCAAACATCAGCGAATGTCAGAACTAGTTACAGTGAGAAGCTGTGGACCCACAAAAATAACACATTTCTTTATAAATCACAAGCCAGGACAGAACAGACTGGCTTGAAATTGCATCCACTCTGCAGCAGGAAACACTGCAGATCAAGTAACTGTGGTGTTTGGAGGAGAGCAGGGATTTGCTGGTAGTTTGCTCCTTGTTTTATGGATTATCTTAATGCTGCTTTATCTTCAAGTGTGATCCCATCAGATGTAGCTAAACTATCTTTTGTTAAACTAGCATAGTTGGTCAGAGGAAAGAAATACCATAATAGACTAAAAGCCTTCTGCGGCTTATGAGTAACAAGTACTTCAAGTAAAGAGCAGATGATGTAGTTTCCTTTTTAATTTTTTCACTCCACTCTCCTAGTTTGTAACTGTCACATTGTATCTACTGTAAGCCTTGTTAAGACAGAAATCTCTTCCACCTAACTGCAGACCAGGTCCTGAGCTGTCATTATTATTTACTATAAGCTAGTGATTTTGGTGACACATGGTTTTACATTTCCCTGTATCCCCAAAGTGACTGGGGATTCACCTGGGTCCAATACTTCTGTTTATATCAAAGCTTGTTTTAAGTGAGGAAACTTGTTCCAAAACTAGTGATAACTTTTATATCATCCCTCTGAGTTCATTGACTCATTAGTTAACAGTGGAGAAACACTATCTGCCAAATGTAACGGAAGATCCAGCAGTAAAGCTGTGAGAAAATTGCAGCAGGAGAAATGCAGATTGCTACTTACTAGGCAATATACTGGACAAAGCTACTCAGTCAACTTCATTTTTGCTAACAGTTAAACAAGTCAGTATTAATCCAACCTGTGAGGTCAATTAGTCTCATGACTACGTGCTGAAATGCCAAAGCAAATTCCTGAGCAAGTGAAAACTCTTTTTGGATGAAACTTCTCTTTCTTTCCTCTTTCTTGTGGTTCTGATGTCTCTCATTTCACATGTCTGAGCCGTGCCCTTTGTTTTGTAGAACTGTTATGACCTAATAGACTGTGTATCAGGAGAAAAGCTTTAGTGGGCCACTGTGTATGAAAGTGATTAAGTCTGTTTCCTGTGTCTGAGTTCTCAATATTATGTCGTGGTAGAGACTTATTTCTTTCTGAGACACTCGGAAAGTCAGAGATGAGTGCCTTTATCTGCTTCCCTGAAACCTTCTCTCCTGGATCAGGTGAGAGATTAGCAGTAAAGCCAGGAGCAGAACTGTGGCAACTGTAGTAACGTTGGAATGCCTATTTCCACTGCTTCTGTACTATCTGGAAATGCTGATAGGAGTGTGATTTGTGGGAAAGATCTTTTTTGTGTTTGTGACCATTAAACATTTAAGACAGCTTAAGGATGGAGGTTTTGGCACAAGTGAAAACGAAAAACAGTAAATAAGGTACTTTTATCTTTTAAAAAATAGGACTGTATTAGGAGGTCAGTAAATTGCAAGTTGATGGCTCTAGTCCATCAGTGCACACTTGACAAACTAGCAGAGAGAGATCTGGGTACCCTTTAGGTAAAGACATCGTTCGAGGCTTGGGTTGGGCAGTTCTCCAGTGAAGTGTCTGTTCTGTCAGACATTGTTAAGCTTTTAAATATCTTTGGGTTTACACTATTATTAATAATCAATTGCAGTTTTATGGTAACAATAATTTGAAAAATCTGTTTTCTTATCATGTGGGTCTTGCTGTGCCTTCCTGGCTGTAAGGACTAAGTTCTGTTTCACACAGCAATGCTGTGAGGAAGCAACTTTACAGATTCAAAGAATCTCAAGCTAGAAGGAAGATCTTTTCCAGTGCCCAGAGTTTCTCATCCTGATCTCAAAACTTTAGATGACAAAGAATTCAGTATCTCCCTAGAAAGGATGTTCTCTCCAGAGCCCTTCAGAGCACGCGTAGAAAGAGTGGTCTCATTAGTACTACAGGTAATGTCTGCAGCCATGGTGATTGCAGCTCCTACTGCAGTAGCCTACTTTGGTAGGATTCTGCTTATGTCCTCAAGGATCATATCTGCTACAGCTTTGTGTTAGCAGTTTGTTTCCCAAGGGCTTAATCTTGATGCAGAAATTTATGCTTTCCAGAAAACTGTCCCCCAGCCTGCATTGTAACCTGTATTCTGGGTTTCTAGGTGAATGACTTTGCTATTAGCAGTCACTCAGTGAACCCCACTGTTGTCTTAATGGGTGCTCTATAAAACTGAGCTTTTTTGATCATTATTTTTCACTCCAACAATTATTGTTCAGATTCAGATGTTTCTAGTGTTATTTTTTTTGAATCACCAATGAAAGGAGCAACAGACCAAGAGCAAACACACCAAATCCTATGCCTCTCATCAAGTATAAAGTCTGGGAGACAGGACCTTTCTGTGTTTTGTTTCTGATACATCACTTGTTTCATGAACACAGTATCACTGTACAGTAGGTCTCTGCTTTGAAGTCCCATTTGATATTCCATCATTTAGCTCAGAAGCATCGCTGTCCTTTGGTAACCTGAATCCTCCATTGAAAAGAGGATCATAAATGGATGTGTTATTGGAACAGACACATGAAGTGACACTTCTGCCCAGCAATATACTTTCATAAGAGAGGAAGTGGTGGGCCACTGTGAGGTGGGCTGGATTTTTTTTGGCACAGCAGACTAAGGAATTAGGAACAATAACAAGCAAAGTGTTTGCTCTCTGAATAACAATTTCTTGATTTCTTCCACCAAAAAGAGAAGGGACTTTTCCAACCAAAACAAACATTCATGTATTTTTGACCTAAAGTCTGTCTCCTTCCTGGAGAGATTAGTGAGTGAGGACAATTTGTTTTTGTTCATGCAGTCTGCATTCAGTTTATTTTTGCGTGTTTAGAGAAAAGAGATTAGCAAGTGTTTTGTTGCCGGTCTAATACTTGGTTAAAACTTTTGTTGCATTTAATTGGAGTTCCCCTGTGTATTTCTTTTACAGCTTACAGTGGCTCCAAAATTCCTACCAAATACCTTGATCAGTGCAGATTTTGCAGCCAATTATCTCACTAAGATATATGGGCTCACATTTGGACAGAAACCAAACCTGAGGTAAGGGATTGGGAAGTAAAACAGTAATAGTGTTCTGTTGCTGCTTGGATGCAGTTGGTGGGTGATAAGAAATTATCTGGCCAAGCCATGTTATTGCCTACTTATGTGTTTTGGAAAGAAACTGACTGTTATTCTCAGCATGAAAGATCAAATAATCTCTCTGACAAACACATTCCAGAGGGATTAATAGCTGCCAGGCAGTTTTGCATAGATAAAAATTAAATTGTCTCCATTTTTATTTGTGTATCAGTTATGAATTGAAAGGGGCACCTTTAGTTTCTCAAAATGGAGATTAACTGTTTAGAAATCCCTAGTTTTATTTTAGTCCATTCATTTTAAAAAGTAGAATCGGGTTGAGAGTACAATACTCAGTGCAGCTGAGTGTATATAACTCAACTATACTAAAGCTAAGCACTTCAGCACCTTCAAAAGGGGTTCATACCTCAGATCTGGTTTCAGAGGTGTCTCTGCTAGTTTCAGGTTATGATTTTTCTCAGCTGGATCCAGCGCAGTCCATTGGCCCATCTCAAATCCAGATACACAACTGACCACGCCCTGTGAGATACAGTCTTTTCCAGAGGCCTTTTGTGTAATCTATATGGACATTGTGGCATCTAAATCCCGAAAGACATCTCCAACTCTGTTGGTAGCCATTTACACATCCAAGTTTGGAAGCAGTTAATAACAGCTGACCTAGCTGAGCTCCTGGAGCACAATCTTGTGATGAATTGAAGAACTCTCACACTGAATTCATTGAGAGCTGAAGCTGCTTAGTACTTACTAGGCTTTCAGTCTTGTAGGCTCTTGAAAGCTGAAAAGGCTGAGTCATCGCTGATTTCTGGCAATATCTTATCACAGAAGAAACTAGTTTCATATATGTGTTCTTCCTTAATCTGAGTTGCAGAAGCTGCTGTGTTTTGATTTCATATTAAAATTCTTGCACTCTTCTGAAGTGATTTTCACACTCTCCTATACTAACGCTGGTTTTAATTGGAATAGTAACTCATTGATTCCAAGTTTGCTGATACAAAATCCCAACACAGTTGTTTCAGTTGGTTTATTTGCCCCCACCAGAGTTCATGGTCTCAGACTGATTACTTGGAAAGAAAGGTTTTCAGAAAGGCAAATATTTGTGGGTTAAAAGTACAGCTGACTGTGCAGGGTGAACAGTATTTCCAGTGTGGCTCTGAACTCCCCGGAGTGTGGGATCACATGGTTGTGTTTCCATACAGAGCCTTTGCTTCCTTCCAGAAAGATGTTGCCAAGTTCTCTGCAACTGGTAGAGAATCCAAGAATAAGTTTGAAAAAGCACACTTTGACACTGTGCTCTTTTGCAGTTTTAACCTGTCTCTACAATTTTAGTTGCCTGCTACATCTCAAGGTAAACACAGGAAAGAGGTAATCAAAGTCAGTAAAATCCTGTAATTTCTTTTGTTAAAAAGAAGTCAAATGAATTCATTTAGCAGGTAAGCCAATGAAAAGCAGGAATAACTTCATAGGGTTCCATTGTTTTATACAGAATTAAAACCTGGGTAAGAAAGAAATAATCCATTTGTAAAACTCTGATTGGAGAAACTCTTCTTTGGACCAGTCCTTTGGTTTTGCATCTATAGCCCTTGCTAAACTAAAGGACGCATTTTAAAACCAAATCTAATTATCTCAAGGAAAGAAGAAAAAATTGAAATACAGCTTTTAAACAGCTTTCTCTTGGTAAACAAAAAACCCCAGATCTCACTATCTGCTTAACTTCACCTTTTTTCTCCTTCCAACAGATCTGTGTATCTTCATAACAACAAACTTTCAGATGCTGGGCTACCTGATAATATGTTCAATGGCTCTGATAATGTGGAGATACTCATCATGTCCAGCAATTTCTTGAAGTATGTTCCAAAGAATCTCCCTCCAGCACTATATAAATTACACTTAAAGGTAACGACAGCAAATTTGTGTTCCTTTATGATGTGCACTGCATTTGTATGGGATTCAAACCACACAGCCAAGCCATTGCAGTGCACTTGGAAACACTCCCAGGCCCATTGTAAGTCTCCTCTGCTCTATGCTCAAACAGTAGCTGTCTCCCACGTCCTTACACTTTGTTCATAAGTAACAGTGTGTTTTTGCAAAACACCAAAATGCTCACAGGGGAGAAAACCACTTTTCTGTCTTTTCAGGGGAACATGTTGCAAATGCCTGTGTGGTAGCACTGTTGGTCTCTTCCCTGCATATAACTGTATTAATGCATATTAGTATAAGAAGGTAGATCATTCTTCATGGCCATCCAGGGATTGGCTTCCCAGTTAAGGTTGCCACTGATGATGCTGTTTTTTCTGACAGCTGCTTACTCACTATGTACTGGCTTTGCTCACTAACTCATTTCACACAGACACTGTTTCCTACCATCAGTGATTTTTGTTTGCTACTGAACTGGCAATTTGGACAACACAGAGAGTTTGGATCAGTGATTCCTTACTGCTAAAACTTCTCCAGCCATAGTACAACAGCAGAAGTTGTGGTATTAACTAGTCTCCAGTGGTTTTAATTCCATGGCATCTGATTTTGATAAAAGCACTTCCTCATGTCTATGCTAGAGACCTCAGCGTTGTTAACAATGGGAGAGCTGCAGCGGTGGGAAGTCCTGGTTCCGCTACCTCCTGGTGTTGACAGCTCCTTGGACGTCTCTAAACTGGAGTCTGTTATCAGCTGCTGGATTTAGGCACTTCTGTGTCGCCTCCAAGCTTTCTTTTCCCTTGAAGGTTTCACCACGAATTCCCATTAAAGTCTTCTAGAAAACAGGTTTCTCCAGCTTCAAAAAAAGACAAACAGTCTGATCCTTTAAATTGATGGAATTCCTCTGCAAAGTGTGAAGTTACCAGTCCCCAGCATTTTATTGCCATTTATAGATAATCATTATCTCCCAAGGGGGTCTCAGACTTTGAGGACCACGCTTCGAACTTGTATCCTTCCCTACTGAAACCAGTTGTGTTAAGGGTGCAGAAGAAGAGAGAAATGAGCATTTTGTTTTCAAGTGCGCTGCCTCTCAGCAGTAACATCTACCTTGATATTTAGACTGCGAAACAAACAGGCCAGTGAGAAATAAGAGACAGCCAGTAGTGGACCAAAAGGTGTACTTTAGGTGTGACAGGTCTTTTTTTCTTTCTTTCACTTTTCCTCGAGACGTTCAGCCAAATGTGTCTGTGGTGGTATCCATTTTATGTTACTTGGCACATGAATCTAGTCCAGGCTGTCCATCACATTATTGTGTATTTGTGGATTGTGGGAGGTACTTTATTTATACTTTTATAATTCCTAGTATTTTATATATCCTTTCATAATCCCTTTAGTTCCTGTATAGAATTTCTAAGTGGAATTTAGTTTTACATTTTTTTTTTTGTGTCTTCCTGCTGGCTACTCCAAAGCCACACTAAGGCAACGGGAGTAATTATTTTTGAATCTACATTGTAGGAACTGTGCCTTTTGGAATCCCATTAATTCTGGTTCCCAGCTTCCAACCAAATTCTTCTTTATGGTGAAATCTCTCCTACAAAATCAAGAAATTCCGAGCAAACTCCAGTGGTAGTTACCCAGATTACATTATACATTCACCCATAGGTGGAAGGACTGTGAGTACGACGTAAAACTGTCTAGCGAGTGGGGAGCAAATTCTAACTCCTTAGCCCAGAGATCCCATGGGGATTCAAGAAAAATAGGTTGTAATATTTCAGTCTACTGTTTATTTCTTAAGCAGAATTATAATGCCCCCTGAAATATCCCATGTCTATCCCTTTTGAAGTTTAATTGCTTGGTGTTAGTTGAGGAGAACCTGAATGTCCTATGTTGTTTCATGCCAAATAACATGCTTTGTGCTTCTGGTGATTCTAGAACAACAAGCTAGAGAAGATTCCCAAAGGAGCCTTCAGTGAACTTACAGGTCTGCGGGAGCTGTATTTACAGAATAACTACTTGACTAATGAAGGAATGGACAATGAAACCTTCTGGTGAGACCGAGATCTGTAGTTTGTACCTCTGTCTGCCTACCTCCTCTAGTACAGTAGCACATCTACTGAACTAAGTGCATCTTTAAAAGTACATTTATTAAACTGCATGACACGCATTCTTCTGTTAAGTCTGTATGAAAAGTATTAGATTCAGATGCTGCCATTCAAAAGCAAAGGTCTGCGTGAGCAGTTTGAATTCACAATGCAGAATACTTTTATACAAAAGACACAAAGCTGAATGTCAGGCTGTGTCACTCCCTGATTGCCACAGGCCAAATCACACCAGGTACTAAGTGCCTTCTGGGAAAAGGCCACCTAGAACAATGCTGGAAGCTAGTGTCTGTTCTTCCAAACCAGTCAAAAGTGAGATTACTTGGGGCTTTGCACTTTCAAGGGCAGTTCACTGGAAGTTAAGGGCAGACCTTCATCTTCACTGGAGACACTTCAGTATTCCTGTGAAGGTAACTAGAAAGCAGCCTCAGATACCCAGTTATGAATCCATGGCACAGCTGTGCAGATGGGGTAGGTAGAGCTGCAGTGGTGCTGCTCAAGAGCCAGATGGCTGCAAAAGCTTTGCTACAAACTGGTGCAGCAGAAATAGCCTATGGCTGTCCTAAATTTAGCCTGGGACTTAGCACTTCAAAAAGTTCACATTTGTGTCTCTGCTTATACTGAGTGCTGCCCTTGTTCTACCTGAAAAAACAGATCACATAATCTGTCCTGCCAACACTTAATTCCATTAACTTTTCTGATCTCCAGACATGAACTGACATCAGACTGTGCTTTCCTTTTCCACTTCCCACTCCTAGAAACCTCCCTTAGTAATTAGCCATAGCTGTGTTGTGTCCACCTCCAGGTTGCTTTGGATGTGTCATTTCTGTTACTTTTTTTGTGAATAGGGTACAGTGGCTGTAGCTAAGGCAGAGTCTGGGCAGCAGAGGGGTGGGTGTTGTTCCTTGCTCTCGTACCATCTGTACAGCACAGCATAGTGCTATTGAGATGTACCCAAGCTGGGGAAATGTTTCAACTTGCAATGAGTGCTTTGCCTAGAGAGTATATTTGCTCATTCAGAGCATGCTTGGATAGCTGTAAATAGCACTGTAGTAACCAGAAAGTAATGTCTGTGATGCTTTAGTTCTCCCATTTCCTGAGAACTTCCCAGTCCTCTGCAGCGGGTAATGTGGGGCCCTGAAGATTAAAAGTCTCATTTTGAACTGAGAAACTGACTTGAAATACAAGGGAACCCAGGGCTTCTTTGTGCCATTGAGCCACATCCAGTTGGTATAAGTGGCTGGTCTGAGGATTTAGTTTATCTTCAACTGAGTCTGTGGATTCCAGACTCAGTAGCTTACACAAAGCAGCTCTAGCCCTGACTCACTTCCATAATGCTAGGGGGTCAGGAGAAGTTCACTACCTTAGCCTAGGACTCTGAATTAGCATTTCTGCTTTTCATAAGAGTAATATTTTATCATCTAAAAGGCAGACTTGCTTTTCAGTTTCAGTGCACGCTTTCAGAGAGACAGAAATGAATCGTGCTCAGGCTACCTTTTCGTGAAACTGAGAGCAAACTCCTTTGTTCTAATTGTGCTCCCATGGCATCTTTCTTGGGTATTGGCTCACTGAAATTGCTCATTTGTTGCAGTCCATGGTGTGAAATGGGAGAACAGTAGACTGCAAAACTGACCTTGGGTCTCAGCCTGGGAGCAGTTTGGATGTCTCTGGACTCTGGCAGGTTCTCTTGCTGGTGTGGCTGGGGAGCAGTGGCAGCGCTTCGCCCTAACCCTGATGGCAGTATGGGAGCTCCTTGTTTTGCTCTCCACATCAGTCATACCATGAGACAAAAAAGGGAGGTAGGGGGAGTTGTGCTGGGTAAAAAGACTCTAAAGCAAAGATCGTAAAATCCTAGGGGAAGTTGGTTATCATTTCATCTTGCAGAATCTAAATGGAGAGTCTTTTCTTTCCTGCTTTCCAAAGGAAATTGTCTAGTCTTGAATATCTGGATTTGTCCAGCAATAACCTCTCACAAATCCCAAGTGGTTTACCTCGTAACATCGTCCTCCTCCACCTGGAGAAGAATGCAATTAAGGTGATTGGCAGAGATGTCTTGACCCAAATTAAGAACCTGGAGTACCTTCTGCTCCACAATAACAAATTAAAAGCCCGAGGTATTCACCCGCTAGCCTTCCACGGCTTAAAGAAGCTGCACACTGTCCACCTGTACAACAACATGCTGGAAAGGATTCCCAGTGGGCTGCCCCGGCGAGTGAAAACCCTTATGATCCTTCATAACCAGATCTCTGAGATTAACAGGAATGACTTTGCTACCACTTACTTCCTTGAAGAGCTGAACCTGAGCTACAATAAGCTCAAAAGTCCCCAGATCCATCGGGAGGCTTTCCGTAAACTGAGGCAACTCAAGTCCTTGGATCTTTCTGGAAACAATCTCCACACAGTGCCTTTTGGCTTTCCAAAGAACTTGCAGATTCTGAAGCTGAAGGAGAACGAGATAAGCATCATCCCCAAAGGGACTTTGTCCGGGATGACAAAACTGCGGGAACTGTATTTGAGCAACAATAAACTGAAAATAAATTCCATTTATTCAAGAGCGTGGAGAGAACTCAGCAGTCTCCAGGTAGAAACATCACCTTCTCTGATTGTTTTGGTAGTGCTGATGTCCTCATCTGTCTGCCTCAGCCAATTTGTATAGCACCAATACTAGATGTGCTTGGTCCTCATGTTTTGGGCTTGCTTTGTAAGTACTACACCCTCTGTTTCCAGAGTAGAAATGATGTGCTGTTGTGCCAGGGATGGGTGCCTCCCACTCTGCACCAGGACCGTGGTCCACCATGTGCTTTTAATTCTGGGAAATGTAAAGACATCTTTGTTCCTGAACCCTGATGGTGTCCTACATTTTCAGATAAGCATGAGTGAAGGTTGTCATTACAACTGAAAATATGCCTTTCAAATAGCTTGTCTCCCAAAAGATTTAAAATCAGCTCTGAAGAGGGACAGCAGGAGGAAGGAACGCATAAACAAAAACACTCTTAATTCTCAAAGCACCCACATCAGCTTATAGTCAGACAGGCCAAGCTGTAGGATTTAGCAGCTCAGCTGGCTAAGGCACCTGGATAGCAGCTAGGAGGTCTGGATTCAATCAGCAGTCTTCTCATTTGCTTAATTGTTGGAGAGAGTTAAACACAAACCATAAGGCAGGCAGGAACAATCACATTTGTGCTGTGCAAAATGACCTTTCAAAATTGTTACACTGGCTGAAGGATTTGTCTGCATTTCCTTTTAAGCAACAGCCTGTTTCCTGCAGTAAAAGGTATTACCTGTGTCATATGGCAACCATCAAGGGTGCTTATGGTTAGGTCACTGTACAGGCAAAGTGTGTACATCTCAGAGCAGATCAGGAGTGAGGGACATGGAGCATATGTCACACTGGCCCCCAGCGTGTTTTCTGACAATCCAAACATTTGTCAATGTGATTATTTCCCTTTCTGTTGTTTCTGGGAATAAACAATAGCTTGGTTTTTGGTTAACGTGAATCAGCAACAGTATCTGTAGAGCTGTTGGTTTGCATCAGCTGCAGATTTGGTCCATGGCTTTAATAATACATTTTACATTTCTTTGGTGCTTCACTGGTACATATATATGTGAGTGTGTGTGTGCAAATAGATCTAAGATGAATAGTCTGGAAGGAAGATGCTGTTAAGTATAACAGATGCTGGAATCATTTCACTGCAGTAGCTTAATAAAATGTAGGCACCGTCACCTAATCAAACACAATATTTTCAAACAAAAATGGGTCATGGGACCTGTTAGGCAGCTTGAGTTGTTGATTGGAATGACAAGCTTTCCTTCTTGAAAGGCCTTCACATTCCTTCTATTCTGCTGTCAGTCCCCTGTAGTCAGAGTCAAGCCAGAGTAACAGTAACAGGCTGTTGAATCAAACAGCGGCCCTTCAGTTGTACCTACCCTGCAGCAAACCCTGGCCATACTGAACAGGGGTAGGATAATAGCACATACTTAAAATTCTGTTAGACTAATGGTGGATTTTGGGCCGTTGCTTTTTTCCTGGAACATCTTTACTACTTGTTATTTTCTTGATAGTATATGTGAGTTTTTGTTATCATTAGGGGCTTAACTGTGCAATTGGTTTATGAGATGATGCATTGGAGTGGATTTGACAAATAACCATCACATAAAATCCTGACTGTGCATGTACTTAGCATATGCTTCAGGCCACACCGTTTCCATGGAGATCACAGAAGACTATCTGCAATTGCCAAGCTAGACATTTACGAAATTGTTTGCCAGACTGGGATTATGTGGAGAATAAACCCCCTGAAATCATGACAATCATTAGCAAAAGTGTAGCTTTGAATAATGTGTAACTGATGTGTCAGCTTGGTGCTATGAAAATGCTACAGTGCAAAATAACAAAAAACTCCTATTGATCTGTTTTCTTGCATAATATTCATCTAGGAAGTATAGCCTGTAGTCCTGATATGTTCATACATTCTTCATGTCAGAATATTTCCAGATGTTTTTATGTGTATCTCTAAGTAGTCACCAGCCTTAGCTAGTGAAGTGTTTGCAGTAGCAGCTTCCAAGAAATTCTCCAGCTTCCAAGAAATTCTCATGCATATCTGAAACCCAGTCTGCTTTTAATTCACTCTGAACAGGCATGGCCTAAAGCCTGGGGACAGAGCTAAATGTTGGAACTCCTAAACAAAACAACATGATGTCTCATGTGAAATCATGATGCTAAAAGGTAGTGTGAGAGAGTAGATCTGTCATGACTACACTTACTTGATGCAAATTAGAGATAGATTAAATTAGTTTATGCTATAATGAATACCACTGCAGTTCTTCCCCCACGAACTCAAACTGAACTTTTCTGCATGGGTGACACCTTGCCATTTCCACTGTTCACACAGTGTTTGTCATTTTCCTGACCTTACCAAAAGGGAGAGATTCTGAAGCAGACTCACCAAAGTACCATCTGAAAAATAAAGCCCGCTTCCATATTATTTTCAAACAACAAATCCTTGATAAGCTTTGCAGAAATACATCACTTCTGCAGTGTACCATACAAAGTTTATTATGTACATATATATATGTACTTTTATAGATTTGTGTGTGTGTGTGTGTGTGAAAACAATGGATAAACTTCCAAAGGAGGAGGTTGTGTGTATAAAGCCAGCCTTTGGAGTCTGATTTGTTGTCAAATCTCTTTTTGGAGTATTGCAAATATTTAAATTCAGTTATTTATTTCACCCCTTGTTGTTTCTTCCTTGCAGTCACTAGACATGGCTGGCAACCAGCTGACTTCTATCCCATCAGGCCTGCCAGAATCTCTAGAATATCTGTATCTTCAGAACAACAAGATCACAACAGTTTCAGAGAATGCTTTTGAATCTACACCCAAAATAAAGGGGATTTACCTCAGGTAAGGTCAAGTTTCCCCTTCATGACACAAGACTTTTTTTCTTCTTCATCCAGCTTATTAGATTCGTAAGCTTATTAATAAGCTTACTTATTAGAAAATAATTAAAATGATAAGTTTCTAAATGAACAATTTTGGTTCATAGTAATGTATGATGAAACTATGTTCATCTGCTGAGAAAAGACATGGATACACATAGTAAACTCTTTCTGTTTGGAGAGTTTGTCCTTTCTGCACTTACTGGAATGGATTAGACACGTTAGAAATTATGGGAAATTAATGTTTAACAATATGTCATATTCCATTATTCAGCAGTGAGATGAAAGTTTACAGTCCACTTGTAGGACTGCAGCTTCGCCTGTGTCTCTTAGCCCTAGATTTTGACAAAATCCCCTTCTGGTGAGGTGTGTATGACTAATCTTGAAGTTTTGCACAGGCTCTTGGTAGTTTTTTCAGAAGCAGATGACAAGTTACGACTGTGACAGTTAGGTAACTGAGTTCAGAAGCTTCTCTGGGTTTTTTTCTGCTCTGCCAGTTGGATCAGGACTTTCATTTTTACAGGTGCCAGATACTGCCCTTTGTTATATATAATGTAAACACAGTAATGGAACTGATTTAAGCAGAGATTTATACCACAAGAAGTGAAACAAGAATCTGGACCAGTAATATATTCAATTTTGGTCTAATGGAACATTGTTGAGAATATTGCTTAGAAGTAATTTATGAACCCCTACAGAATATTTGATTAAGCTGATCCAATGGGTGTGTTCAAAAAGCCTAGGCTGCCTGCTGCAGAAGACTAAATAGGGCCTTATTTTGTCTGTATGCAACTAAAGTGTTCTGTAGTTCTGAATAATTCTGAAGCATACCTTTTTGGATGAATTATTCCATACCAAGCAAATAAAATTACAAAGTCTGGTGTAAATTAGAACAGTCTGTCTATTCAGCTGCTCACATTTATGAGATTTTAGTGAGTGCTTGGATGCAAACCAGAAACCACATACCACTTTCTATATTTCTATATAAAGGGAAAAAAGGAATTTGCAAAACTATTTTGCTAGCATATTTAAGAGGCAACTGCACCCAAGCTAAGTTGTATTTCTTAATGTGAGGCTATTAATCACTGCAATGCTGTGAAACAATAATATACATTATTGTATATTAGACAGAACCTGATTTTAAGCATGTTCGAGAGTAACAGGCCAAGCAGTATATGTGAGAGGTTCTTAAATTGCAGATTAGTTTATTTATATTCTTGGAAAGCTAAATAACAGATGAAAAATTACTGGATGTTGCTTTGTTTCTGAAGGGCTACTTTGTACGAATATGTTGAGTTTTGTGGGAGAAGAATTAAATTATCAGGGGATGACAGAGAATCTCATGAAATCAAGCTGCACTTTGAAATGTGGGCTATGGAGCTGATGCCTTTCCTCTCTGGGCAGGGGAAAGCAAAATACCAAGAGAGAGAATTTGTGGGGGAGGAATTCCAGTATTATGATTTTTTTCCTTGCAGAATACATTTAGAGAGGGGGGAATGAGGGGCTGGGGTGGAGAAAAGTAGGAGTTCTTCTGAAAGCTTGGTCAGTGAACCTGCAAGCTGGGGGAGATACTTCATGTTTCCCAGTGTTTTCCTGCAAGGTCCTTTGACAGAGTGCTGCCAGCAAGCTTTGTTCAGTCACTGCATTTCCCTGCTCGCTGTTTGGTACCTGCTTTCCCTTCCTTTTACCATCCAGAGAAGCAAGTACTCCTAGAGTGCTGTTGTGGGTCAGTGTAAAGTTAGAGTAACTTGTGTCAGTGTAAGAGTAACTGTGCAGAATGGTTTCCTCCTAGTCTCCTTGTTTCTCTGTTGGATATAAAAATGGGTTTATTTCAACAGAAAGGCCCTTCTGTTTCTTTAAAGGTTTAATAAGATTGCGGTCGGAGCACTGAAGGAAAGCACCTTCCAAAACCTACAGCACTTACAGGTACTGGATATTGAAGGGAATCTTGAATTCAGCAACAGCTCAAAGAATAAGGATGACTCAGAAGAGGAAATGGAAGATGAGGAGGAGGAAGAAGAACTGAGATAAAATGTGAACTCACACAATCACATCATGTGGAAGGTAACAACTGTGGTTTAGTTAAATCAAGGACCCAGTTTGCAGACTCTTCTGTAAATAATTCCAGTTTACAAGTATGATTGAAACATAACAAGTGGGTGTCTGAGCCCTAGACTCAAAAGGCTTCCACTCAAACATGAGTTGGGAATTGCAGAATCATAAAGGGTTGAAAATACATTATTTTGTAAAATCAAACAGTATATATTGGTGTTTTATCAGAGGCAGTGGCTTCTGCTTACAGCCACTGCAGACTCAGTGGGTAAATATGAAGGTCATTATTTACTAATTCTGATAACAAAAAATGAAAAGGTATTTCATGGTATTTTTAAGCAAGTTCAAAAGAAAAACAAAGAACAAACTGTGAAGCTTACTGATGCAGAAGACCATGTGAGCTGAAAATGGATTTAAAACAAAAATAGACAAAGGAAGATGGACACATCAGTGCCTGTTAAAGATGGTGTTAAGATTACAACCTCTATCTTCAGCAGTCCTTAAATCACTGACCAGAGTGGGAAGATAATGCTATACTTGGTGTATTTCTTTTGGGAAGAATACCTACTTCAGGTCACTTTTGGAGGTGGATTGATGCCTGGTTCAGGACAGCCAGTTCTCACAACAGCCTGTGCTTTTCCTCCTGATAAGTCTTAGTGAGGGTTCATTGCTCACTTCACCCAGATTCACTGAAAGGTCTCTGACCAGTTACAGGTTGTGATTGCTGCTGCCTTTGATTCCAGACTGGTAATTGAAATTAAGATCTCACTATTCCATAAACAATCTGGCCAGACGCTCAGTCTCTCTAGTTGAACCTCTTTTCAGAAAAGATGGAGAATGATGTTTGAAGAATATGCATTTTTCCATAAAAGGAACAGGAATCTGTTTAATGCATTTTTAAAGTATTTTATATTCAAAGGTGATATAATTCAAGATGCTACTCTCTACTTTTGGAGATCTAAACTCTGAGACTTGGAAAGAAAAGTTTAGTTTTGTCCCTAATCAACATTTTGTCATGGAGAATGACAGAAGGAATTGCTAGGACTAGTGCTAATAATGCTGAGAAGGTAAGATGTTGGAGCTTGAAAGGGGCAGAACCTGCTTGGAAAGTCAAACATTCGACCTTCTGGCTGGGTTATATGAAAACTTTGTGAAAGAAGAAATAATTTCTATCTACAGACTTAGAATACATATAACTTGTGAATCAATGCATCTCTGGTTTGGGGCACATGTGACCTGTCAGCAGGTACTAAGTTTAGCATAATCTGAATTACGTATCCCATTACATAATTGATTTGGTTTTTCTGTTGTTTTGCAGGTAAGCATATGGAAAATTACATATATGTCTATGTGTATATATCTATATAGACATACAGAGAACACTTAGCAAAACATGCAATGAATTATGCAGAAACTGTCACGGCACTGGGCCAGGCTCATGGAAGACAGAGTGTTACAGTGCCTTATTCAGGGAGAGACCCTGAATGCCTTTCCAAAGCTTCCAAATCATCTTATACAAGACCCAGGATCATAAGGGATTGCTGTGGAACTCACAAAAGCTGGCTTTTGTTTCTTCTGTTTCTCTTCTTTCACTGTTACCATCTGTAATAACAATATGGGACTGTTTTGAACATGTGCCTTCAAATGCTGTTTTTGTCACTGCATTTTAAGTGAACCATGTATATGCTGCTTTTCTTTTCCTCCACCCCCAAGAAGCTGTTGTTGATCAAGCGAGGTGGATATTTGCAGTAGTCTTATGTGTGGAGCAGTATATGAGGCATTTTGGTCATCAAGCAGTAGTAATAATTCTGGATGCAACTATTCCTCTGTTATAACAATGTGTATATTTTGGATGAGAAAAACAAAGTAAGGCTGGATCCCATATATTTTATCTCTACTGCCAAAGCCTGCACTATATGCCTGTTTTAGAAAGGTTTTAAGATAAAACAATTGCTCTTGTGAATATATATATAAAAAAAATCTGTATGTCTGCCTTCCAGAGCTTTGGTAAAGTTTCTGTCTTGCTGTTGTTTGCCTATGTGGCAGTTGTGTGAATGGCTCCAAAGGTATGTCCAGACGATTAAAATGAAGCAGTTTAATATATGTGGTAGAATTTTTCACTATTGTTTATCATTCACGTTAAGATTCAGAAGTGAGTCTAATGAAGCAAGAGAGATGTGAATGTGGGGTGTCTTAGGAGAAAACTATTAAGCATCAAGAGAAGTATCTTTGTTCAGTTCAAGTCTGGAGAGAGTGCCTGCTGTCATGCATGTCTTAACTGAGTATTCTCAGCTCCTGTTGGGATCATGAAAAATAAGGAAACCAAGGAAAAGACCTATTTCATTATAATATTCTTCATCTGAAGTAGCTGATCTCTTGACAAAATGGTCTTTTCTTTTGAGGATTTCTGATTGAACATGTGTTGTTTTGCATACTGCATTCCAGGATTTACTTGGAAACACAGTTGGCTTAGTTTTTTACCAGCTGTTTTTCCTGCTGGAGAAGTTACACACTCTCCCTTTGGGTTCCCATAGCACATGACAGTAATTTCAAGCTGATATTTCCTACCTTAGACAATTCAACATGATCATGAATCACATCAGGAAAGATTGCTTCCCCCCCAAAAAATAAAAGCTCTAAAAATTGAAAGAAACACCCACAGTTTTGAGTTTCAGTTGTAGAGCTGAGAAGTAAAATAGCCTTCCAACTGACTTTTGGGATAGGTTTCTATGTAAAATGTTTACAGAATATAGCTCCACTCAATCAGCTATCTCCAGCAAACCCCAGTGGAAGTTTTGCCGCTGTGAGGAAACAGACACATTTATTACACTCCTGAACAAGCTGAGAATATGCAGATTTGTACAGTTTTATGGAGAACTCTTTATCTTTCAACTTCAGTCCCTTACACTGGGATGCTGTGAGAAGGTCAGGTGCCCCAGACTTGTTTTGAATCCCTTGAGAGTCTTGACTGGTGAAGGTACACATTAGGGCCTTGTAGAATCAGGCCCAAAATTTCGACCCCCCGAAGAGGGATGTCTTTTGACTGTCCTGTAAAAGATTTGATGAGGGAGAACCAAAAAGAAACAACACAAGCATTGTTTTCATATCAATTTCTTCCTATGAATTGCTTGGATTTGGGAAAGAGAAGACTAGAAAGTTTTTGAGGCTGAAATAGATGTATGGGTAGTGAAGACTTGAAGTCTAAAACATTCAGTTGGCAACATTAATCCTAAGTAATCATTTGTGCATGCTTAATATTTGTGTGGTCCATATGCAAATTGAGGCCGAGTCTATTTGCTGTTTTTCTTTTAAAGGATGTGTTTACTCTTTATAGAGGATACTGCACAAAATGAGGGGGAAATGGGATTTTTCTGAGATAGGATATGATTTTTCACAGCACCAGTACACGAGCTACAAAAACCTCAAGAGGTGCCAAAACCAGCCCCTGAATAACAAGCTTTCATTCTAGGCAGTGGGCAGGTAGCCCAGCTGCAGCTACAGCCGGGATGGGCCCTTCTGCAGCTGCTCTCCCCCGGTCCCTGCTCCCTTGGGCACCCTCGGGCCCCTCACCCCGGCGCCCACCCCCTCCCAAGGCCTGGGGCACGCGGCGCCTGCTCCCTGTCCGCTCCCGCCTCTGCAGGCCCGGCCCTTGCTCCTGCCCACACCACTGCCCTCGGGGGAACCCACTGCCTTGGTACTTGGGGGATCCCAGGGAAAAGAGGCCGAGGGGAACTGTATCTTGCCCAGAGGTTTTATCTCCCCCCGGGCTATGGCCCCTTTTCTCTCCCTGGGTTCAGGGAGGGGCTGCAGGGCCCACGCTGAGGTCCTGGGCGTCAGACTGGATGTGGGGAGCCCGTTTCCCTCTGCTCCCCGCGTCCGGAGAAGCAGAGGGCTCCTCCTACCCCGAAAGGGCAAAAAGGCCCCACAAAGGAGCTGGCGCCGTCCCGCCTGCCCTGAGGAAAAGAGAAGCCCGGGCTGCGGCGGCTCCTCTGCGTGGGGCGGGCGGTGCCACAAGGCCGAGGTCTCCCCTCCTCCAAGATGGCGGCCTGCGAGCTGCCCCTCGAGGGAAAACAGGAGGTGGAGGGTGAGGAGCAGTCCCCAGCCTGGGCCGGCAGGAGCGGTGAGTTGTTGGGGACACCAGCAGCCATGCTGCCGGGGAGGGAGGCAGGGTGAGGGGCTCGGGGTCAAGCGCCTTTGTTGTGTGGTGTGGTGAGGTGAGGTGAGGGGGCTCCTGCTCTGCCTCAAGGGCCTCACCACATCTTGCTGTGGTGTTTGGGATTTAAGTGTCGTATCTAATGAAAGAGAAGTGCTTTACACACTGTGTAGAAACTGTTCTGAGGAATAGTGAGTTAAGAAAGAAAAAAAACAAGCAACTCCAAAGCAGAACTTTTGACAAAATCTGAATGGTGTTGTGGTGGAGAAGGAGAGAGGCTGTGAAGCGCTCCCTTGGGCGAATGGCGGCAGCTCCTAACCAGCTGCAGGCCTTTGGCAGTAGCACAGCGTGTCCGCGGGGCTGCTAACCCGAGAGCTGCCAACCACCCTCCTTGCAGCTGGCTCTGGGTCAGGTGGCCATGCCAGGCTGAACGTGTGATGGATTTTTCTGAACAAGAGAATGGCTGCTTTGGGGACTTGGAGATTATTTGTGTTAGCTCCCTCCCATAAATCCTACGGGATTGTCCATTAAAAGGGCAGCTGGGGAAAGGATCCTCTGACTCCTGCAGGTGCTGAAGAGCTGGGCTGGCAGGCCTGCTGCTGCTGCATCTATGGTTCAACCCCCCCGCTCCTCTTCTGCTTTGCAAGGCGGATAGAGGGGAGCTTTTCCTGAAAAGGCTGGGGATCTGGAGTAGCAGAAGTTAGGTACATGCAGGAGTGAGGCTACAGACCTGCATTAACAAAATGAGTGAGAATAGGAAGTGTCCTCCTCCCTGGGACCCAACTGCCGTTTCTTCCACTCCTCAGCAGTCCACAGAGAGTGAGAAGGCAGGAGGGGTCTAATTGAAACTTCACAATCGTTCCTTTTGACAGTGGTTCCTGGAAGTTAATAAGGGTTTAGTTTATGACAGTTTGTGACTGTGTTGACTGGGCCCAATAACATTTTGACAAATTTTGCTTGCAAAGAAGTTATAAGAATAAAGATATATTTTACAAATAATACTTTTGATGGGAAGCAATGTCTTGGAAAGCTTCTATAATATAGTCCAATAGCCTATTAATTTATTTCACTCTGTACTGTAATGTTGGTCAGTCTTTATTCCTGGGTTTGGGAATAGTTAGCCTTAAAAGTTCAACATATATAGGGTATTATATGATATGAATTTAGCCTTGTTTTTTCAACATATTTCCTTCTCTAATGGGATTAATTTATGGCGGTCATTGTAGTTGCTTTATTATGCTGTTAATATTAAGAACAGTGAGTAAATTCCCTGAAGAACTCCATTTCCTTTAGTGAGGAAAATATTGGTGTGCCCTGTGGCTCTGATTCATGCTGCTATTGTGAAGTCAGCCAGCTGTGAGATATATGTGGAGGCAGTGCATAATAAATGTGTTCTAATAATCCAGTATACAAAGTGTTTCCATAAAAATTCTTCAGTAGTATCCAAGGACATTAAACAGTCCATCAATAAAGTCATTCTTTAAATTGTTTTGAATCAGACAAAGGCTGTTTTAATGCACAGTTGTACAGACTCTCTCAAGTTTTCCCCATGGTAATTCCAGAACCTGTTTTTAGCATATGATTATGATACTGCTGAAAATGTTGCTGCTGATAAAAAGCTAAATTGATTTGCAATATTCTCAGCTCCAGTTGCAGACAAGAAATTAATGAGTTTCATGCTTTTGTTAATTAGGATATATTTCTTTGTTTGTTGACAGTAAATCAGAAAAATTAGCTTTAAAAAATTGTTACTTAGGATATATCTTTTATACAGGATTAAAATTAACTTTGATTATTTTTATAGCACTTTAGATCTCTCCCCTTCTTTGTGTTGTTTCTGTTTCGGGTCTGTTTAATTCCAGTGCAGCAGTGGGATAAAACTCAAAGCACTTTAGTGATGTGCTGAAGAAGGTAGAGTTGCTGTACCATGAGGCACCCTCATTATCCAGAGCTTAAAAGATTTGACACTGGGAGACTTGCTGTGGTTATTCCTCCTCTCTCTCTCTAAGCAAGTAGAAAGAACTAAGGTGAATCCCCCAATGCTAAACCAGGCAGGAATAACCAAGGTGAGCCTTCCAGGTTGTTCCCACCTGCTTTCAGAGGGGGGATGAGCAAAACATCTGGGATGCAGATAATCTCTTACACCTTTTATGAAATTTACTCTGGAGAGCTGCAGATTAATTGTGCAGAAAGCATGGTATGGTGCCGTAAGTAGTCCTGTGCACAGCACCCATGAGAAAACAACTGAGAATGAGCAGTCACAGGGAAATTCACTCTGTTGGAGGAGAGCTTTGAGACTTTCTGAACTTTCTGCTAGAGATAGTTCAAACCACAGTGCTAACCTGATACCCTCCTCTCCATCCTGATTCCTCCCTCCTGAGATACTTGGTTAGGAAGGATTTTGTGACAGAGGAATGCTTTTCCCTGTTACAAAACCCGAGAAGATTGGATGATTTCTTTTAAAACAAACATCATACATTTACTGATTAAACTATCAATAAAATACAGACTACCCAAATCTCTCTACTCTTGAGTTTGTTTTCAAAAGAATTCATGAAATATAAAAGAACTATTTAAAATATTTAAATGGAAAAGTAGATGGAAGATTAGGGTTGAAAATACTCAGTTTGACTTAGTTCTGTATAATTTCCACATATTTTTAATATCTTAGTGGTAAAACCCAATAAAACCACTAGAAGCAATGAAATCATAATGAAACATCTCAAGGTCAATCTTGTTTTTCTTTTGGTTTTGTTATTTAGCCCATACAGTACTTGTAGCAGATGTAATGTGAGATATCTGTGAACATAAAGCACTTCTTATTTTGCTTCCCCTGCTTTTTCCATCTTATTAAAATACCTTTCTTTGGGAAATAATAACAAAAAAAGATAGAGATATTTTATCCTTATTAGGAAAGTTCAAAAGCAACAATTATCTACAGTAATTTTCATGTAGTGGGTCAAATCCTGGCTCTCAGCTAGTGTTGTGTGCAGACACATACAAATATATGTTTCATTCCTAAATGAAATGCAAATCCCTCTTTGTAATGAAAGATGACTACTTTTAAAGGAACAGATGCAGAACTCTGTACCTTACAGAAGAAAAACTCCTGTGATGGAACCTGAAAAGCAGGACTGTGATGTACCCTGATCACAACTGTAATTCCCAATGGCATGGGAAGTCAAGGGTTTTGTAATGACTTAATTGAAAACACTTCAGGAACAGTATTTGCTTGGTTTTTGATGGTCTGAATGCTTTATACTAGTTTGGAAGAGAGGACAGCATGCCCTACCATCAAAAGTCTTTGTGGGAGTACAAGTAAATTTTCATCATATGAGAGGGCAGAGGTGTTCCAGTAACTGCATAATCTGTTCCAGTAGTTTTAGGTGAGTGAGAGGTAGCCAAAAAGTAGCTGAGAAGGGGTGGCTAGTGAGTCACAGATGCTTGTGGATACCTGCAGACCTGTCTCTTGTGACTGTCCCCAAGCAGAAGCTTTGTGGGGAGAGCAATGGCTTTCTCCATCCCTGCATCTCCAGCTGCTGGTACCTTCTCATCTTGGAGCCAGCAAGGAGTGGAGGTTTGATTCAATTGCAGAAGTGATGATTAAACACTCTTTACCCAGCAATACTCATCATCTCATCTTCTTAAAGCCTTCTTTATTTGTTCCTCAAAATGCTACTCTCTCAGTAACACACCACTGTGATTTTACTTTGACAGCCTGTAAAATATCTAAAATACCCTGTGGCACAAATCTGTCAAGTGTCTCAGCTGTGCCAAACCCATTCCCATGTATCATCTTCTAGGCTGTGGAGATGCAGCAGTTGCTATTTTATAAATGATGGAATCTGAGGTTTTGTCACTTAAAACAGGAGCCTGGCAATTCCTGTCATGATTGTGAGTAGTGATCCTGTGCTTCCAGAGAGATAGAAGTGGCTAATCCAAGGTGATCATGAGTCCCCTTTGATGTGTTATGTAACTGACTCAGTCTTTAGCTGGTTTGTTCTCACCATGCAACACTTGGTTGAATTAGAGAACTCATTTTTTTCTGTTTATAGATGGCAAGCAAATCCCACATTCTTGTGGTCACTTGACCATGAGATCACATGAGAAGTCTGAATAATGAACTGAACATAAGCAGTGACCACCCTTCCTGTTCTATTGATCTCATCCATTTGGGGTTTTGTGGGATAAACCCTCTTAGAAATTCCAGAAGTATCAATCAGTGTGCTCCAAAGTAGTTAGTGAGGAATGTAATTTTGATCCTGTATTGCCTCCTGAGTTGTATGTGAAACCAGAGGCTAAAGTGAGATGTTTAATACACGTATTTCATTTACAGCTTGACCCTTACTGAATGGATGCATTGAATTTGTCTATTCTGGAGTCTCTTTTCCATGTGTGGTAAAGTCAGATATTTTCCAGCCATTATTAGTGTGAAAAGATGTCCTCCCCCACTGCAAGACAGGCAGTAGTAGCATCGCTATAGAAAAACCTACATTGCTTTCTCCCCCCACTGTATTTAGTCCTCAGCTGTAGGGCTGTGATCTCAGCCAGCTTAGTGCCTGGAGGGGAAAACCAGCGATTCCTTATTGCCACTGTGACTGCAGTGAAAGGTGGCTGTCTTGCTGTGAAAACACCTGGTCCTTGTAGAGAGACACACCCAGGAGTACTTAGCACTGGGCAAGATCAAAACCAGCCTGAATTTTCCAAATTCAGTTCATTTCCCAGGGTACACATTTTGATCGCACACATCAACCACCTTCTGCTCGTAGTTACCTCATTTTTATGGCAAGTACAGAAAGGACTGAGGTCATGTCCAAGACCATACATCTGGCTTGAAGATGGAGCTTTCTGTCTGCTTTGAAAGTATTACAGATCAGTTCCCTGTTGTTAAAAAGGGACTAAAATTAATGTTTGTTGTAGAATTGAAAGTGAGAGCTCATCAAATGGGGATGTTATGGAGTTACTGTAGTTTCTAAGAGCCTTTAGAATTGCTAGTATAGCATGGAGGGCATCTGCAGCTTAATGTTTCCTCTAATTACTTAGATCATCTTATTTTTATATTGTAATTCATACTGAGGTGACACAAATAAGCTTAGCTGCAATTAAGTCATTTAAGTGGCATCAATTAAGACTAACTGAAAATATGTGTAACTGTATTGGTTCCATAAACTGTCTTTGTGTTGGCAGCCAAAAGCTCTTGGAAGTTAGTGGGATGCATAAGTGCTCTGGTTGTGTCTCTCCAGTTCTAACTCTTGCACAAGAATTTGTTACAGCAATTCAGTGCTTCAGAACTTCCTTAGCATTGGCACAGTCCTCAAGAGCCTGTTTTAAGATGCCTTTAATGATGTATCATGCTACTATAGTCTGCAATGGCTTCTTTCCTCTCAGTAGTATCTGCAGAGCAATGCAGTTTAGGTGCAAATTAACCAGTAGCAAACAACTGTCTCCAATAAGCACGTGTTAATTTGGGTTACTTCCCAGTTAATTTGGGTTACTTCCCAGTTAATTTCTTCCCTTACTCTATACAATGCACCATGCTTCTTAATTATCTTCTCTCCCTCCCCAACTCTCCCCTGGTGTGTCTTGAGTATTTTTTAATTGGCTATGTTCCCTTTCTTTTTAGCAGAGGTGGGGGGGAACTTCAAAATAAGGTTGAATGTTGGCAGTTAAGAAATGCGTTCTTTCCCCATATACTTGAAAGTATTCCATGCAAACTGTTGTAATTAGTGATTGATTGGTTGATTGATTGATTTTTTAATATAAAAGTTTTGCAGCTATAAAGGTCACATGTTTGTTTTTATGCTCTCAAAGTAGGAGAAACGTATTTATCAACACAAAGCTTGCACTCTAGCTTGATAATCAACAGCTTCATTATTTTTCTTGGAAGGAAGTCTCATTATAGCTGGAAAATGTGAGCAGATCCAAGCATGCAAGTATGACATGGAACCTGCTGCTAGCCCATCAGGCTGCTTGACAGCAAACACCAGAAGCCACACAAAAGAGCTAATGTGGGGGAAAACTTCCCCTACAAACTATTGTAACTTCAGTGTGTGCCTCTCTTCAGTTAAGTGGTGTCCTGTATTCAGTACAGAATGACTGTCGTAGCTGTCAGGTGCTCCAGTCAAACTCCCACTACACTAAGCAACGTGTATTTACCAGATCAAAGGACTAAAGTGCCATAGGCATCCTGTTAGCAGTATTTGATGCCACAGACAGTAAAGGTCCAGTGAAAAGCTGGACCTTTGCCTTTCTCCCAGCCGAATGGGAGGCACATATTGGTATAAACCCCAAGTTTTAAAAATATGAACAATGTAATGTAACAAACAAACAAAAAGCATTAAAATTTGCAAAGCAAAACTGGACACTCTTTGACTAGTGCTATGAATGCTGAAGGCTGGTTTTTCCAACAGCCTGTTGGTTCCACAGAAATATGCCTTCCCACGAGACTTCTGCATTCCCTGCTTGCCAGAGGGTAGAAGGCAGAACTGTGGTTTTCTTGGTTGTGGAGCACTTGTGGAACACAACTGGCTGCTGCTTCTGGTCCTTCATGCTTTCTCTCATCTGAAGTTCTCCTTGTAGAAGTTGCAGCTTCATAGCACTGAGGTTGGCTTGGAGCTCTTGAGACACGACTAAGCTGGGCAGTGGTGAGCTAAGTAAGCTGTCTCAGGCAAGCAGGCAAAAGGATTTGCACTTTGTAGTTAGCCAGAGGTTGTAGGTGGCTGGAGAAGAAGGTGGTAGTAAGGCTGGCAGCATTCTGCTTGGCTGCCCATGGCACCCTGACATGGTGTGTAGGCAGGTTCATCCAACACCACTTAGTTTGGAACTACTCGTTCCAAATCTCGGTTCTGCTTGGTGTCTCCTGTTATCATTTTTATCTATGTCACGTGATTGTGAAGTGATCGATGACTGGCAGGATTTTCTTATCACTTCACATAGCTGTAATTCACTACACGAAGCTGAAAGTTTCTGGTTTCTTTGCTGGCTAAGTCAGCACGCAGAGATCCTGCCCTCAGCACATGCGCTTACGCCGTTTCATCCCTGGCTGCTTGCTCTTGTCCCGGTGTCACCCCTTCACTAGCGTTGACACAACTGTCTGTTAGCTGTGCTAAAAACATATGTGAACTGGTTTGAATTAAAAGTACTTCTCATCTGATTCTTCATCTGGCCTCTTAAATAATTGGGTCTGTAGAGCTGGCAGAGGAGGGGAGGCAGTGGAGGGAGGAATGGACAGCTGGAGAAGGATGAAGGGGACCTCCTGGAGCTGCCAGTGCTGCTGAGATGAAAGATCAGATGCTGCGTGTGTCAACTAGTGCTTCTGCCCCTTCAGAGAGGCACAGACCAGCTTCAGCTCTCCCAAATCACACATTTCAATGGCACTCTGTAGAGCCAGGACCATGACAGGACTTTTTCAGGAGTGAGTTGTTCTATATCATTTCAGTTCCTCCCTGTTCTTTGTGCTTTGTGTTTGTTGTTTTCACTCTAGGATCGGATCAGGAAAATAGCTACCAAATATATGTAATTTCAAATCAATACAGCATTTCTGAGTAATTACAGGCAAATAAGATATATGTTTGGTTTTTCTGGCTTTGTTATTTGATATTTCAACTACCAATACTGCAGGCCTCTGAGACAACTAATTAGCACATGACAAAAGAAATAGTCTGAACAGGACCCCTCAACAAGAGGTGAATATGCATATCAAAGAAAAATCATTGATCATGTGCATGAAGCCCATGATTAATGTGCATGATTAATGCCTGAAGCACAATGGTAGCAGAAGCTTCTGGTGAGTGCAGAAATTGCCCTTTTTGACTGGGTTATTTTTTCTCTACAGATGAGAAGAGCATATTTTGATACCAGGCACATGTTATCTGAAACCGATATGCCACAAGTAGCTCAATATAATCTATCAGGTGTATTGGTATGAACTAGTATGTAATCTTGGGATTGAACCCCACATTTTCAAAAGGTCTCCTCACTTCCACTCTCCATTTTGGCAGAGAAATAAGACAACACGTAGGAGAAGTGCATAGACAGCCTGATTTTAAATGGCAGGTTTATTAAAAATGTTCTCTATCACAAACATTGGAAACATACTCAGCAGATTTTATTGTAACTGAAAGATTCAGTAGATGATGGAAAAGGAGTAACTGTCAATGTAACAGATCAGCCAGTGGATTGTGAGAAATAACAAGCCCGTTTCCACAGTAAACTCCTCACGAAGCCCCAATATTTCTCAGCGTCATCAGGTTCCAGTTTGTGTGCAGTCTGTCCTTAGGATGAAGCGTATGGATGTGTACATATTTACAGTAGAACAGCCTATGGATTACAGGAGAGGACACATTAGCACCAGTGCTCATGGATTAGGGCTCACATTGCCTCTGCCACTGCGTGTGCATGGTACTGACTCTACTAAGAGGTTAAAAAAAGGTTAATAAATCTGGCACTTGGAAGGCAAACTGTGCTCTGCGGTGACCAAGGAATTCTTTGCGTTTTGTATCACACTCAAATGCCTGTCTCTGGAGGCTGCCCATCAGAATCACCTTACTGTGCTTTCTTGCAAGAACGTGTGCTTCACCTCTGCTTGGATAATGTGTGTAACCCGTTGAGATCAGGAAATCCATGTGATCTTCTCACTGCTGTTCTAAAGCTAAGCACAAACTCTCTAGCAAATATTAGACAAAATTAATATCTTTAGCAGTTTTGGTGAAACATTTTCACATAGCAAAAAATCTACATACGTACAGTGTTCATAATTACTGAGATTCACAAAAAGAAGGCTTTGGTTAGAAAATTCAAAAGGGTCAAATAAAAAAAAAAACCCTTTAAAAAAAGGAAGCCAGAGGAGTGTCAGATACTATGTCGGAGTCAAATGAGTGCAGAATTAAAACAGCAGTCATCCATTAGTTAGTTTTCCAGTATTAAAATCTTCCACCTAAAGAAGCCCATGTCTCCTGCAAGCTGCGTGCCTCTCCTGATGTTCACAGCTGGTCTCTTAGCTCCAGTACAAGCAGGGTGGTGATAATTCCACATTTTCCCATTCAAGGCAAAGAGTCCCTCTTCCAGCTGTGAGGTAGAGATTGGGTATCAGGTCACTGGGGTATGAGATACCACTGAGTGTAGCAGTCACACATTTGTTTCTAGTTCATTGATTTCAATAGTGCAGTGGTCTTTACTGTTGGATTTCTTCGTGTGGTTCTCCACTGGACTTTCTTCTTGCTCCACTTGTACGGGTATGTGGTGCTGAAAGCCTTTCACTCTTTCTGGTCCACGAGTTTCATTCATGGTCTTCACACAGCCGTTTCTCTGGTAAGCCACAATCTGATGGATGTTAATAGGCTTAGTTTCGCAGATCAGTGGCACCTATGTGAAAAGCATTAAGATCAGGAATACTGCAGTGGTTTGCTGTATACAACAGGAAAAGAATTTTTAGTTTGCAAGCCTGTGGTCTGGTTTACATTCACCAGGATTATCTAGGGCCTCCACAGATTTCCAGGACCTGCTTCTTATATACACTAAAGCATCTCTGCACCATCTGGATAAAGCGAAGGTGTCTCTAAGTATGTAAAAATTCAAATTCTGCCACAATTCTTATTTCATTTATACTCAATGTTTGCATCAGTAAAGCAAGGTGAGCAGGGTAAAGAAAGTCTAGAATTTCAGGATGAAGTTCAAAAGATACGGGCTCTCAATGACCAGTGTGCTGAGCTTTGGGCAGTGCTTGCTCTTGAGTGCAATAACATAGACCAGTAAGTCAGTTGTTGCTGCCTTCCAGTAAGCTGATACCTGTCTTTTCACTCTGTGCTGTTTCAAAAGAAATAAAGAGGGTTTTATTGACTGATTCATAAGTTAAATATTGAAGTGTCCTTTAAATCAAACCAGGAGTTCCGTTGGGGAAAATAAGATGTAAATACTGGCAAAGAAAAGAGGTGGGCTTGCAGCTGAGAAAATTTGGCCTTTGGGTATAGATTACTAACTCCACAAATTATGCAGCCAAAATGCATGGCAGACTGATGGTATATTTTAACACAATTATAGAGCATGATGCATAGAAAAATCTCATCACAGATGACTAAATAATCCCTTAGGATGGATTTTATATTCTTGAAACATCTCTTCTTGAGTTCTGGCTGAGTTCTAAATACAGCAGTGAAATGTCAGGAGGCCTGTGTTACGGAGGAACTCAGACTACACTTCTGGCTGTGTAACAGATGACACACTTTAGCTTAACATTAGGATGGAGGTTTACTTTTTTTGTGGCTACCTATTATGTGTAGCCCATATATTCAAGCCTAATCCTGTCATTGGGTACTGCAGGTGCTAAGTACCTCAGAGGATAAGGCCTTTCTGTACAAACCTTGAAAGAGCAGGAATTTTAAATGCATGTTGCAGGAAGGCATGAGAATGGGATTTACCAGAAAGAATGTTTGTAAAATGGGGGAAGTAATAATGGAAATAAAGCTTTACTATTAATACTGTTGTTCTCTGTAGAATACTACAAATGATGCACAGAAATGAAATATGCCTTGTGAAAACCACTCCTGATGAAGAAACTTCTGCATAAACTGTTCTGTCTCTGTGGAAAAGAGGTAGTGAGAGCCTACCATGAGCTGAAATGGTTGGAGATTAGCATCTCCAAGACTGATGGGCTTGGGGAACTAGGAACCTCCTTTGTCAAGGATTTGAAGGAAAAGCCCAAAAAGAACTTTCCTTCAGGAAAGACTGAATTATGCATGCCAAGAAGGTAGGAAAAGAAGCATAGAAGTGGAGAGAGGCAAGGGCAGAATACCCCTGTATGTGTGCTGTATGGAATAAGATACTGAAGGAAAGACAAAGATGGAAGGAGGGACTAGTATTAAATGTAGAAGGTGCCTGAGAATGAACTCTAGAATGGAGCAATGTGCTTGTGCTTGGTAGCTTCAGATTATGCTAACACAGAGGCTTGAAACACCCAGGGTAGCTGCTTTTGTTGTGAGCCTATTGATTATGCATATATGTACTCATAGATCCCTTTACCTCCCCCTACACACAAATACTCAAGGACACTGGTTACCCTGCTCAGTTGCTGCTCACACTTTTAGAAGCAGCACGACTTAGTGGCCAGTCAGGACTTGAGTAGGGAGTAGGGGACAGTGCAGCTGCACGTCCTGCCCCAGCCCCCGTGTGCTAGCCACAGCTGGCTGGCAAGCTTGGAACTGGAGTGGCTTTTTGCATGATCTCATGGAAAAGGAGCCCTCCACCCCATCTGGCTAAGCGGCACGTTGCCCAATTCTGTCTTCTTTCTACAACACCTTTTATAAAGCAGATGAAAGGAACGGGGGAGGCTGGAAGCTCCCGGGTTCTGGGCCGTAACGCGGCAGCCGCTGGCACAGCCTGGCTCGCGCTGTAGTTACCTCATCGCCGTCCTTGATAAACTCCTTCCGGCAGATGTGGGCCATGATCCCAGCAGCCAGCGCGTCTCCCAGGACGTTGATCATTGTCCTAAACCTGTCTCTGGAGAATGAAATAGCAGTGGTAAGTTGTTGGCTCTCTGGGTACATTCCTGTGCCTGCTTCGCTGCAGTTATTGCAGCTGAAGGCCAGTTTTGCTGTCTTTACGAGCTAACGAGCTCAGAAATGGTAGTAAGGAGTTTGGCACGGGGCAGCCACTGTTACTGAGCTGCTCAGTGGAGTTTTCCAGCCTTTTCTGAGCTCAGGGTGCTGCCCTGCCACACACTTTGATTTCTAACTGAGCTAACTAGAGCAGCCATGCCTCCCTATGTATGCAAGCTGATTCGGCACTAAAAAGGTTTAACACAGAAGATGTTTTTATGTTAAGGGCTAGATTTGGAGGCTGCAAATGTCTTATTTTAATAAAAGTAGAGGGCAGCTAATACAGGCAGTACCCTATATTAGTTACTAAGGGCCCACTATCAGCAACCAAAGTGCTAGTTAAGAAGATAATTGTATTGGTAGAATGTGCAGAATCCAATCAAAATTATTCAGAAGATTGCTAGATAACCACACTCACAAACTAAGCAGGCACTTACCATATTGAAATCATTTCTGAAAAAGCTATGGTTGCTATGGCTACCAGTGCCTCTTAAGGAGTCTTCATTTTCAATTATCATCCTTTGCAGTTTGAATTTGTGTGCCTGACAGTACTTTGTATATATGCAGTTTCATTATTTTTTATTTATTTATGGGATCATTTCCTCCCTGTTTACACCTTCTACCCATTGTCTAAAAAAAATAAATCTATTAAAATGCTATAAATAGACTGTAAATACAGAAAAGTAGGTGGTTGTCATAGACAAGTGTTACACTTGAAACAGCTTGGAATCTATTAGTTAAAATTGACAAGATTTCAAATAGCTGTTGGAGCTTTTAAGCCTGAAATATATCACGTATTTTCCAAGAAAAACACACATCTGAAAACTGTGTCATATTAGTAACTTAATTTATAGATGTGGGTTATAAAATGGAGGTTCAGAAATCTCCAGATGTTTGGCTTATTAAAGTCACTGATGGTCCAATACCAACAGTGCTCAGATTTCTGATCCTGTGTCTTAATATAGAAAAGAATTGAAACTGTGTGCTGATATTTTTCCAGCTATTTTAGGCATGTACTCTGTCCATGCAAATGTTTATGCAGTTGCTTGCCTCATTAGCATGGAAGTTCCTGCATGGGAGGTTATTGGAGTTTGTTACCCAAAATGTACACGTGGTTGCAAATAACTTCAGCAATAACATTCCCCAGCCTACACCTGGATGTGGTTGGTGACTCCAGGCCCCAGTCCTACACTTGTTTGCTGAATCCATTTTTCTGGTTCCTGCTGCTCTGATTTTGGGTTTTGCCTTGAGGAAAATTCCCACAGGAGTGCACTAAGCAGAGGAAGATGCTGTTACAGCACATATTGATAGGTCTTCCTGTTACAGACAGACTTGGGGTTTTTTTTTGTCCTTGATTGATCAGGTTTTGATTCTTGAAAAGATTCTCTGAGCTGTTAATACTGGATTGTGCAGAGTCAGCTGTGGTAGAGAAGAAGGTGTATGAGCAGAGCTCAAGAATTTCCACTTCCTTTTGGGCTCTGATGAGCATCTCTTCTGAAGAGAGGATTTTCCTGAGGAAACAGTGCACCACACTGAAACTCTTAGAACGTGGTTTGCCTGGCACGTTTTTTGACCAGTTCTATTCCATGTTTCTGTGTGTACAGAGTAGTCTGCACTAGGCATGAGTAGAACCACACTGCACACCACTGGCATTTCTCCAGTAAGACACCAACCTGCTGCCAGCGGCATTTCTTTCGGTGAAAACACGTGAGTCAGGTGTTGCAGGGGTGTTTCAGCTTTAGATGGTACTGTTAGAGGTGCAGAACTTCTACCTTGTGCTTAATAAATTAGCTGAGAAATGTTTTGATTTTCTTCTTTATGTCTGTAGGCACCAGCTAAAGGTATGAAGTTCAAGTTTATGTTGTGGCTACCTAAACAAGTTGTAATACCTGCAGTGCACTGTAATGGGTATTTCAGCCTCATGAGATCATCTAACCAGCCTTCTTTAAGCAGTCTTCATACTCCAGTACATCCAAAACTAATACTGACAATATTCATCATGTCAACCATGTTGACACTTCATCTGCAGGCCCTTGAAACCACCAAGTGCCGAAATACAGAAATATAGCCTTTGTATGAAAGGTCATCTGCAAAAGACAGAAAATTGGGTCTGTTCCTTTCTCACTTTTTAATACCATCTGGAACTGTAGCCTGAAAAAGGGCTTTGTTGTTTTGGAAAGTTTTGTAAGAGAAAAGAAGCATAATTCCCATATATGCTGGAAGACTTACTGGAAAAACAGTGAAATGTTGATGTTGCAAGAGCTGGGCAAAAGCTGAGCAATATAGAGGGGAAAAAGGCTTTTGTAATACAGCTTAAAGTACTTCAACTTTATTGTGCTTCATTAACTATTGAGCTTCAGTGACTATCATTAGAAAGGCTGCTTTCTTTAAATCTGAACTGCCATTCCCAAGTTTAGGTGCCCACAGCAGATACTAGTTATCCTGCACAGAAGAATATTCCTGATATTCCTAAACCAAAATGTCTTACGGTATCCATACAACACAATACTCATGGCTCCTATTAATAATAATATTCTATTACACTGAACAGGTAAAATAAATAATTTCTTCTCACAAATCTTTGTACAAAAAATCAGTGACTTAAAGTTAAATAAAATAGGATATATAACAGAATGGACGTGTAACACTGTTTTTACCCAAAATATTGATGTAATGAAATTCCACCGTATTAATGGAGATGTATTCTATAGATTGAATACAAAATAATTTGGATTGTTTCCTTGTGGATGAGTAAGCTAATTATGTAGCTCATTGGAATGCTAATGAAATGGGGACAAGTATTTTACTATTCAGCTTCTTAGAGTATTCAAAATTGTTGATTCATTTACAGGTATTTACATAAAAGTTGAGTTCAAATAAACCACTCCTTATGAATTATTGAAGTGACTCTTCCCACCGATGACACAAATCTCTCTTATTCTGAGGGTGTTGTTTTAGCCTCTGCCTCTGCTGTTAAATCCTCAGTGATTAGGGATGCAGCAGAGTAACCTCTCTACAGAGTGGCTGCCCTGGCAAAACATGGAGCCACTTCCATTGCCTGACTAGATAGAAGTCATAAAAATCACCATGGTCTGACTTACTGTAGTTACTTTGGTCTACTTCTTCATCCTCCTTTATGTCAGAGGCTGTGGTGACCTCTTTCAGCCTGCTCTGGTTTTAGACTAAACTCTGCTTCTTCAGCCTTTCCATGTAGGTTATATTGTCCAGGTCTCATCTAGACCCTCTCTGATTGGTGTTTTTTCACTATATTGCCCACTTTGGCAGAGTATGTAATCTGAGGCCACATTAGCAGCATTTCAAGCAAAAGAATTACTTCCCGTGCCCTTTCTGTATTACGATACCCCTGGAGACCATTTGCCTTTTTAGCCACCGTGCCACACTGGAAACCTCCCAAGCTTAATGTTACTTACAGTGCCCAGTCAACAGCAATAATCAACGTGATGTCATCTGTTGGGAGCCCGACTGAGGTCAGGACAATAACCATTGTCACCAGGCCGGCCTGGGGGATGCCCGCAGCACCTATGCTGGCAGCCGTCGCTGTGATACTTTAACAAAGAAAGAAAGGAATAAGCTTTACCAGTGACTGCGGCGTGTTTCTACAGTTGTACGAAACCATAATCCCTCTTACACGAGCTACTGCACAGAAGTGCCAGTGTTTTGTGGACAGAAGCCAGATCAGAGAGCAAGACCGGGCCAAACTGTCTGCCCAGTGCTAAGTTCTCATGCTCTGCCTTCGCCGCTTGGCACTGGTGCGGCAGTTCTGTTGCCTTAACATCGTGCGGAGAAGGGGGGGCAGCCAGGCTGTGGGCTTCTCTGAGTTCTCTCAGCTTCCCCTGTGCGCCGTGTGCCACGAATCTGCCAGCTCCCAGCGCTGCTTTGCCCTTGGCAGCAGCTCCCAGCAGCCCTCTCTGAGTCAGCGCTGGCCGTTGCTGTGCCAGGCACATCCGCGGCTGGCTGCGGCCAGGGCCTTTCATCTCAGTCCTGCGCAGAGAGCCCGGGCCGAGCGTAAAGAACCCGGGCCAAGGGTGAAGTCCTTGCATAGCGCGTGGCTTTGCATACTTGGATCTAAATATGAAGCAAGTGTGAATGTGACTTTACCTCTTCAGTTTCTGGAAAGTATTTTTACTTGACCTTCACACCATTTTTTTAGCCAGGCAAGCAGAAATGAATGGGAGACCAGGGCAAGAGTGGACCTGGCAGGATTAACATTTTTTTCACGATGATATTTTTAGGAGAGGGATTTCATTCCTTTTTCCAGGAGCAAAAGTGACTGGATATATTCATTTCCACCCATTTACCCACTTCCAAGAGCTAGGCCATCCAGTAGAAAGACAAAACCCAAATGTTGACAACTGTAAAAGGATGACATAAAGCTGGTAATCCACTGCAGTTACTAATCCAGAATTTCAGAGCTTTTGGCAAACTGTTAGGCCTCATTAACCTCTTATGATGGAAAATGAGGGTAACAGTATTCATCCCTATGGGAACTGAAACACAGATACTCAGTGTCTCGCTCACTGCTGTCCAGTGTACCAGGAGAGCATCAATAAGTATCTGTAGGTATTTATACCTAGGGCCCTTTCCTGTAATAAAAAAACACATTTGGATGTGGGTGTGATGGGAAAGGAGAAAGACTTAAAACCACATTTTGAAAAAGTTAGCTTGTATAGCAACCTCATAGATTTGTCATGAGCAGAGTATAGATAGAAAGGATGGGGCAGAAGCTCAGTAGATGAGTAAGAGAGAAATATAATGAACGTTAAAAGGTTCTCTAGTTAGTGCTGTAAATGGGCTAGCTGATCAGGACCACTTCTGCCTCCTAAGTCAGTTCAGGCCACAAAATCTCATTACTTAGTTGGGGGCAAAATCACGAATATTTAACTAAGGTTGTACAGGCAAGATCCTTTGCCATTCCATTTTTACCTTAATGTAGATATTTCTTTCTACAATATGCTCAGTTAAGGGGAATAGCATCTTTACTCTGGAAAATCTTTACTGGATTTTACAAACTATGAGCAAAGTAGACTGATTATTTTTCTAGTGTTTTTCCCCTCTGGCAGAAGTATCCTGGCACTCAGGAATATTTGAATTTTAAATCTCCAAGACCTGGGACAGGTTTGGCCCATAGTATACAGTTAGAATTTGGCTTCAGATGTTCGAGATACTGAATCCACTGTGAGTTCTTATTTACATCCTTCTTTTGTGAGGGAGTCTCTTTATTTCTTTTCCTTTCTTGGATTTTTCTCAATCTTCATGTGTATTTTCCTTCTACTATCTTTAGTTCTGCCTGGTCCTTATGTACTAGGACTATTATTACTATTACTAAATTATTATAATTATTACTATTATTATAATTATTACTAAACTACTATTACTCCCACTTAATATGGGGAGTGAAAATAAAGAGATAAAATGAGGTTCTGCGAAGAGAAGACTAGAACATACCCTCTTTCCATTTACTATCACTCTCCTCCTTCATTGTTCTCTAACTCAAGGTGTGTGTAATGTCTGCCCATGCCCTGGGCCATATTCTAGGACCACATGCTGAAAACATCACCAAATTAAAATTCACCAAGACTAAATTTTAGCACAAGGTCATTTCAGCAGTTTTCAGAGAGAGCAAGCAAGGGCTCATATGGGCACAATTTATTTCTTCTGTTTCTAGTCTAACCAGATGATGCCAGAAGCCCACTAGCAAACTCCAGCTGCCATCTGGGGTTAGTTTCACGACTCTCCTCTTCTTGTCGTGAAGTCCAGCAGAAGATGGACAAGGCCCAGCCATGTAAATGGGACAGTGATGAGCTCACTGGGTGGGTAGATAAGCGGATGTCAAACATGTTGCACAAGGCTCTGCCTATGAGGAATGTTTTTCTAATCATTTGTTCCCTGCTGGAAACCTGCAGGTTTCAGTCCCCGAGGCATTCTTTGGCAGCCACTGGAGTCCTTCTGGCAGTAATTGTTCAGCTGGATCTTCTAGTCTTTTGGATCCATTACAGACCCCTCCAGGACAGATGATGCAGCTATAGCACTCACTGCCCACTGAAAGCATGGTCAGTTAGGAAGTTTGCAGCTTTAGCAAGCAGCAGAGAAGACATTGGAAAAAAATATCTGAGTGATATGACTTCTTCATGAAAACCTGCCCTGAAAGTAGCATCTGTCCTCCTTCCCTGTTCCCCTACTCCTCCAAGGTCTGACAGAGAGCTTCCTAACACACACTCTTCCTTGTTATCTGATACAGGACTTCCAAGCTTGCATTTTTGAACTGTTTTCCTCTCATGTAAAGATGCAAACCAGATTTAAAGTTAAAACCAAGCCTGACATTTTAAATAGTGCTTTAAACACCACTAATAATAGCAAAATGTTCCAGTCGTATCAGATGATCAATGGGTTGCCTAAAAGTAAAAATCAGACAGTTACCCTCAAACAGAAACAGGTTTCCTGGTGTCCACATGGTCCCATTGTACAGTCCCAGATCTCTGCATCACTTAAAAATAACCATCTTACAAGGAATGTCACCTTTGATGATAACAAAGATTACTTTTGTTCTGAACAGTGCTACGTCCAAGAACTGTTAAGCGTCAGGCTCGACAAGCCAAGCAAACGGCAGCGTGTGGAATTTGAGGTTTGTACCTTATAGTGATAATCTGCCCGAAGTCCAGCTCGTAGTTGTTGACTTGCGCGATGAAGATGGCAGCCACCGCCTCGTAGAGCGCGGTCCCGTCCATGTTGATGGTGGCTCCCACGGGCAGCACAAACCTTGCAATCCTCCTGTCCACGTGGTTATTCTCCAACAAGCACTTGAAAGTGATAGGCAGCGTGGCTGAGCTGCAAAAGAGCAGAGGAGCACACATGGAATGGAATGGGTTTTATTTCGGGGGGATAGAACGAACGGTAGCAAACCCTCTCCAGGGAGGGTGAAGTTTGCCCTAACCATCTGAGCACTGCTTCTCATTGCTTGGGCTGCACGGGTACTCACTGGCTGTGTAGCTCACTCCTTTGCTTGAGGGAGGATGAAGACAGTTACATGTATAAATGAGAGCTAGTGCAAATTTTGCTTCCTCAAAAATAAAACCGTTGTTATCTCTTCCCCTCTTTGCGAGGAGAAGGGACAGAAATCCCACAGAAGCACAGCTCTGCACTCGAATGCAGGACAAGGGAAACACCCTGTGCAGCTTATTAGTAAAATCCTGAAAACTTGTGCACTCACAGTTTCTAAAAAAGTTTCTTTCCAGGCCTTCTGAAATAGAAAGCCATTTTTAAACAGCGAGAGTAACCCTAAACCAAGGAAAGGTATAAAGCAAGAAAGGCTCTTAACTCCCTGTAGGGAAATGCTATATAAATGTCCTTGGGGATTGATCCAGCTCTCACTGCATATTGACAGTAATGATCAGTTTAGACAGTGAATTATAATGACAGTCAGAGTTTACAAGAGATTGGAATGCTGCTTGAGTTAAACTCTGAAACATCCCAGTGGGCAACAGCTCTGACCAAGAAACTGCTCCTTCTTTTGCCACAGAATGCATGAATGCAGTAACATCCCACCTCACACAAAAGCAGGTTCTTTTTTCTGCAGGTGGTTAGGCAAAGAGCTTTCCAACAGCACAGCTAAAGAGAAAAGCTACAGACCAAGCTCCCCTATTCAGGGCTGAATAGACAATCCTATTTCCTCTCTGGGACAGGTCTGTTCATGTCCCTTGTGTGATCATCTAAGAGTCTCCTAAGTGCAAGTCTAATAATAATGTGTACATACGTAAATGAGATGTAAATACGTACACGTATGGAATGGTATGGAATGGAGTGGAATGGTATAAGACTGACAGATACTCATTTTCAGATGAGCTTGACCCCTTCCAAACTTCAATCCTTGATTCAGACTCTCTAAAAAAATCTGATTTTTGTTTTCATCAACTGAGACAATTAATTAAACATTATCAGGTCATAAGTGTCCTTGTTTTCAATAAGATGAATGCATTTTTAAATAGTAACACACCTAAACATGTTTGTATTTTATCAACCTTTTTGTTACAATCTGCATTTTGCCTTATGGTGTCATATCCACTAATAAGTCATGAGTAATGAAAAACTGCATTCAGGTGAGTGAGAGAGGATTTTTTATGTCACATTGTTTTGTATGGAAAATAAGTAATACCATTGAAGAAAATAGACAAAGGACAAAATGTTTTCATTGTTATGATACTTAATGTACTGCTCAGTATCTGAGAGCATTTAAATAGATGTAAAACAGCAAACTCCTTCAAAATCATTCCAAAGTTACCCCATTAAAGACATAAGTACTTACAGGGGAAATACTGGTGTCATGATACAAAGGTCTTTAAAGTTCTGTTCTCATGTGATCTAGAAGTCATAAAATGTAGGTGTCTTTCCACTAGCTGGGGCAGTTCAGATCACTTGGTGTTTGTGTGTTGTGAGCCTCACCTCAACACGTGGCTCCGATACCTAATCTTATAATGACCATTATCTGTTCTTAATTGAAGACGATACATTTGATCTACAAATTCTTTCCCAGTTGTTACAAATAACCTACAAAAGCACAGAGAGTTCCTGAAAAGCCGGCAATCACAACCCCAAGTTTGCAGGAATGCATTAGCAAAATGTTTCCAGCAGTAGGAGTTGTCATTTTGTATTTGTGCAAGCTGTTGTTTGGGGAAAGTAACAGTGTTTGGAATGGAAAAGTAGCTTCCTGCAATAGGAACACAAAAGAAAAATGACAAGTTTATGCTTGCATGAGGATGTCTCTGCTTTCAGTAACCTTTTAAAGTCTGGCTGGTGAATGATTTACTACAGACTGACAGTCACTGCCCTGAAACAAAATGGACAAAAGTATGCAAATAAACAGAAAGGGCAAGGAAGCAGTAGAATAGAATGATTACCTCTGGTACCTGAGGTATGTTAAACGTTTTCATTCCAGCAGTCCTAATGTTTAATCAGTATTTCCTTTGAACAACAAAACCAGCAGAACATAATCCCCCCCCTCAAACTACACATCAGATGATGTTTCTCTCTGGGGCATGCGCATAACACTTCAGTCATTTGTGAATGACTGACATTCTCTCTGTCTTGTGTACCCTAAAATGTTGATAAAACAGAAGGGTGAGGCTGGGGCTCACAGATAATGTAGAGCAGATCCCCCTGGTGCAGCTGCAGCTAGGAACAGACTGACACAGTGGCACTTGTAGATGTTCTTAACTACAGGCATGGCCAGGAAGCAATTACTAAACTTATGTTCATTGTCAGCTACTTCAGTTGTGGAGGTTTGCTTCTTACGGGTTTTAAAGGCCATTCTTCTTACTGTTTGCCTTGGCCATTTGTCTTTTCTGTAACAAAAGCCTGTCTAATTTATTTGAGGGAAAAAGAGGAGAAAAAGCTAACCGTACAAGTCTTTTCCACCTTGCTCACACTTTGACATTCCAGAATTATAAACCTCAGTGTCTTCCTGTTCTGTGGGCAGGGACCTGAGCTGTGGAATACTCAAAATTTTAACTGCCTGACATCTTCCCATTTGGTTGAGATGTGACAGAGACTGTGCAAAATGATCCCATAATGCCAATAGCAAATAATAGCAGCAAAATCCCTCTCTGTTTTCACTGCTGTGAACACCATGTTTGACACTGGTTTTGCAAGAATCCAACTTCTAAACTTGTGCATTATCTCAGAGAGTCAAGTGTTTCTTTCATTTTCATTTTATGCTGTTGGAAGTAAAATTCCTAGGGCACATAACCAGACATTGGTTTCATTGTTTATTAAATATTATAATAAAAAAGAAAATGGGCAGAATGTAAGTGCAATGATGATGAAAAACACTGTGCAAGATATTGAAAGGAAACAAGTTTCCAGGTCATAGATTCTTGTACCTTCCCAGCACAGGCAGCTACTCCATACAGTCTCACTCAAATTTATGACACTGCATCTTAGAGCTAGTTGATTGTCTGTCCTAAATATTCCTATTGAAAGGCTTTCCACATCTCACTGTTCTGATGAGAAATGGACTCTTTCCAATTGACACTAAATTTGCTTTTATGTTCTTTATGCATTTCTCCTTGCACAGATCAGTCCAGCTCTTACAACACGTTTTGTTAGAAATCAGTTTTGTCCCCTCTCAAGCCAGTCAGATTTTTTAGACTCTTCTCTTGCAACATTTCTGCTTTACATCCCTAACTACCCTTTCAGCACCTGTTTCAATCTGAACTTTTCCTGAATACAGGTGACAAAACTTATGTGGTGTGTCCTTGGAGAGGTTATCTTGTTCCATAATGGTTCCTTTTTACTCATAAGGTATCATCTGGCACGTAACAGAAAATGTGTCTTATCTAAGGCTTTGGCTGTTGGGCAGTTACAGGTGGAAATGAAAAAACCAGTGCATGTAGTGTCATTTTTGAGTTATATTTTATATATATAGCATTTCAATGGCTGAAGAAAACAATTCTCAAAGAAATACTTTAATTTGTCTTTCCTGTTAAATGGGTGAAATTTGTTTTCTTGAAAGCTGTTTTATCTCATGTTAAACAATGGAGCAGTAACATGAAATCCTGACATGTAACATTTATTAGGAGGAAAAAATACTCCGAGGATTGATCTTAATCTGTTAAGTCTTTTAAATAAAAACTGTCCTAAAGCTTTCGGCTAAGAGGAGAAGTATCTTTTCCCAGCACTAACTCTAACAATTAAAAATACATTTTTTAAGTCTTATCTCAATTTTGGGATAAAATGCTGCAGCTGCAGAGACTGTGCATAAGCTAATGCTGGATCAAGCCAAGCTCTTTCTAGTGTGAGCCACAAAGACAGCTAGTCACTCTGGAAGAACAGCTGGTCAGTGTGCTCTGTTTATCTTATCATTCAAATGCATTTTGATATTTGCTCCAAAAAATCAACAAACTGATCTCATCGCCCTTTTGCTAAATCTGCCTTGAATTTACACAGTGCAACAGCCAAGATCTTAGTATTTCATAAGCAGCAAAACCCTTGAAAAACTAATGGTTTTTTCATTTGTCTTCAGAGAAGATGAAAATTGCTTCTTTTGATGGGTTGTAGCACTGAGAAGATGCTGCTTTAATTCATTGATGATATGGAAAGGTGAACTAAAGAAAAAAAGAAAATTCCATCTTGCCATGGGAAGGAGGAAAGCTAAAATCAAGAAGACTTTTGCCCATGGGCCAAATATTGCTTTTTCAGTACAGTGAGAGGTGACAAGATTGGGGTGATGTGGGGGGCAGAAAGCAGCAGCTCAGAAATCCACAGCTCTGCAGCCGGAACACCACAGAGCCGGGCAAGGTGGGCAAGGGCAGCACGTGCTGCACAGACCTTCCTGAGGTAGCAGAGAGGAGCTGTGTACATTGCCATGGACTCCTGCTGCCAGAGCCAGCCTGCACTGGGCTTTGGCTTCAGGGGTTGGCTGGCCAGGTGCGTGGTGCAGGGACTCACTGCTAGGTGTAGGGATGGAGTTCACTGCACCCTAAGTGATGCATAAAAGGAATAGGAGATCTCCTTCTTCTCTGTCCCTGCCTCTCTGGTACTATCTGTGCAAACCGAAGGATTACTGTGAGTGGGATTTCTGGAGGGATGCAAGGGGATTGAGAATGGGTTCACTAAAGGGAGATGGCTTGAAAGAATGTTCAGATTCAATAAAATCATTGCCATGAGATGGCTGTTTAGTGGCTTTCAGGTTCCCTTGTGTTACGTTCTCGGGTTTGTATATGGTATTGTTTTTGATTCTTGTGGTTTGACTTCTAGCTTAAAAAGCAAGCTTTCCACAGGTGCAGACTAGCTGGAATGAACGTCAGGACACTCAGCTCTGGGGTTTTTTCTATCTTTAGATGTAGACATGAACTGACACAGAAACATCCCCAAGAAACACATCAGTATGCTTAAAACCACCTCTTTGTTCTCCTCTAAGATGATCTGAAAATCCAATACCCACATTCTGAGTGTTATATAATGCCCCTGTGGCAAGCATTATTTAACCAAGTACAGATGTGTTGACTGTCAGGAGAAGCAGCGATTCTGTCCAGCCCCGATTACTTGCGCATGTTCTGTTGGCAACAGCTCAGTTATGAGCAGTATCCATTCCTTTCTGTGTAACAAAGGTGAAAAGTTCAGCTATCTCTAGACAAGGCACTGCTATTTGAGCAGAAAAACATTAAACCCAGGTTGGGCCTGTGTTGGATTTGCAAAATATACACGCTGTTAAGAAGGGGAAAACTGAGCTAAATCCATCAAACATGTACAAGTCCCAAATCCCTAAGTTCAGAGACTTTCCCCAGGACTCCCCTTAACTTTGGTGTCACATGAGTTTCTGACAAAAAAAGATACTACAGCTGCAGCAAGTCCTGCTGCTGGTTCTTGACAGACTGAGCTGCCAGCTGGTGCCAGAGCTCTGGTCCCCAACCACCCCCTCCCTGGGCCTTGCACAGTGGAAGGGGAGAGAGGTCTGTCTCAAAGCACTTGATATCCCTGGGAGATGCGCTCTCTCCTGGGAGTCAGCCCAGGAAAGTCAAAGTTAGCACAGGTTTAAGGGAAAGCTGAATCCCCCATGTATTCCTCACTCTCAGTTGGCATCTCACTTCAGCCTGGGGTAAGGAAATGGGGCTGGAGAAAACCTCGAGCAATGATTGGTTTTCCCTGAAGAGAAGTCTGCAGAGACACCTCTCTCTCATCAGTTCTATAGGTTGAGATGTTTGTTTTCTGGCTCTGCCTGATGCCTGCCTAGCTCTCCTCACCACACTGGCTTTTGAAGCTCTTTCCTAGGAGCCCAACTCTCCCACTGAGGAGCTAAGTTCCAGCATGAACCGTGGGCATCCTGCATGGTTGAAAGCTGCCTGAAAGTTAAGCTTTGCAATGGTGATTCGCTGTGATAGCGTGTGAGCTAGCTCACATTTGCTGGAGAGCATGCATGTTCTTTCCTTATGCTTCTACAGATAATTGAGAGACAAAAATAACACTTAAAAATTCTCAAATGAACCACTGTTGGACTTCCTCCAAGTAGCAGTATAACTTAGCCACTTGTGTCTAACTGGGAATCAAGCCCCTGCATCCCTTTGTAGACCTGGTTGTGCATTTTGGTGACTGCATATCATGTCTGACTTTTTGTTTTATTGCTGGGATTGATGATACTGGCATAGGAACATTTCTAAGCTCTAAATATACCAGAAGCAACTTGGACCTGAATATACTATGAACAGCAAAGAGGGCACTTCATGATTGTAAAGTGGCTTGGTACTCTCAGAGCTAGAGGCAGAATAAGGAGATGAGGTCCAATGAAGAAACAACGAACTGCCTTGATAGGAAAAAAAAAAAGCCCTGAAAGTTTCCAGACCAGTAAAGGACTAGTAAACTGGTTCTAAAATCAGAATGCAGTGCTGATGCAAAATAAGGAAAACAAAGAAAAGAATATGGTTTTGAAAATAGTGGAATATGTGCTGATTTTTTAAGTCTTGAATAAACCTCCCTTATTAAAGGGGTCTGTGCTGTTGAAGAAGTTGGTTATTTTTGTTCATATTAACAGAAAAGAAAACGACAAAGTCTTCTACAGATACTAAAGATAGAACAAGGAACAAAAACTTCAAAAACTACAAAATCTTCTTTTCCCTAAAAAGAGAAAACTTCAGATAAGATTTTTAAGAGCAAGTCTCTGTCTAGGAAAAGAGAATGAATGGAATGGCAGAGATTAAAACCCCTGAGCTGTCAGCACTAGAGTTCTTCAGAATTCTGAGAGGAGCAGGGCAGATAGTCAAGTGTGTCAAATGTGAACCTGATGAGCCTCTTCCAACATGAACATCTTGGAGTGCAAAATTAGCATCTTAATCTCAAATCTGGGGATGTGACGATATCTCAAGCTACAACCTTTTTATATCCTAATAAAAAAAAGCTTAATTATTTAAGCCTAATCAGAGTTTAAAACACCACCCAACATATATTTTTTTCTTGACTGTGTATTTCACAGTATGTTGCTCTTTACAGGTCACTTTTGAGCAAACTTTTATATATGAAAACACCTTGTAAAATGAAACATAGTGGAAAGCCAATACCTTCCAACTGTACTGAAATAATCATTCCTTCCTCTCCTTTCTTTTAATTCCTCTACATTCCTTCTGCTCTGCATCCTCCTGCCCTAATCACTGTGCATATATACATGGGAGAAACAGCCATCAGCATTTGACCTTCCTGCCCCAAACTACCTTGTCAGTCCTTGGTATAACTATACTGAGCCTGATCAGGCCACTGAGCCAGGGATAATAGTTTTAGGCTCTTTTCCCCAAGTCTGGCACAACTCTAGTACAGGTTTCCTCTTTTTCATTAAACTGGAGACTATTTTAGCACTGAAGGGAGTTACCACATCACAAAGTAACGTTTTATAACAGAAATAGGTTTTGCAGAAGATTATAGCAAAAATGAATAATATCAGCCTAATCTGAGTTCAGGGAAGTTACTCTCTTACTTCACGTATTTATTTGCTTAGATAATTCGCAGAAGAGTTCCAGACTTGTGCAAAAGCCACATATTTATTTATCAGTGGTGATGCCCTACACAAAGCCATATGTGCTGATTACATACGGCCCTTATATCAATATTTGTTTGACTGTTTTCCCAGGACTTTTTTATCTATGTGTCATTCCTGTCTTTTCCTTCTGTAATCCAACCAATTACAAATAAACTTCATTTCTAAGTAGGTCGCTCCATTTTAGGAGAGATTATGTGAATTCTTCCTCAAGGAGCTTGGAAAATTATGGAGAAAAGTAAGATGAGAGGCACAAGGGATAAGAAGCTGATACAATGCTGTTGCCTGCAAGGATATGTTAGTCATTAGAGCTCAACTTATTACAGAAATTATTATAAGATGGAAGAAGGAATAAGTGTTTGTAGATGAAGTACACCTCACTCATTACTGTTAATTAGAGTAAATATTTTGGGGTTAATAAAAACTTTTGATATTTCATGATGTTTCTTCATAAATAGATGTTCCCAATTGATGATGTATTTTTTACTAATTACTAATTTGAGGCCTAAACTAGGTAGATGAAGGTAGGTGTGTGCCACTAGCTGTCATCATTTCAAAAGATGGATAGGAATTTCATGTTTTCCAGTCTCTGTAAAAGGACAATAATAACTTCAAAAATACAAAAGCAAAAATCAGATAAAAGAAAGGTATCTTTTCCTTTCTGTAGCCCTTTTCCTTTACAGCTGACAGTAGAAATGATAAATATGTAAGATGTGCTAAAGAGACCTATTTGCCTGGCATTCTCCACTTGTATTGTGGCTTTTATTACCCCATAAAAAGAGGTCATTTTCATAACCAGTTCTCAAGCTGTTTCCCATTTTCACTGTTCAGCTATGGTTAAAACTCATTGTACATCCTCCAAAAAGGATGCAAAAAATATTATTCCTTAAGCAGAACAGCTAAATACTTTCCCAGTGCTGGACAACAGTTTGCAACCACAGTCTTTGCTTAATGTCCCAAGAAACAAAGACTTCAGATGAGTAGAAAGGCTAAAACGTTTCCATATGACTGAACTAGGAGGTTCTCCACTAATACCAAAAATGAAGTCTGGACAAACCTTAATATATTTTAACTTTGTAGAAACACAGTGTTTGGGTTTGTGGGAAAATACTCCTATTTCCTTTCTAGTCCTCTAAGAAAATACATTTTTGGCCGATATTTTTTAAACTGAGGGAAAATAATGTGACAAACATTGTTGTCAAATGGCTCCCACACACAACACCCAAACGTTGAGACACATCTTTTACAAATGAAGCAGTGAATTTGACCCAGGCCATTGTTCAGATTCAAATATATCTGCTCCAGTACAGCTACCGTGTGCTGTTCCCAAGAGCAAGCTGGAGTAAGGATCTAGCAAGTATTTTGTTGCATCTGTCTACAAACTGTATAATACCTGGAGGACGTGGCCAGAGCAATGAGCAAGGCTTGAAGAATCCCTCTGATGAAGACAATGGGGTTCTTCTTGGTGATGAAGAAGTACATCATTGGCAGAATAAACAGCCCATGCACCACCAGGCCGCAGACCACTGTAATGGCATAGAAACCCAGCTTCTTCCCAATGGCTGAAGGGTCATCCATCTCCAAGATCTTACCAGCAATTAGGAACACAATTCCAAATGGAAAATACCTGAGCAAAAAGAAAGAGTGTTACTGTTAGGAGACAGCTCACTTCCATCAAACAGTGTGAGCTGAGAAATCCTTTCCGGTAGCAGTGTAGTAACAGCAGCCTGTCTGGAACTGGCATAGCTGGATTCTGTTGTTTTATCAGACTAAGCTTCTCTCTCACACACTTGAGGAGCGTGCCCAAAGCACTGGGCTGCACAATCTTCTGTGTGGGGTACTCCTCAATGCAGCGGAGGTTATGGTGCTGGTCAGGGATGACTATTAAATGGCTTGGTTCAGAAGGCAGCTCTGACTTTAGCTTAAGGCAGGTCATTTACTGGGGAGAAGAGGAATGAGTGCTAAGCTCTGCTCATGTGTTTGTGCTTGTGTAGCTGTTCATGGATTTTAGTTGGAAGCTGTTCAATAAATGTTTATGGTGCCTTTGGAAGACATAGGGGAAACACCAGCATGCACTAGGCACGCTTTTGGACTGCCTGGGAGTTTGATTTGGAGCAGATAGACAGGCAGAAAAATAGTTACTGAGCCCTTTCTGGACTGGATGTGGTGTAGGTGCTTTATCAGAACTGTTGTGCCTCTGTGCATGGCTGGACACAAAGTCGTGGGTGCCAAAAGAGCTTAAGATTTAAAAGAAATAAAAAAAATCTGGGGCCATCCAGCCACCTTCCACTTGTAGCTGTGCCATCTCCTGAGACTTGCCACTTCCCCTCTCATCCTTTCAGAAATTACTACTCCCTTGGACCCACCTACCCAAGTGATCATTCCCTGACCCATCTCAGTCAGGCTATACTGGGAAACTGGCAGCAAAGGCAGAATGCTGGTACTGGGATCCTCCCCATGGGCAGAGCCACACTGTGGGACCTTCTCAGGGGTGAGGAAGATGCTAAGCGATAGTTTTTGTTGTTGCCAGTCACCTACAGTTGCTCTGCTCTTTGAGTTGGCAGCTCCAGCTGGCTTGCAGTGTAATTTAGGATTGCTCTGGAGGCTTTTCCCAAGTTAGATAACCTAGGACTGTTCATTGAGGGCTATTCTGCTGACTGGAGACCTCCTGAGTGCCAAGCACTCTGGGTCTGTCATCTCCAGTGAGCTGTTCCCTGCAGAGATAGCCAAGCTAGCAGCAACCACACTACCAACAGCACAGCCACATCAGCACAAGAGCCCAGCTCTCTTCAGAGCAAGCTGCAGCCACGCGAGTATTTCCAGGGGAGCAGTGCTGTCAGGGATGGAAGTACCAGCTTGAGCATCTCAGCATGCTTCTCCTTGTGTCTGGGCTGGGTGTGTTCTAACACCTCTCAGCCTGCTGGAGGGTTGGCAGTGCCCCGAGTGCATGCAGCTATAGCCTGTTTTGTTATTGCAGAGTAATATACAGAGTGCCTCTCTCAAACTGACACTGCATGCCAGGGTCAGGATGTATGTGTGTGTATCTTCCTTCAAATACTGAGGCCTTGCAAAGCTAAGGTTAAGTGCACCTTAATTTATTTCCCTGGAAATAAGTGTATGAGATTTCTGTGCATCCTGTTCTCTTGAGATTTTCTTACTCTTTTAAACAAAATACTGATTTTCTTACTAAAACAGTTACTTACCAAACAGCAACTGCCACTATCTTCATGACAGATTCGTTTAAACACTGGCAAAAGCTGACCAGAGGAACACCACTGTTGCCCATTCTTCCCAACATTATACCTGCAAACAAAAGCATTTAGGTTCAGTTTCTCAGGTGCCTTCATGCAAAGCCCCAGTGCTTTCCTTCCCTGGTGTAATTCAGAGTGAGCTAAGTGGGAGATGACTGGGTGAATATAGATCTTCAGGAGGTATAAAGAGACCTGGCATCTGAAAATCTCACCTTAGACAAACACAAGAGCTCGGGGAAGCCAGGCCACAGCCTTGTGCTTTGGCTCCACACAGGCAGCTCTCCCCTGGCTGAGTGGCATTATTTTTTTGCAATTCCCTGATAATTTCCCTGTGGAGTTACTTTTGGGCTGTAGATTTAGCCCCTCTGGTAGTAAGCCCGTTTCCTTTACTATCTTTTCATAGACCCCTCAACAGGATGTACCTGCTGGTACAAAGACAAACTGGAAAACATTTCTCTAGTGCAGGGAACTGTCTCTGCCTGCAGTCTGCCTTGCTGCTGTGCACCGTGTACAACTGGGCAGCAGCCCTGAGACTCCCAGGGCAAAGCCAGCGTTGGAGGTTCGGAGGAGTTAGGGCTTTCCATCTTATTTTAGTAGTTATCTGTCTACATAACAACAGCCAACCCTCCTGATCAGTCAGGTTTGCAAACTTGGGGGAGATAAGGAAATGCAAATTCATGTGAAGAAAAGCAAAATTAGTCTGTTCAGACCAACCAGCAAAGAAGAAAGCAAATAAAACCCCCATTTACATGCATCGAGTGCTCAGAAGGGAAAAGAAAATAGTTCTGGGATGTGTCACCTAACCATATATTCTCCAGACAATGTTGGTTTCAAGTAATGCATATAAATAGACATCATTTTCCTATTTTATTACTTTTCTCCCACCACTGCCTGAAAGGATTCTGACTGAGTTAACTGCTCAGGGGAGCACTTCAAAAGCTGGCTGCACCAAGTGAGGCTGCCTTCCAAGGGAGCTGAATGAGGAAGCAGGGGCTGGGAGTGGGGTGCCTGCTGCCACTTGCTCTGGATATGCAGTGTCCTTGCTTTGAGCAGCAGCCTGGGCTCTGTCCCTTGGAGCCCACAATGCCTTTGAGAGCCAGGTTTCAGCCAGCGTTGCTTCCAGAGCAATCCCTTCCTCGGGCAGGGAGGGAGGCTCTCAGCTGTTCTATCCAGGGATTTCACAACCACACTGCATTCAAGATGTGGGTTTGTAAGCCTGTTAATAGTCATCTAAGCTGTAACTTTTAGGTCAGAAAACAACACTTTTATTAAGCATGTTGCTCATCTTTGGTAATGAGATATTAAATATAGTTCAGCTCTTCTAGCCTGGTTGGTGGCTCTTTAGCAGTCTTGCCTTTTAATTCTGTAAATTCTGTTAATTCTGTGGTCTTGCCTTTTAATTCTGTAAAATGCAGAACAATTCATTTTACAGTCATAACAGAAATTTGCTCTTTAAACCACTGTCCTGCCTAAGCATGTGGCTATTGGTGGGGACAGATGGGAGTGGGCAGGACTGAGGCCTTCTGTCTGCAGCCCTGATATACCAAGTTCCATTTCAGTGTAAACATTTTTGGTGTGATGAATAATAACTTAAAAAAAAAAAAAAAGGAGCCAAATCTACTAGTTCCAGACCTGATTTTTGACCCCTTGTTCTGGTATGAACCATAAAATAATAAATACAGTCAAAGATGTTTTATGGAACTACCTCTGCAGTCCAGATTAATTTCCAAGAATAAATTTAGATAAGGAAAACTTGATCAACATTTCCTTGTGAAAATCGTGAGAAATTTGTGATCAACTAGGGCATGTTTGTTCAATTCCCTCTTCCAGATTCACAAACATAACACCCATGAAACCAAAGAGTTCCTCCAGTGAGTGGAACTGAATAGATTAGCCAGACAGAAGCTCTTCGAGTCCACTGGTGTATGTAACTATCAGCACTGCATGATGGTGAAAATAAAATCAAAAAGTTTCAGTCAAAGAGAAGATTCACAGATTTAAAGCTAATAAAACATGAGACCTTTGTAGCTCACCGATTTGGGATATCACTGAGGCTCATTATCTGAGCTGGGTTCTTACAGAGATAGCTGACAGTTATATTCTGCATTATTCATGTGTAGATGTGACTAAGAATGGGTAAGAACAACAGCCAGGGCTGCTCTCAGGGCTAATTTTATGCCTGGTAGGGAGAACTTTAGGCAAGGAATTAGTCTGGGAGTGGGTTTTTCTTGGACTGCCAGCTGCACGGGGTGGAATGTCCCGGCATGAGAGCAGGGGGGGTCTCCTCCTGATGCCCCCTCAACCAAGAGCAGGAAGCTCTTTCTTCCTGTAAAACAACACCTGCAGCTCTGGACACTAGAAGTGTGCTAACCTCCTGGGCTTTGGAAAGAAAGGCTGCTACAGACTTGTTTATTTCAGAATTTCTTGCAACTTTGTCTGGATTTTTTGCTACTGTCCAGAGAGTGAAACAGAATATTGGCAGAGGGGCCGTGGGTCTGACTTGGTATAGTAATTCCTGCCTCCTCTGAGCACACTGTGTTGGTGTTTCTTACAGTCAGGAAGCAATAGTTCATAAATAAAAGTTCAAAATAATCCAGAAAAAAAGTAGAACAAAGCCAGTGTAAGTGCTTCCACAGAAACCAGAACTGCATGGAAGAAAAGTCATCAAGGATTTGAAGATTTATCTTTGGAAGGTTGGGAGAACAACTCTGTAAAAGTCTTGCCTTTTTCCCCACAACGTTTACATAGAGGCAGTTAAAAAAGGTGAATCGGGAAACAAAACAACCTGACCCTTATGATTTTCTCTTAAACAAACACTTGGATTATTACAACCCAAACATGTTTGAGGCTTACCCATCGTGGCAGAGAATATCACAATCCCCAGCACGTTCATCCCGTCGCTAGTGCCTGGTTCTGATTTGTAAATCACTTCAGGGGGAGGAGTGATATCCAAGGCAAAATTCTGGACGTTGGATCCATTCTCATCCTGGACTCCATATATGATAATGCGACGAGTGGTGCTTTCAGATGCTGCTTTGTTAGATTTGATGATGGGAATGCTCTTGGTGCGATACTGAAAGAAAACAAAACAGTTCCTATAATATCCCAGCAGGAATTAATAGTTTAATGAGACCTCCTAAGTGCTGTGTTTCAACAAGGCTTCATGTTAAAGGGAGAAGCTTGAAAAGAAGAGTAACAGCTCCTGTCCCTATGCTGCTAAATCTGTAAAAACAGTAGAATTTTTTGGAAAGCATAGCAAGATGAGTTTCCTGTAGAATCACTGAATAGTTGGGATCGGTAGAGACTTCTACAGGTCATCTAGTCCAATCCTCAAATACATAGAGCTATACACAATCAGTAAATGTATATATATATATCTATACACAATCAGTAAATGTACATATATATATATACAAAATCAGACCTTTGTGCAGCAAACACACATTCTCCTGTTAGAGCTACCTTCCCTGAAGAAATAATTGGGAATGACTTCCTAGAGGTTCTGAGTGCCTTTCTCTTTGCCTCGCCAGAGGGAAGCTTCTCATGAAATATTCCCCCAGGTGAAAGAAATACAGCCGTGCCTCTTGCTCGCTCAGGACTTTTAGATGAGATTTGCTGGCCACATTCCAATCTGAGGAATTACATTCCTCCAAAATACCTTACTTTGTTGCTTTAATTAGACATGGTATTCTGTTTTTCCTTTGCACCGTGTTAATGTGCACTCTTTTTATAAAGAGATTCCAGCTACCCTGTAACTGCAGTCCCATGTTAAGAGAAACCATGCTTTAGGCATCCTGGCATACGTTATTCTGCTTCCCTGCAGCCCCTTTCTCAGGATCCTCAAAGATCTGGTCTCAGGTGGAGATGGAGCTGAAGTAGGTGTACATGTCTACTCTCCAGGCACACTGCATTTTATGCTTGCTTCTTTTGCCTTCAGATACCAAGGCTGCTGAGGCTAATGGAAAGGGACTCAGTAATTCCTGAATGCTGAAGGTAGAAATAGAATCTGCAGTAAAATGCAGTTTCTGTGTGTGGATTCTGTTTTATGAAGATAGGTGCTTTATGTGATGCTGGCTCATCTCTTTCATCACTCGTAAAAGGAATACAGCCACTTACCTGCTTGAATGTGGCCTCAACAAGATTGGCTGGAAACATGTTCCTAAAAATGAACAAATAAAAGAATAATTTCTATGGAACTGAAAACAACTTCTCCTTACTGTGTCTTGGGTCTCACAATAACTGATAAAGTCCATTACATACCCTTCTAGAGAGCAAGGGCTGAATGGCTGAAGAAGACTGCCACTCTTTGCCACTCATTCCATACAGCTGTACCTGTCTGAGCAAGGCTCAACAGAGAGACAGTTCCTCAGAATTAAAGTTTTGGGATTACTTATACATAACTGGAGTGCAAATCCTAGACCCAGAAGCTATAGTTTCAGTTACTGGTTCTGTCACAGTCTCCATGTTTTCACTGGAACAACATAATTGCTATCATTCCCTTTCCCATCTGCTAACTAGGGAGGAGAATATTCCTTTATCCCATTTTTTGTCTTCCTTACTTAGATAATGAGCTGTCAAGACAGAGTCAGTGTTCAGGGATTTATTCTTGAGACCCATGGGTGCTGTAAGCTACTTAGGGACTTGTGAGTACTCCCGTGAGATGATGTTAGTACCTCCTGATACACTTTCATCACGAAAATTACAAGTGATGTAGACTTTACAGTGGTTTGGTCAAGAACTGTTTGCTTTTCAAAAAGATGATCTCATTCATGATTAAAAGAATTGGGAGTAGAGCTGCACAGTCCCTGCTAGATTGTATTTTAATATATTTCTGAGGCTTCAGAACTGAGAGACTGAAGTGAGGCCAGCAGCTTCCTCTCTGCTCGTGGCTGTGAGATTTGCAGTGAGACTGACAGATGATAAATTCCAACAGTGACTCTTGTCATCTTTTCTGACTTTCTGTGTACCTCAGTCAACACTTCACCCAATAATATCTGGAGCTAATTTCTAACTTCTGTTTGAGCTCCATCACTTCTTTGCAGAAAGACACCGAATCCTGATTTGAAATGAAGAGCACACCCTCTGCAGGCTTCGAAGAGGAATCATATCATAGCTGGGAAAAAGGTTAAAAGTCATGTATTTCTGTGAAGCATTTGGGCATCGAGATTTGTCTGATGATTCCAATGGAATCACCTTCAGAACCGATTCACTTTGAGCTCTAGTTTCTGAACCTAGAGGCAGAAGGCAGTGACATCTCAAGCTCTGAGACAGGCCAATAGCTAAGTATACAGAAAAGCCCATTCTCTCTCCAGAGAGAACTGCTGTGTACAGGAACAGTTAAATGCATACTGAACTGAGACATCTTCCAGACCTGCTTTTCCCCTTCATATGCCTGCTGCTGATGGAGTGGCAGCAGGAGCATGGTGTGCAGCACTGCCTTAGGAAAAACTGATTTTATTGCTATTTTAAGTGATCATAATGTGACATTATGGTCACACTTAAAATTATGAGGTAGAATCTGTTTCAGTAGCATCAGGCACTGAGAGCGGTTGCTACAAAGAGATAATTAATTATCCTTTTCAGAGTAAAGCAGAGGGAGAAGAATTTTAATTAAAAGGAAGTAGTACTGTCTAATGATTGAAACAGAAGATTGAAAATGAGGAGGGGTTTTTGGCCTGCTGTGTGAGAACAGACAAGCCACATAAAGGCATCATCAGTAAGGCTGTTGCTTTAGGGTAAACTAGTGTTACACACACAAGTTACCCACAGCAAAGACAGGAGGTTGATGTGCAGCACTTCAGTTACCCTTCTTTAACTGTTGTGGCCTTTCCTTGCCTCAGTGCAGGTGAGACAGTTCTGTTCACCCCTGGTTGCAGCCTGGCGTGCTGCGGGGCGTTCCCGCGGGCTGACAGCGCTCGCTCGCTGTGCTGCACGCCGAGCACCCCCTCCCCCAGTTCACCAGTCCAGCGTACGAGCCCCGGCTGTGGTGGTGAGTGTGTGCAGTGGGGACGTGCTAGCAGAGGCCAGCAGCTTTGGCTGTACAAATCATGGAATCACAGAACGGCTTGGGTTGGAAGGGACCTGTAAAGGACATCTAGATCATCTTTCCATGTAAGGAAACAGGACGTGGGCAAGGGTTAGTTACACTGATGCAGTCCCTTTGTACACACTGTGGTTTAATTGGAACAGTTTAGCTTGCCAGGCTGTGTAGTGATGTTGTTAGCACTGTGAGCAGTGCTGCACATCTGAGTGCTGTGCCACCACCAGCGGAGCTGTCACCCTGCTGACAGCAGCGCAGAGCGTTGGGTCATCTCTGCACATTGTCCATAAAGCTGATGGTTCTCTGGTTCAAATGTCGAGTCTGTAGCCAGAGCAAGCCACAGACAACAGCCAGCTGTGCATCGCTTTCCCATCGGATGCAGACACATCCTTCTGCCTGAGCCCCAGGGGACTGGCTGTCACGGGGGACTAACTGGTGAACAGCTGGATGGGGCTGGACCCGGGAGGCCGGAGAGGATGTTTATGGGAAGGTGAAGCACTGGGGAGAAAAGGCAGTTACTGCCTTACTATGCCTCACAAGGCAATTCTGCTTCCAGACTGTTAATATTAAATCTTCTTTGGTTTTGGTCAGATGGAAGGTGGTACTGGAGTGCACAGTGTTAGTGTGCTGATTGTGCTCTGACGTGCTGTGTGAACATGAAATACTCTGAAGGCACAAATCCACACCAACGATTCCTGCACTGCTCTGAATATGAATGTCACCTATGAGCCATAGCTTCACAAAGAAATATGACTTTAATTGCTGATGATTTCCACTTTCTCCCTTAGTTTTATAGTCCTAATTAGCAGAATGAAGAATTAAGAATGAACAATTAAGACTGCTTGAGAAAGGAAATATCATATGGTTAGTAGCTAGATTAAATGTTAGACAAATTTGTGGAGGATTAAAGCATTTTATTTCTTTATCATTCTTTATCCTGCAGGAATTACAACTACCCACTTAATGCTGGATGCTGGAATTCTCCCAATGTTTTTTAATATATTATGCACTGTGATCCAGTCTTTGAGACTAGCCTTACCAAAGCTACACAATTTATCTAGTGAAGGGCTGACCTGAATGTGTTTGCCAGAGCCTCGGCTTATTTTTTATTTTAAGCTGGTTTACTTGGATTGAGAAAATCCAGTATTAGCCAAAATTTAGTTTTGTTAATTAAAAACATTCAAGAGAGCAATTGGTGGATGAGAACTCTAATGGACTAAAAATGAATAATGAGAAGAAAGTACCAAACCATCACCTAAAGCTGGGAGATGCCTAGGAGTGTTTGTTGGTTCAGTCAGGACTCTTAAACACTTGAGAAAGTCTCACTTCAGGGGTATGTTTTGCTGCCTGTTGATGTTTCCAGACACAAGCTGGATGTTTGGCAAGAGTCTCCTGTGAATGTTTCAGAACAAGGGACTGAAGTGAGACTGGTAGCAGAGGATTTGACTTTTTGCTATGGAACTGGGATGAGGAGGGCTGGCAGGATCCTCACAACTGGCAGCCAGCCCAGCTGCCTTGGGGCAGCCCTTCTGTGGGTCCCTGACCCACCAAACCTGAGCACTGGGGAATGCCAGCTCGGATGGGAGCTTTACTCTAGCACAACATCCAGGCACTTGCATTTGCCTGAACATATTACACAATTAATGGCAGGGTGTTGCAGTCTGTGTCTCTGCCCACCTATCTTCCAGGCATCCAGCCCAGAATTGGATTGGGCCCTGCAGATCTCTGCTGGCTTTACTGCAGTTCTGGACAAGAGAAAGATCTACCCACATGAACCTGGTATCAGGATCACAGAGTGAAACTCTCTCTCTACTCAGAACAAGCACTGTGCTTATCACTGCCATATACTGAATCAAAGACACTGCCAGTACTTATGAAGTAATAATTCAAGCTGAGCTACTGTTCTGTCACCACTTATGAATGCTATTGTGTTTATTCAATTAAAAAAAACTAAGTGGATAAAATGCTTCTAAATTTCCAGCATTGCTTTCAGATAGCTTACAAGATACAGGACACAAAATCGGAGTGCAGGAAACTTAAAGGGATCTGGGATTCATTTCTCTTGTACAGGAAACATTATCTCCAACCTCTGTGGCAGAATTCAGCATTCCTAGCAGAAGTAATTTCACATAATAGTAGGGAATTAAATGCAGTGAATAACAGGCTGGTGTGGAACATTGGTAAATTTAGGTCTAAGACAGGGATATGATTGTAAAATAGAAACTGAGACATTTGGTTTCTGGTTACATAAAAATTTAAGAGCTAGATACTGTCTGCCCTGAGGAAGAACATTTCCCAGAGCATCTTCTGCTTCAGGAGTTCTGACAGATAGAGCAGGAGCATTCAACACAGGCTAGAAGAGTGAATACATGTGAAACTTGAGTATCAGCTCAGTGAGCCTTCCACAGCCCGTGAGCTGGCAGAGTGCTCCTGGCCTGTGTTTGCTGTCACGTGTCTGCTGAACACCTTCTCTGGATACATCCTGCTGTGTGAAGTACAGGCTCATTTGTTCTACTAGCAAATTTGTGAGTCCTTCTCTGAATCCTGTATGGGATAAAGAGATGTATCAAGTTAGAAATGTGTATGTATGACTAAGGCAGTAAGGGTTCTGCAGTTTGATGTCGTGGAATTTGGAGAACATCCTAAGACAGCACCTGGTCTAAGGAGCAGCTCTGAGGATGCAGCTTCCCATTGCACATTGGAGCGCTTAGCACCTCACCACTGCCAGAAGTGGGAGGTCCTCTTTCCTTCTCCATTGTCTCCCAGCAATTAACCTGCCAACTAACACTGCTTGTTTAGTTTTGCTTCCCTAGGTTTCTGACATTTTAGGAAGCTGAATAGAATTAGGAAGCCATTTTTAAGCACAGGCTGTGCCTTGGCACTCCCCCCAGGATGTGGGAGCCCTCTCCCTCTCTTCAGAAGGTTGCTGACTGAGAACTACAGCGATGAAACAAATAGCAGCACTGTTGAAGTGTTTCCCTGCTGATGCTGTTAGCTGAATTGCTGCTGGGATAGCCAGTTTGATGGATAACTTCTATTAGAATTAACAGGCCAAATTCTGGTCGCAGTTATACTGCTAAATATCTGAAATACTCATTCTGTGTCCTGACTACAACATCTGTTAACTCAAAGCATTCAGCTTTTGCAGATCTTATTAATAAGAAATTAGGGCAGCTGCTGTAGCGTAAGAGCAGCCACAGGTACGGCAGATGTCGTTTCCTTGACTCAGAACACCCCTTCCCTCTGTGCTCTGCAGCAGCAATCTGGTTTTGCTCTCAGACTTTGATGTTATCAGTACCTAATCCCTGCCACACCAGACAGGCTTTGGCTGCAGTCTCTCACGCTGTGGAATTAAAGCCACCAGACTGGGCTTTTACTACATATGTGTCCTTGTAATATTTTATTGGCCTATATTTGGGCTGGACATAAAACAGCTGTGGACACACTGCTCTTACATTGGAACTAGTGGAGCTGAGCTTTCACGAATATTGTTTTAAGGCTGGGTATTTGACAGTATTCTAACACTTCAGTGTCTTGCCCTGTTGCTCTGTCCAGCAGGGGTACAGAGAATGTAAAAAAGAAGTCTGAATAGCCTGACAGGACAACCGTAAAGCTTCCTGGTTTTGCAGCTCTGCACAGCACTGTGGTTCCTATTTACTGTAGGCTGAGGTCCTTCTCGGTGACATTGTCTTCATCTAAAAAATCTGCTTGCTTTTGCTGTCCTCTGAATGAATCATCAGCTGTGTAGACTCCTGACTGCCATTACTGTACCACACGAGCCACAAATCCTGTCCTTGGTCCTATGGGAAATACCTTCCCGCTGGTGTCAGTGGGCTCCATCAGGGTTTGCACTCCTGAAATCAAGGGCAAAATTTAATTCAGCAAGACTAAAAAAATTACCTATCACAAGGCCCATGGGACAATTCATCTTGCACATCAGTAGTCACCTCCAGTGCCTCATCTCATTTCTCAGTACCAATCTTACTACCTCCTGCTAAAAGGACCAAAGAAGGCTTTTCCAGAATTAATGAGGCATTTACATCCTCATTATTGTGATAAAAGATACTAATAGAATGCCAAAGTTGCTAATCGTGTGTAAGCCCTTTTGTCTTGCTTGTCTTTTTTTGCAGTTCAGAGCAGAATTCATATTGTGGAAACACTCTGCCAAACACATGGACTTTATCTCTGTCCCCAGTAAGGAATCTGGAGGGTGAACTCCTTAGCCTGCTCTTCTGAAAGAGAAGGTCCTGACACAGCCCTGACAGGGCTTTCTGAGAAAATCATTCTTTGGGGAGGAAGCACAAGTCCATCACATCTTTAGGAATCTTGAAAAGGCTGAAGCCTATCGAAGAAAACATGACGGGCCCAATGCATTTCCACTGTGGCTCTAGCAAGGCAAAGTTATGTCACAAAAAGTGTACATTTACACTGGCAGATGTCCAGGCCAGTTGTCAGCAGGGTAGATGATTTATTCCCCTTTAGTGTCGAAGGTTTCCTAGTGCAGTTTTAACTCCTGGCCCCCCATGCTCCTCCCCACCTGTGACTAAGGCCTCCTGACCAGAGAGCAGAAAGTGCTTCACAGGCCATCTCCCCAGTGTTGTTTTCAGCACGGAATTATCCTTTTTCCACGTTGGTTTCCTTTTGTGCCAAATTGGAACCACACATTTAGGGGCTTCAGAGTGCTTTGCAAAGACTTGAGGCTCAGGCTTTTGTGCAGCTTGAACTTAAAATGAGAAAGAAACAAATACCCGGTCACATACAATGCAGAACAGTGCTGGCACCAGGCTGGTTTTGTGAGATAAAAGAAAATTGACAATCAGAAATGAGGAAAAAATGGTAGTTTGCTGTAGGGGATGGGTAAATATTTCTATCATAGTACACAGTGGCTTTGGGCAAGAGATACATGAACATAGGGCAAAGTTATTTCAATAAGTTCTTTCATAGTTTGAACCCTGGGTCATTCAGCGCGCTCTTAAATATCTTATTTTGTGCAGATACAATTCAGTCTTCAGCTGTAAAGTTTCAAAAGTGTGATTTCTGGTTCTGCACAGCCTGTGTTTTTTCCACACCACAGCAGGTATTGGGTTTCTCCTGTCCTATTTTTCAAGAAACACAATTTCGATAAAATAGAATATAGCCCTTAGCTTGAAAAGAGGGAAAGGAAATGATTTTAAAGAGTGCTCAGGATTCCCATGAAAACATAAATCCTCTACAGTGTTTATATCCTCTTCTAACTATTAATGGTATAAAAAAAATGCCCTCTTGCTTAAGCCAGATTGAGTTTCCTGGTACCTGCTATTAAATGGGATGCAATCCTGAACGTTCACTGGTAAAATGCTCTGACTTATCTTGCCAGTAAACTTCAGAAATGTACAAATCCCTGTGGCATTGGTTAAGGCTTGATTGATCCTGACTGCATTGACTGAATTGCTTTATTTAGAGCTGATTTGAACTGAACAAGCCTGCCATGTCATGCTGTCTGCTTAGACTTGAGAAAATCTTAAACTGTATGTGGGCCCTGCACTTGCTCGTTCCCAGATGTGCATGCACAGCCTTCGATAAGACAGGCATGTGAGCCCCCAGTCTGGCTGGGGTTTGTTTCCTCATGTGACTGTTTATGGTCTTTGCTTGTTTGTTTGTAACCCATCAGCCAGTTTTTCTTGCCCTTGGTGACATGATTTAAATTGCAGCAGAATTTATCCTTTTAAATCAAAAGTATTTTGACAATGTCAGCAGAATGTGGTGGCAATGCTAACTGCTGATGGAAACAGCGTGGTCCTGAGTCTTGTTCTACAAATGTTCATCCACAAGTTATAGGCATTTTCTGTTCTGCTTGTCAGGTGACTGTATATTGCAGAGTTATACAACCCTCACGTTTTGGAGTGAATGCTAGTCCTGTAAATGTGTCCCTTTTCTTCCTTTTGAAGAAAACACTCAAAGTCTGAATTATTTTTAGAAAAATGTTATCTCACCTTTGTGCATTTCTTAACTCAGAAAAGGCTACTAAAAATTCACTCTTCTATTTCTGAGGACAGTACAGAGTTAATTTGGTAATTCACACAGGAAAAAGAAGGTACAGATATGTGTTGATTCATTGCTATTACTTCCAATGAGGTGCCTCAAAAGCCACATTCCTAGAACAAGACTCCTACCAGGTCTTGTATGAGCTGGGAATATTTCCTCTGGCACCACAGATTTTTCTGAACAACTGGGGGTTGGACTAGATGATCTTTCGAGGTCCTTCCCAACCCTTAACATTCTGTGATTCCTCAGCAGTTCTTTTCCATATGTCTTGGTTCTCTAGCTGTAAGCAAGGAAAATGGTCCCTGCCTACCTCACAGAAGTATTGCACATCATGAGAAGAAACCATTAACATTCATAAAGCACCAGGTGTGTTAAAGAGAAAATCCTCCTTAGCCTGAGCGTTCCTAGTTTTAAATATGGAAGACAAGATGCTTTCAAGACCCTTGCAGTGCTTGCACCTGAAACCTTAAATATAATTTGTACATCTGTCTCACATAATAAAGTGGCAGCTAAAGAGAGAAGCCTCAGAACAGCAGCTCCTGCACAGCATCAGCCTCACAGCTGCCTTCGGAATGACTTGGCCTTAGTCTGGATCCTGGCAGGCTGCCGAAAGAGGAGGGCAAGTTACGCAAGGAAGATTCCTGCACAGGTACAAAGGGCAACTACTTAGTTCAGTGGGTACCTTCCACAGGCAGCAGATGTATCTGGTTTAAAACTGGATCAGACTAAAGCAAAAATTCAGACATTTAAGGCCAAAGCAGCGCTAAAGAATTTAGGTGTGAAAACTAACTGAATGTTGCAAATACTTCTGTTATGTCCCATTCAGTGGCCTCTCTCTCCAGACTGAATCTAGGAGGAAATCAGTAGGGGCAGATACACATCCACAGATCCTGTCCCCTATCTCTGGAGGTTCCCTTTAGAGAGGAAGTCTTTCAATTACTGTTGTTTAGTGTGGCAAAAAATGTGTGGCTTGTGGGTACAGTTTTTGAGGTATGAAAATCAGGATGTTGATGAGATTATGTATGACCTGCTGGATGTGAGGGTTAGAGCCATTTCAGAATTATCCAGTACAGTGTCACTGTTGTGTCCTAATAAGTCATAGAACCTGGAGGTTTTATTGCTGGTGTGGTTTTGGGTTTTTTTACATAACAGACAAATATACAGGGGAAGCACCATCTATGAGATAATGCAGAATAATAACGTGGTTATTGATTAATGCTGCAGGTGTTAAGATGGCCATGAGGCTCTGCAGTAGTAGTTTCATTTATTGCTGAGGCAGTACATTCTTTGATTTCTGATTTTAATTTCTGATTAAAGCCACTTCTAAAAGCAAAATCCTCACCTAAAATTACATTTCTAGCAACATCCTCCCTGCCAAAAATTCCAGCTCTGACAATGTCATATATAATGTCACAAGAAATAACGTATTTCACCATTTCAAAAGTGGCTTCAAATCTGAAATCAGTGAGGGTGAATACGAGTATCACCGTGCCAAGATTCATACTTTTCAAATAAACCCCATAATTATGTCACATACATCATCTCTCCTCTTGTACATTTAGCATTCTTCATTTGCAGAATACCAGATGTTTCCTGTGTACACTTCTGTGCACATATGCAATTGATAAATGGAAAGGAAATTAATGAATTGAGAAGGTAAGCCAATCTGGGCTGAAAAAAGATGGTCCCCAGCTGTGAATGGAAGTGATTTATCATTGAGCTGAAGGATCAGCTTTTCTAGCTCAAACCAGCAGATACATCATTACATTTAATCCAGACTTCCACATAGATATTTAGGAGTTTCGCAATAGACATCAGCGGAGCCAGGATTTCACCCAGAGTGTTTGCCTAGGCTGGAAGCCCATTCCCCACGTTTGTCTTCCTCTCCTTTATTTATTTATTTAGTAAATGTGGTTATTTCTGTAGTGGAGGAATAAAACCCATCGGTTTGTGCACTTGGGATAGAAAGATTGCAGCTGTTACTGCTGCTTTGCATGGCAAAACCAGAGTGAGCTTTATTCTTTTTAAGCCTCAGTAATGAGAGTGGCTCACTGGCCTGTCAGTGTTGACACCTGCCCAAACCAGTGAAGACTTCAGCATTTTGCAGACTAAGAGCACATGCCTGGTTGGAAACGTGAATACCTGACGTGCATGCAAACTAAGAATTTGCTCAGGTAAATGTTTGTAGGAAGTAGAATTAGAGATTTTTGCAAATGTTTAGATCAAGATGTTGTATTTTAACCTGCAGTGAGGCTCAGCAAAAGAAAATGCTCCCAGACCTCACCACTAAACCTGTGGTGCCCTGGGACTAGCCGGGCATGAGGAGATGAGATTGTAACCCAGATCTCAGGTTCCACTCATACAGACATAGGGTAGTTTTATGCAAACATAATACTATAGAACTGAGTGTAGATTTTGCAGGCCCGAATGACTTCTCATCTGACTCATCTCCATGAACTGGCTTACTCTGGGTCACATAAAGGAACCGGGCTGGTGTGAGGAAGGAGATGGTAACCTGTGGTGAGGGAGACCTTTTCCAAAGACAGCTGTAAGGTCAGTTTGGATGTAACATTGCACAGTATGTCTATGGGACCTTTTCTTGTCTCAGACCGAGGCCTTAGGAACAGCTTAGCACACCAGAAAGGGTTTCCAGACATTGCAGTCTCCTTAATTTCCCTTCTTACACTACTCTGTCATACTAAGGGATTCAAAACTGTGCAGTTTTTTTAATTCAGTGTCAAAATCCAAAGACAGCTCTTTCGTGGTTCAGATGCACACTTGGCCTAAAAACCCTTGCCCAGTATAGTACGAGATCACTGACTTGATGAACTCCCAACCAAAAGCAAAGCTTGGTTTTTCTGCATGAGCAAAACAAGTCTAAGGCACATACTACCTTCAGACAGGAAACTAATGCCCCTAGCACCCTGAATGTTGAGACAAAGAGGGATATTCAAGCAAGGCTATTGAAATACTAACATTGCTCTAATGCTTCCCTAAAAGAACAAGCCTCCCTTCTGCCAAACAAAGTAAAACAAGCAAGAAAACGCCACAAAGAAGACAAAAGAATATGACATCAGGAATAAAAAGATCATAACACTGGTCTTCCTAATTGTGTGCTTTATCTGAGAGTTGCTATGAACAGTTGTAGCAGTGCTTCAAAGAATGATTTCCTGAAAAAAATTGGATTTCAGGCTTTAAATTTAGGATTTTGCCTATTACAAATGTCTGCCCATATTGAAATTAACATTACATTTTAATACTCTCTTGATGTTAATAATAGATTTGATGGTGAGGTCCACAGACTACAGGTGATTCTGTGGGGATAAAAAACCCACTACCCCAGTGTTGTTAGTGCTTCTGATACAGTTGGTGGCCACTCATTTAAATTGCACTAGAATCAGCCAGTGTAAACATCTGATAACTTGAAAATCATCTTCTGAAATTTACTTTTTCTTGATTTAAGCAAATAGTTCATCCTTAGGTTCAGAACTTATCCTCAGGCCACAGTTCCTTGTGCAGTTACATACGAAACGTTAACTGGGGAAAGCAGAAAGAATCAATGTAGTTACCGGATTAAGTCAAGCAGTGCATCTGCAGAGCTCATGATGGGCTTTCCACCCTCTTCAGTGCTCTCCTTCTGTGCTGCTCCACCAGGGTGGATAATGGAGACCATAATTATTCCCACAATCACAGCCACAAACGTTGTCCACAGGTAGTAAGTGACGGTTATGATGCCTAATCGACTGGAAGTCTTGGCATCCAGGGCTGCAAGCCCAGACATTAAGCTGTGGAAAGAAAACACAATATACATAGTATCTTTTGGGTAGCACTGATGCAGCTGATTCCTAGTTACCCCAGTTTACCTGCTTCTCCTAGGATTGCCTACATATCAGCGTTTCTGGAAGCTTGCAGTAAGCTCTAGCCTCTGGGTTTAAAGGGAGGTTTCCCAGTTGCCATGGGAGATCCTGGTTGCTTGAAGGACTTTTCAAGCTCAGGCTGCACACCTGGGCACTGAATCCTATTGACTGCTCCCTGAAGTTCAAGGGACAGTTTTATATACCTTACACATGTGGTGGCTCTGTTCACAGGAGCAATGCCAATAATCAGTGATAAAAGCTTAGGTATGAAACTCAACACATGAATTTGCAGAATCACAGAATAATTCCTGTTTGAAGGAAATCTGGACAATGCCCTCACCCCTCCCTGTGTGAGGCAGGACCACAACTTTGAAGTTAAAACCCTAAGGGGAAATTTTGTCTTACAGTTCTTTTTTTTTTACCTAAAAGAATAACTTTTTTTTTTTCCTTTCAAGATCAATACAAAGCACAATATATTTTTGCTGTGCCAGGGGTACCCCGGGGAGTGAACTGTGCCTCCAGTCGAAGTGGAGACAGCGTATGTTACACAGAGGAAACTCCTTCATGGGGAGAAGTGCCTGCACAGCAGCCAGCAAAGAAAGTGCTATGGTCACTTTAGCCTTTTCTTTCCTCTTCAGCTCCCTGTTTACCACTGCCAGAGGATGACCAGTGTCCATCCTCTTGCTTGCATGGCTTGCCTCTGCCAAGCTATACAACTCTCAAGCTCCCAGTGACCCCCTTATTAATTAGACAGAGCACTGTTTAGTCCCTGAACTTGCTCCAGGCTGCTCTGGCATAGACCCTGACACTGTTTCCAAGTGACCTGATGCTGAGATAGGAGTTTCCAGTGATACCAGGGTTGCTTGGGGCTTTAAATTGAGATTTAGCTTTCAGTAATTCTCAGTAAACTCTTCAGAGCATACATCTCAGGAAAACTGCAGGTGAGAGAAAAACCCCACATTTCCTGCTTGGCGTGGCCCACTGTCTAGCTTTCCCAACAAAACACAGCTGTTTATCAGGCCTTTCCTCATAAATATTAATTTACTAAGCTGCACCTCCTTGACTGAGATCTCCTTGACCTCACTCTGCTGAGTGAGGCTCCCTACAGCCAATGCTAAAGTGCAGCTTAACCTTTATAGTTGATTTAATGAAATCAAATGGGTGGGATTTAGTGCTCAGGTTGAAGCTATCCACTAGATTAATTAAGAAAATGTATTGCATTTCTGCATTGACAATCTCCCATCTAGCATGGCTTTTGTTAACACTCTGGGAACAAGGGGAAGCACTGGGTGTGCTGTAAACCGGGTCAGTCAGAAAATGAGCATCTCAGTAACTCCTACTCTTGTAACCATTTTTCTAACCATCGTTTCTCCCTCTCTTTTATTATTTGGCTTGATAAAAATTCCACCTTTTGGTGTGTCTGTAAAGCACTGTGTGAAAACACTGCACTACGTATGCAAAAACCAGTAGCAGCAGTGCTACTTCAGTCCTTGGCAATTCCCTTGGATGGAGCCATACAGAAGAGTAAATATTTGAAAGTGGTTTTTTGATACAACAGTTAAATACATTTATCTCAAATTATTGTGGCAGTTTTCTGTAAAACAACCTCTATGTTTTCATAAGTTTTCTAGGACTGAGCTCTTCTCATAGGCTGAGGTTTCACGGGCCACTAAGCCAGCTCAACAGCTCACTGATGCCCAAAGGAGATACCTGTATTGTCCTGGACTTCAGCCCTGTTGCAAACCTGACCCCAGCCTTCCCGGGGGGGAAAAAAATAAAAGGAAAATTGTAAATTAGGATGATATTTACCTAGCTGGATGTTTCTCATTTTAATAATTTTCAGTGCTCTTTATAGATCTATTATGCAGGGAAACAGACACTGGTGGTATGAAGGCATGACCATTGGCCAGAAGTTCTGTAACCTGTAGGTAGGACACCATGCAGAGTGAGTACTTGGAGAGGGCACAGACAGTACTCTTGTCTTCCTGGTACTGCCTTTGTTGGTGCTACCTCAGCCTCAAGACATTGGGCTGTTAGAGTCAGGGAGGATGCTGTGCAGCCAGAATCTAGTCATACATTGGCTCTTAGGTGACAAATCCTGAGGGGGCTAATAATGAGATTGCTCTGTCTTGGGGATATTCATTAACAAGATCATCATCTGTAATGAGATTATCCTGTCACCAGATAAAGTCATGCTCAGTTCATGCTGTGATGAGAAAGTCCTCAAAAGTAATTAACTATGGAGGTGCAACAGGGGTAACTGTGGTGTGACAGAAGCATGAACAAAGGTCTGGGTTCAGACAAAGCCCTGTAGTTTTCCTCCTCTGCAGTGCTCAGTTTTAAGAAGGTACCAGTGGAAGAAATTCTCCCAAAGCTGTGGAGTAACACTGGTCATGTCGTTTTAAGCAATTGATCAGAATCATTTTCAGAAAGGAATGTGTGTAACTGGTATGAGACAGTAAGTCACTCATTAACTGTTTTTCATTTGACTTCATGTGTTTGGTGTCAGAGGACAGAAGACATAAAGATTAAGGGACATAGTGATTATTACTTCATGAAGTGAGGAATACACAGTTACATCCCAGGAGTTCCTCACTCTTGATCTCCAGAGCTCTAACCTTCACATAATGTAGCCAAAGAATGGCAAGAAAAAGTACTTTTCTTATTTCCTAGGGAATAGGGAAGTCAGGAGGAATAAACTTCCAGATGGTTTAACTTAAGATCACTGTATCATGTTCAGGTTTTCCCTTTAAATCTAATTTTCCTCAGACACTTGGCTACATAAAAACTTCCCAACAGTTTCCCAAACTGCTTCTGAGACTGAACAAAGATGTTCCCATGCCATCCACTACTAGACTCTCATGAAACTCAATGGAATGAAAAACAGTGTACCTTTAATTCGTGTCAAGCCTTGCAATCTGGTTAGCCTTGAAATAACAGGATAGGTATTTGATTCATAGATTAAAATCAATTGACTTACTATGTAGCTAAGTACCTTCCACATGTATCTTTCATGTGTAGCTTCCATAACATGTTTTAATGATTACCAAATGGACAAAACAGGATTAAGACAATGAAAAACATTCTGCAGCTTTTCTGAATAGTTACAGGACACCTCACTCATATCAGTCTGGGAAAAAAAAAATCCACAAAAGTGCAATTTCATATTCAGTGATCATTTCTTAGCATGAGTAGAAAAAGACTTAGGTCAAGCCTAAGCCTTCCAAATATATGTTGATCAGTTTTGGATGAGATATTAAATCTTGTAGTGCAGGACTTAAGTGAAATCTCTGATTAGTATGACTTAAGAGGTTTCTTGCACCTTGCTTTGAAATATCTGGTGCTGGATATAACAACAGACACCATAATAAACTAAGTAGCTCCATGACCTCTTTATCTCTTGCACCGATTGTTCCAATTACATGTAAAAATGATCTTCCTGTGGCTTTGCTTTCTTCTGTCTAGAATAGTCTGCTTCATATTTTTTTTAATTCTACCTTCTTTATCCAACAAATCCTGGACGAAATTGTGTTTTCTCAGGGACTACACCTGATTTGAAGAATAGGTTCCAAAATTGTTGTATCTGCTGTATATCTGTGTAAATATCTCTCCTGTGGTCCTTTTATATCTGTGGCCTTCAAGCCTCCTCAAAATTGTGTTTTGATAACCTGAAGGTCTCTACACAATGCAAACCTGATGCTCCGCAGTATTTTCAGGTTTACAGTCTTTTGAAAGTTTGTATTTTTATTCTTATCAAGATATCTGGCTTTTTTACTGGGACTTAGGTAACTCTAAACCTGTTCTTTGTTTTCTGGGAAATAAGTTGTTCTGATACAGCCAAATCTGTCTTGTCTCTTCTCTGAACTATCTAGCCACATTTTTATTGGAGGAAAAAAGTCAGAAAGCCAGTAAACTAAATAGCAGCATTTAACCAAAATCTGGATATGGCAAATAGTTCAGAAAAAGTTTATTTACTTGCAGCATTTTCATGGAACAAATATTTAAGACAGTTATTTCAGTATGACTTTGATTGTTTCAGTTTTGTTTGTGAACAAAATATGCTAGCTAAATTATTTTATCTAGGCTGGCTTGATTTAAGTTTGTTTATTTTTTTTTTTTGGACAGTCTCCATGTGATTTATGAAAGGTTACAGTAAATTATTTCTTTATGGGGACCTTGTTGAAGGAGGAAGGTGAAGAGTGGAGCCAGGATCAGTGGACAAATCTAGTGAAACCTAGGTTAAGCTTTTAAGGGGAAACAAGCAGGGAAGAAGAAGACCTCAATAACTCCAGGAATTCTTATTATATGTGACTCATTAAAAATGTAAAGGCAGTTACTAGGTTGTTTAAAATATTGGTAGTAGTACAAACAAATGAATCTATTAAGTAGTAAGTTTCATGTGTGCTTTGAGAGAGATCTGTGTAAAACTACAAAAACTACTATAGCAATTTTTAGGTAATGAGGGAGGGAATTCTTTCAATATCTTGAAAATCTAATTAGTCCCATGCAAACAAGTAGCTAAAGCCTTATGAGAACCTTTAGGCTTGTTCTGGCTGTCACTGATAAGCATCAGAATACTTATGAAGTGTTTTATTTAAAAACCAAAACCTGAACTTCCTATCTTTTCTGCAATTCTCTAGTTTTTTCTTGCTCTCTGATTAAAGCACATTTTTTGACCTGTCTCAAGATCAATACCTATATCCCCAGAAATGGAAGATACAAGAAGCTGCTGGTAAGACCCCATTCACCATGTTTATTTTGTCTTCCTCTCCACCAGAAGCCATCTGGATGTTGCTTTGAAATAGATGGATTATGGATAAAGTTATCAGAAGGGATTAGTGTGATTAGAAAGACATTAATCCTGTCAAGAAGTAATGGTCAAGTATTAACCACCAACAGTTGTTCCTAGAATCATATTTGTTTTCATTCATCCCGTACCCTCCCTTGCATTCTCATTTTGTAATTGCATGCTGCAGAAAAGACCTTCCTAAGCAAGTTGTCCCAGTGAGGCTGGGAAGCTCCTCTAACAGCTACATTAGAGATGATTATATTCCAGTGAGCGTCATGAAAGTGAAGTGCTGCCTTCACTAATGCTGCCTGATCGTGCAGACAGGCTGTCGCTTACCTTTTTTGTCAAGGTCAGTGCCTTCAAGTTTCACCACGGTAATAATCTCCGTTTCCACAGCACAGGCCATGTAATCATCTTAAAATGCTTTACTATTACAATGTACTACCCCTCAGGAAGGCAGTCTCTGCATTTTACAGACAAGGAAGCAGAGAAATTAAGGCACTTTAACTACAGACAAACTTATAGTGAAGAAAGAAATGCCTGCAGTGATCTCTGTATTGCAGTGGACCACCAGGCTTTTCTTTGACTGTGCCCAGCTACCTGTGCTTTCATAGCAGGCTGCTTCAGTACCATGGAGGTACCATTTATGGAGGAAGAGTTTGCAACAAAGAAAACAACACTCTTTAAATTAATGAGAGAAAGAGATAAGAAACTTTCTTTGTCTCTTTCTATACTTTGATTTTACTCTTAGTCTCTAGTGTAGTTAAAATAATTTCAGCAGTGAGAAAGAGGGATCAGAATGACTTTTTCTTTCCAGGATATTCTCTTTCTTTCTTTCTTTCTTTCTTTCTCCTAACATGACAGAATACCTACAAAGCAAGACACTGCCATGGCTGTGAGAGAGAAGGCTTGCTGTTCTCATCACATGTTGGGAGTTGCAGTGGTACTGGTGTGAGGACCGTAGCTCTTTCCTGTCTCTGCTTCACCCTACATGGTCTGCCCCTACCTACAGTCATATGTTATGGGTTTGTTTTTCCAACTCCCAATGTCATATCACACTGCACAGGAAAGAATGTCTCCTGCCCATGCATGTACAAGCAGCTAGTTAGCACATCGGTCAGTCTGTACCTGCATGCATATTACAGACCATCAAGTGGCATGTTGGTTGGAAGCTGGTGCCACCATACAGCTCCAGTCCCATCCACCCACTGCGAAGTGATGCCAGGACCCCTCATGTGGCATGACACCTTCCTTCCTTTTCCTTATTGTCTAACCCTTGTAACTGTTAATGATAAACTGATATATACAGCAAAAATCCTGCCAGAAATTCACACCACGCACTGTATTTTCTTAGTGTACAATAGGAAATGTGCTTTTATGGACTAGAGTAAACAAGGCAGGACTTTGTACAGCACACAGTGAAGACTGATGTCCAACAGCTATTCTGTCACTGCTTCCTCCCAAACAGCCCAGTATGTGAGGCTGCTGCAATACATCTCTGAATGCTGGAAGGGATGAGCAGCAACCTTTGATCACTCACTGATAAAGGAGATCTGAGGCACTGTAAAATAGCTCATGCAGAATTTAGTATGCCTTGTTGATTTTAGCTGTTCTGCTAAATTCGAAGGTCAGGATGCAAATGAAAAACAAACTGTCTATAAAATATGGATGTGCAGCTTCACATCTGAGGAAAGAGCCAAGAATCTTAATAATACTTGACTTTCTGTTCTGTCAGTTCTTTCAGGTGTTTTCAGATTATGAAAAGAGCCAAAGGATTGGAAACATAAATTTGGATCATAACAAATGTCAGTTTTATTTAACTGTTTATAGTTCCTACATGTTTCTATCTGAAGAAAACAGAGGGAATCCAGCCAGCCCTCAAGCTTCACATCATAAGTTTTTTAGGGCTCTTAGAGAACTACAGAAAGATTCTGTCAGGACACAATCTGCTCATAGCCCATTTGTAATCACTTCAGTGCTTTCTACGCCCACTCACACTTTGTGACCATAGATTTCTACTGCACATTGCTAGATCCCTACTGACACTGCTTAAATAATTTGTACTGACTTGTTCTGATTTTGTCAGTACAACACACGTAACTCTGCAGCATGTCATTTTTCACTGAAACAGTCTGGACCACAAGGTTGCACAAGCAAAAGAAAACACTAGAAAACAATATGGGATCTCACCATTAGCTCTGTATTCCTAAATACAGCTAAGAACATTGATACTATTACAGGTGATACCTCTGAAGAGATGAAACCTCTGAAGATGGCACAGAGGAGGGATTCTTAATAAGGTTCCTAAGAAGGTAGAATGGAATTTTCCTCTACAAGCTCAAGTAATCTCAAAGCATCCTTTGGAGAACTTTTGGGGTAATCTGACATCTGTTCTGCAATATAATAGTAATATGGATAATTTAAAGTAGTATAATGGTGACAAGTGAGATCACTCTGTGACCAGTTCTTACCCTTGGGTAATCCTTCCCTTTCACTTTCATCCAAGTACAGTTTTGCTTCTCACATCTCCTTAAAACTCATAACTCTAGAATACAATAAAGACTGTAGATTACATATCCCAGGAAAGGGCTAACATCTTGTTTTCATTGGCATGAAATGTATTTTTATCATTATATTTACAGTCGTGTGCATGACAGGTGTTTCAGAAATGGGACATTAGACACGTTATCATTCATGTACCCCACAGATTTTCCTATACTAACCCAGCAGGTTCACCCTCTCTGTGGGGAAGACCTGTCCCCTAGTGCCAGAAATTTTCTGTTGGCAAAGTAACACTGGTGACATAGAGAGAAAAGTCCAGACTCTAGTAATATGATGAAGAAGCCCTGTGTTTCAAAGAGCAGTTTTATTCTGTGGAAAATACAGCTGCTTTGGTACATTATGAAACATTGCTCTGAGCAGGCTCCTCAGAGAGCTGTAGGCAGCATTTTGCAGTTGCTCCTCAACACCTCACTAGATAATCCAGGACATAAATTTGATTGCACTTGATTATGCCCCAGTTTGGCAGCTGTACAAGAATAAGAACAGAATGAGTGGTATTTAGGAAAGAATGACCAGAGGGAATAGATTTAACTCATACATAGCAGAAAAGACCAAGCCAAAATTAGCCAGAAGCTTATGTTATCTATCCTTACTCATTCATCTTCAGTTCAATTATGTGAACTTGTCAAGACAACACAGAAAGTATCTCTCAGTACCAGGAATGGATTAGAAGAAATAGTACTGCATATATTGTCATTCACATAGGCCCGGTATTATCGAGTGAGTGAATTAAGACTGTCTTCTTGGTTTAAATATAATGACAAAGAAAAAAAAGATTTCATAGCTTTTTAGAGATCTGTGTTTTCCTTCTGAATAGACATTCTATTGACCTTATCAGGCACTGACACATAATGATGGCAGAAAATTTGGATTGCAAATTTTGGTACTGGCTTCCAAGTGTTCGGGTCAAATTTTTCACCCCTAACAAAAGGCAAGTTTATGTAGTAAAACAATCTCCTGTCTGAGGTCTTTTACCAGTTTCATCTACAGCTGACAGCAAGCAAAACCAGAGCACAACACCATCTACCCCATCTAACGCTCTGCCCCTCGGCACGTTTTTAACCAAACGCTGAACCGCCAAAAATTATACTGCTGCTGTGAAGTTATTTAGGGTATGTCTGCACATACAACTGCAGGCAGACATGAACTCTCTCTGCCTTGGCTCTGAGCTGCCAAGGCTGCTCCGGAAGCCATGCAGCCACATTAGTCCTTTGCACGAGCTCGGGCGCAAAGCCGCGCTAATGCGGTGCTGCGGCTTCCGGCGCGGAGCTGGCGCCAGTCTGCCCGCTTTGGCTCCTGGGCTGAGTTCACATCTGCTTGCACCCAGAGCATCTCCGCATCCTTTTGCACGGCTTATACAATTGTCAGCTCTTCTGATGTAACTAATGAGTCCTGAGAGGCAAAATTTGGTATGGCACAATGCAGGTGAAGAATGACAGAGCTCCGGGAGAACAGAAGGAGCAGTATTTTCCATTAGCGGAACATTAAAATGCCATTGCATTCCCCAGATCAAAGAGCTGTGGAGAAAAAATTGTATGGGGAGGAGGATACTATAACAGAGTAGTTTCTAATTAAATACTAGGCTGTAACAGCATGACTAAGAATGACCCACTCACGAATCTGAGCAGAAGGATAAGGGATTACCAGAACTGATGGCATTATGGACAGGAATCCCCTTAAAGAAAGACAGTTCTATATTTAGCATATTGTATTTAATTCAGCAAGAAACCCCCAATAATAACAAATATTTATTTCTACCCTCCAATGACCCTTCAAATAGATACAATGGGTTTTTTTAGCATACACTTGCTTGTATGGCACAAGAGCTGGAAAAGCTTTATAATTTTTAAAAATACAGGCCAAATCAGTTATTTAACTTTGACTATAAAGGGAACAAACTTTATTTAACAGATTCTGCACATGGAAAAGCATCTCTGCTACTCATTATTTCTTAAATACCTAGGAAATGGTCAGTAGTAAATAGATACAAAATGTAATAATTATCCTAAGCTTAAACAAAACAAACTACTTTTTCTAGAGGGAATACTCACTGGGGTAGCAAGTCTGTTACAGCAGCTGAACATCTCAATTCTGCCCTGACAGTTCTTTCCCACAAGCAGTCTCACTGCTTACTGCTAAACACAGTCGTAGGACACTGGGCCCTAGATCTGTTACCAGATAAGAGCTTAATCATATAAACAAGGTGGGTGTTTAAATAAAGGATGCAATTTTCTATTCCATATATAGATAGACATATAAGACAAGGAGAACTCAGTATGTTCAGTGATGTAAGCCTGTGTAACTCTGGCTTTAGCTTCTGTTTCTGAAGAAGCAAGGCCTGTGCAGTCAAACTCTGTATGTGTCAGAGACCTTACCAGTAACATTTAACACAAACAGAAGGGATGGAAGTCTCTGAAAGACAGAACTAAGTTCCTGTAAGGTCTGTGAAACTATATGGCTGAATATAGTCAGAAATAATCTGCACACTCCCAGTATTAGCTTGAAAAAGAACCAGGGGCTGCAAGCCTTGTCTCTTCTCCAACCTGCCCTACAGATCTGCTGCACAGACATTTGCATCAGTCTTTGAAGAGGCAGGAGGTCTGGTGCACGTGGCAGTTGAGTTCCTTTCTGGGGTCCGTGCCACAGTGTAAGCTCTCTGCATGCTGGAAGGAAGCCGTGCCAAAAGAAGCGTTCTAAATGCCTCAGCAGTGGTAATTTTTCACTTTGCAATGTCTTCAAAGCCTCAGTCACAACAAGATTCGAAGCTGTAACAGCCTCCCACAAAAACTTAAGTCAATGCCCTTATGCTTACTGAAAGTCAGCTTTCTGGCCCACTGGAAGTCAATCAGTCCCAAACTGGTAAGCTGAGAAGAAGACGATGGGACAGGGAACGGCCACGAGGACCAAGGCAGCCCGGAGGGAGGTGATGGGGCCTGAGTTCCTGCACAGCACCTGCCAGCATGGCTGGCCTGTGCTCGGGCCAGTGCCTGGCACTGCTGGCAGGGACAGGCTTTGGCCAGGGGGTTTGTGTTATCTTTAGCAAATGTGAGAATATGTTAATGGGAAAGTTGAGTGTTTGTTCCTCTCCCAGTTTTTTGCTTCATGCAGAGCGCAAAGGCATTGCCCTCAGATTTGAGTATTTCAAGGGTTTAAGGAGCTGAGAAACTGAAGTGGTGCAGGGGTGTCTGCCCATCAGCTTGTCCTGAAAGCACTGCCTGCAGGTGAAGGATATGTATACGTGTGTGTGTAAGTTTGTAATTAACCATAGTGAAAGAGAGCAGAGCTGTTATTATTGTCTGGGGAGGCAGCACTGTTAGCACCTTGGGCGAAGGGCTTCCCAGTCCCACAGGGCCTCCCTGCACTGGAGTCACTGGGCACCCGAACAACTCCTGGTTCCTCAGTCTTCGAGACAGAGCCCCCTCCTGGCTGCAGGGTGCAGTACAGACTTAGAAAGATGCTTTAACAAACTTGAGCACCTTCTGCCAGCTGATCAGCAGATGTCTGCCTGAGGACCTGGACCCCTGGTTTTTTAAATGTACCAGAGGACTCAGGGCAGGATGCACTGAGATGCACCTCTGTCACTGCCATGTCTCTGTGTGCCTGTTTAAAAACCTGAGATGGGTGTGGAAACCTTTTGCATATAAGGGAGAAACTACATTATTTGCATTGCAGTTGTCAAATGAGAATCAAGACCTCTGTCCCAGAGAGAATCAGGGAACTTCAGATCTCCTGCAGTCAATCTTTCAGGCTTGTTGAGGAGCTTCTCCAACTGCAGTAAGAGCTGAGGCAGAGACTGAGTGTGCACCTGTAAATTCAGATTTGGCTTTCTGAGCTCTCTTAACATTCCCATCCCTGTGTTTAAAAATACTATCCCATGTTTATAAATATAATCATCACTGTACATCTGGTAACTACAGATTTGATCTTGATCCACTACTGAGCGTTCCTAGGGCAGACACAAACTGCCAGACTGTTTGTTATAGCTTGTTTTCTTTATGTTGCAAATAGAAGAGGCATCCTTTGCTATGTGTATACCTGTTCTCATCACTGACAAGTGCAAACTCTGTACACAAGACACAGGGGATACTAATAGATATGAGCAGGACTAAACCTCACGCAGAGGATGGGGCAATAAATATATACTTATTTTAGAGTCATTGTATGATGCTGTGAAGCTTGTTTATGTAACCAGATAACTGAAATAATACCAACCCCCATCCCTAATGAAGGTCCACGTCACAACAAGAACAAAAGCACATGCAGGGCTCAAACTGGTAGGTTAGGGGTTGGTGGCTGCTTTTTCTGTCTGTGGGAAAACAAAAAGTAAGACCAGAGGTGACAGGAGACATCAGAAACAGGTACAGGAGTGCTGGGATACAGCACTTCCAGCTGCTGGGACAGAGTTGGGCAAAACAAGATACTGGACATTGAAGAAACAGTCTCCTGTTGATGGACTGATTTCTTCTGCATCCGAGGAACTTTAAAAATGAACAACATGCAGAGATACCTGATTGTATCATCAGTTCCTCATTCCTAATGGATGCAAGCTCCAAAGTTCCTGGTTTAACTATCAGGTCAAAAGAGGGATAGTACAAATTGTCAGCCATTTGTGTTTAAGGCTGGATTTCTGCTAGTGACCTATGAACACAAGATTTTCTAGTCTGTTATCAGTCTTCTGATCCACACACTTGCCACCTTCTGCTACAACCCTTCAAGATAAACTCTAGACTTGGAGACAGGGTATTTTGCACCAAGTGCCTCTTTTAACCTTCCTTTCTCACCTTTCCTTTTGTTTACAAGTTAGTTCAAGTGAAAACTTGCACTAATTTAAAATAGAGTAAGATTTAGAGCTCTTTTTTTGGTGCTGTATGTCTGGCTTTTGTAAACAATAATAGAGTGTAATTTAAAAGGTAATTTAAATGCCATTGCTCCTGCAGGACAGGCTGAGAATATTTCAAATTCACAACAAAATTTAGCTTAAATGTACATGCAGCTTGGTAAAAGGACAGAGCACTGGTTTACTAATTTTATGAACTATATGTGTAGGTAATAACTGTGACTGTTGTAAAAAAAAAAAAGGCTGTACAGGAATGTAATTACATCTGGAGTATTTATTTCTTGCAAAACCCTGGAATTTCAGTATGCAATGGCAATAGCTTGTTACACAGGGAGATGGACTCATACTGTCTTGCAAGGAGAGTTAATCCCTTTGAAGATCTGTAAAGTTTCTTCTCTTTCTCCCTCAGCAGATGGAGTCCCTCAGTTCTAACAGTGCAGCTGTTCAGAGATTCACTCCTGACACATCTGTAGGTAACCTGGAGCTGTCATGGGCTGCACAGGCTGTGTCAGAGCAGCTCTTCCTTACTGTGCTGTTCCTCCTGACATCTCTAAGAAACACAAGTGAATCTAAAGAACTTTATATTTTAGGGAATGGCACATGACTCTGCTCCAACCCTTTCCTGTCCTCCTTACTACGTCACTTCCTCATGTGAGATTTATTTTTTTTCCCTTGGAAAACTCTCCTTCCACCTCTCAAAGAAATCTCTGAACATGTTTTGTCTTGATGTTCTCTAGCTGCATAGGACAGAACCAGGTCTGTCTGTGTGAGTCTGTGGTCATACAGCCAGTTTCAGGCACAAAGCACCATGACTCAGCTTCATTCTGTGAAAAACCATGAGAATGTAGATGTAAAGATACATGATTTAAAAATAAAATCAGTGCTGGGTTATGTTAATTTCCAGCAACTCTTATCGATCTTAAATCTAGAAAACTTTTTTTTTCCCTAAGTGAAAGATGAGGTTTTGGTGTCTGTATTCGGTTCCAGAAGCTGAGGCTTCAAGGAAAGATGCCAAATAGTGCTATAACTTTTTCTTAGGTCTGATAAGGTAAAGGGAACCTTGTTACTGCCCATCTCTCCTTACAGCTTCTCTCAGCATTGAGCACGAGATGGCTTTGGGCCATCCAGCTGGTGTTCATGCCTGTAGTCAGTTGGAAGAGAGAAAAACCTATCCTAAGATATGCTCACCCACTGCAAAGGCAGCTACTATGCTCCATTCGTTAGTACCAGCATCTAAATAATTAATTCTGCTACTGATAAAGTGGCACCATTAAGAGTTCTGCCTTTAATGTACTAAGAAATCATTTTCACTTCCATCTGAAGCCAGACATATGTTACTGGTTCACTGGAGACACAGGGTTTCTTTCAATATTCATCATTCTACAGCACATCTCTCAAAATACTGCAGAAGACCATAAATAAGCTGTACTCTTTAGTCTGATTTGTATAGTGTATTATTTCAATTGTCTGAATTTAAGGTAGGCTTTTTGATAAGGTGGGTTATTTATTCCACATATTTAACTTCTGTTTAGCTTGAAGGGAAATGTCCTCCCATTACAAGCAAAGAAGAAAACATCAATTAAAAAAAACACATTATTTTTAAGCAAATAATACCTCTATGAGTTATTGTGGAAATGATCCTGTCGATTAAAAAACATATTCAAAGCTCCACTATAAATATGACTGTACAGCAGTCAGTAATGCTTCTGGCACTTTGACATTAATTCAGTTAAAACTGAAATAGTGTCTCATTTAGGAGACTTCAGAAGTTATTGGAACAATCATTGTCCTCACTTACCTTGAGACGACCAGTGGGAGAATCAACATTTTCAGCATCCTCATCAGTAACTCACCAGGAAACTGGAAATAACTAATTTCCTAGAAATACATGGAGAGATGCTTATTGTTTTGAGATAAAGACTGCCTACCTGAGTCCTGCTAGAGCTGTGCCTCACATAACATCGGTAAAATCTGCTGCTTTGCTACGTAAGGTGGCAAAGACAGTAGGCTTTAAAAGGTCATTTTAAAATTAACTAGATTACGTATTGTATTGTAAGTCAAGAAGCACACCACATTGTTCATTCCTTTACAAGGGAAGACAAAAATTAAGTATGCCATCTCTGGGGGTCTACTGTTAATAGGTTACACTGAATAATCTCTTCATTCTGCATTTTGTGTGTTTTCCTAGAAGTGAATGAAGCTGCTGCTTGGACACACAAGCTGTTCAGACAGCAGTGAGCAGTAGCAGACCACAGAATTGGTTTAGTTCAGTCGCATTTACAAAGTGCTGTTTTTAAATTGAGATTTCTATTTTGTGCTCAATGCATTCAGCAATGCATGTTGCCCTGTCTAATACAGCAGAAAGAAATATCTGCAGAGAGCTTAGCTGAAGTACGCTGGGGAGAAAACCCCAAGTGACATGAATAGCACAGTCTGCTAACGATGGGAAATCTCAGATGGATTAATACAAAATACCATTGGTGTAATAGAAACATCTGTACCGCTCTACATCTAATGATGAAAAATATTCCCAGTGTTTTCTTTAGACATACATGTTCCAGAGTAACATAAAATCCAAATAATATATTGCACTACCAGTTCCATCAGGTCTATATTAGATGCTACACCTGCTATTATTACCCATACTTGCACCATTATAATGTGCTTACGCTAGATTTACTGGGTGTCTTAGAGACCAGAACCCTCTGCAGACGTATTGCTTGAGAATGTGTGAGAAGACTCAACGAGCAGCGTAGATTAACAAAGAGATGAAATGAAACAAAAGTATCCAAAATATATACGTGCTTTTTATCTTCAAGAGTCCATCCTGAAGTTCCACAAGTTGCTATTTCTCGCGTTACGTAAGTAGGGTATTTTCTCTGTAGCCCTGCGCTGCCGTGCCACACTCACCTGCTGTGAGAGCCGCCTCGTCCTCAGGAAGAAGCCGAGAAGACAGCCGATAGTGACCGACAGCACTGAGAGGATAAGCAAACCATTCCTTTTAAAAACATCCTTGATCCGAGCGAGGATTGCATCCAGAGCCACTGCCATGCTGTCCTCCGTGCTCTTTGGAGAAGAATCAGCATCCCATGGAGGGAGAATTCACTCGCTTCTCTTGGTCGGGTGGGCAGATCTAGCTCTGTATAGATCAGATCAAAGCACTTCCAGTTCTGCTTAGCTGACCTGCAAGGTCACCCCTCTGCCAATAGCCACCAAGCAAGCAGCTGGCATTATTGTTCCAAATTAATACCAACAATCCTATTATCAACTACATCATTAAGAGCCTGGAAGAAGATTAGGGGGCTCTGGAAAATTAGAACAGAATGCAGTAGTATTTCTAAAACAAGACTGGTTCAAAACAAAGTGACACTCCTGGGAGAGGGACGGTGTTGGAGTGCTCTCCTCGGGCTCCCCAGTTTGGGGTCTGGACGGCCAAACCTCGGAGAGGAGCAGTGCGAGCCGTGCGTTCAGATGAGTAAAAGTGATGGTACTGCAGTTTTTCTAAAGGGCAGAGTGGGTAACATTTTGAGCTGGACTATCACAACAGGGCAAGCTAGGTGAGGCTGAACTTCATTAATTGAAGCAGGTTTGCTTTTTTCGGTTTTGTGGCAAAAAAAGGCTGAATGAGTAGCGAAAGAGACAGGTCCCGAACAGAAAATGGCTGTCTGCTGAAACACGCAAGAACACCTCCTGGAATTTGGCTTTTATTATCTTGGAAGTGAAATGATTTCACTTTTCTTCCAACCACTATGTTGATTAGAGTAGGGCCAATTTACTTTCAGGGGATTATCGGACTAAGCCACAGGGATTGCTTTCCTTTCCTTTGCCGTGTCCGCGTTCAATCCCAAGGCTGATTTTTATGCTAGCATCTGATAAAAATACAGCACCGTAACTGCTCACCGTGGCATGCGTTCTTACCCAAAATGTTCTGTTGTTTCTGGGTTAGTCTGAGATGATCCAGTGTTTTTATGGGAAGTATTTCATACGGTACAACAAGATTGTGTGTTTTCGATATTATACTTTATGCTGTAATGCAGTTTTTGTTGTATGCTTAGGTATGAGTGGAAGAACTCGTGGGAAATAGAACTGCCCCCTTTGGAGGCAGGGTCTAAATACTCTTGTGGTCAGTAAGACATGCAGACACACCAAAAAGAAAAAAAAACCAGGTCGAGTCTCTTTGCTGAACGAAACTGCTGTCAAAACAAGATCACAATAGAATTTTATGAGCGCGTATGTGAAAGAGGAGCCAGCTCCTGCCGCACCGCCCCCCTCCAGACCTTGTCTAACACCCAGGAACTTTGCTACCTCCATAGCACGCATCCAACCCGCTTTCCAAACGACAGAACGCTAAAAAAACCGCTTCCCGAAGCTACCTCCTGGTAGCCCAGGTGCGACCCCCCACTTTTGCTGCTGGGATTATGCAACCCCGGAGAAGCCGCTGAACTCTTCCCGATCGCTGCCGGGCAGCGCCGACAGAAACGCAACCGCCCCAGAGCGGCAGCAGCGGGGGTGGCAGCGGCGGCAGCCGCGCAACTCGGGCCCGGGACGGCAGCGAGGGGAGCGGCGCTGGGCGGGCGGGGCCCGCGGCCTCTGACGCTGAGGGGCATGATGGCGGCGCGGCAGCTGCTGCTGCTGCGGCGGGGTTACAGCAGCGCGGGCGCTGCCGAGTTCCTGCACCGCAGCGTCGTGCCCACCATGCACTACCAGAAGAGCCTGCCCAGGTACGGCGGGACCCCCCGCCCGGCCCCGCGCCGCGCCCCCTCAGA
>WUAM01000143.1:18541447-18574315 GCA_024336885.1 Actenoides hombroni | reverse complement strand
GCCCCCTCAGAAGGCCCCTCTGAGGGGGCGCGGCGCGGGGCCGGGCGAGGCCTGAGGCGACGTTCCCCGGGGAGGGAGCGGCGAGGGCAGCCGGTGGGCCGGCCGGGCTGCGGGGGGACGCGGGCACAGGGGTCGGTGGTGGCTGGTGGCCGTGGGAGGCCCGCGGTGAGGAGAGGGCAAAGAAAATGCCGCCCTCCTGTTTCCGTGTAGCCCTGCTGGGGCTGAGCTGCCGGGCTCTTGTTGTACGTGCTCTTGACTAAAGCGCGGTGGAGAGGAGTTGTTTTAGTTTTTAAAGCATGAAGGGGACTATAAACGTCTCTTCAGTTGTGAATTAATCTCCGGGAGTGGAATAGGGTTATTTTGTAGTAAGAGGAGCATTTCCTTGTTTGGGCTGAGGGGAAGATTGGAAATTGGCAAGGCAGAGTAGATGTTCAGCACCCTGCAGTGAGGGCAAGTCCCCTTGCCCGGCTGGCTACTGAACTAAGCCTGCCTTCTGCGGAACTACTCCGTTCAACAGCTCCTGTCACTATTCCCTGTAAGGTAATAAGGCCCTTCACTGGGATACCGTTGTAACAGGACGGTCAAGTTGGTTTTCTACCTTGTTTTCCAAGAACCCTATGCTATGATGTCCTGTGTCTGTCCATTCCCTTTCCTTCTTCCACAAGCACCTTTTGAACCATTTGGATAATATGGGGTATAAGGCAGGATAGGAAAGAGGGGAGGCAAAGAGAGATGGGTAAGAAATGAAGGTTTTATAAGTACTGTTGCTCATAAAGTGCATGTCTCTCTCTTCTCCTCCTTCAGACTGCCAGTTCCCAAACTAGAAGATACAATTAGAAGGTACCTAAATGCCCAGAAACCGCTTTTAAATGATGACCAATTCAGGTATGAACAAACAAGATACACAAATTGCAATATCGTGTGCTGCTTCAAAGCCAAGTCTTACATTTTGCCTCTTACTGATTGCTGTAGGAAAACTGAAGAACTTGCTCATGGCTTTGAAAAGGGAATTGGAAGAGAGCTGCATGAGCAACTGGTTGCTCAAGACAATCAGAACAAGCATACTAGTTACATCACAGGTACGTTGGCCTCCTGTATAGAGGAACAGACTGTAGATCATCATGCTTGATAACAGATGCCTCATAATGCCACAAATAAAACAGGCTGAAGCTTCACTTCTCCACTCCATGAACTTGGAATAACTTGCTGTGAGTACTGCCTGTGACTGTATTTGAGCAAATTCTGAGTCTCTGGTCAAAGAAGAATGCCCATCATCTAACTTGTATATACCAGAATTCTGGTTAGATGGATAGTAAAAGAACAGTATTTTTTCATTACTTTGTTTAAATTTGAGTGCACAAGGTTTATATAATTTTTTTCTTTTCATTGCTGTCTATGTTAATAGAGGAGCTTAACTGGTAATTCTCTTCAGGAAACTAAAGCAGTCTTTTTCATATAATTTCAGGTTATTTAGCATGAAAACTGCATTCTGAAGCAGTGGTCAGAGAATATCACTAAGCTTTGGGAGGCAGAAGTGGTTAGTGCTCTCGACTTAAAACCCCCTATAACTGCACAACCATATTCTTTTAAAGAACAAAATAAAACAAGAGACAGGAAGAGGAAGTTGAGAATAAAAGCAAGACAAGGAGACTATGCATATAGGGCTTTTTATTATTTTTCCTTATTGTTGCTTCCACTGGCTGCCAAATACAAGTGTCTGCTTATGAAATTATTGGATAGATAGCAGAAGAAGTGGAAATATTCAAATACTTACCCAGGAAATGCACTTCTGTCCTTGCTGTCTTGTCAAGACTACCTGTGAGGGTGTTAGCTATGAGAAATTCTGTAGAGAATACCACATTATTTCACAACAGCTGCTGTTGTCTTTTACTTTCAATTCACTTTGAACAATGCTGGGGGTTTTAACTGGTGACTTTACAGTGTTTGTCAACACTAACCAGCATGCTGCTTTTAGTCCGTGAACAGTAGGGTGTTTGTATTCCTTTTTGGTTATTCTTTTTTATGCTTCATAGAATCATAGAATCATAGAATTATTATGCTTGGAAAGGACCTCTAGGATCATCAAAGACCTGTTCCTCTTGAAAGTGGTTTCTGAAAGTATGTATAGTTGCCTCCACCCTGGACTTTCAAGTCCAACGTTAAAAGGTTACGTGATGATGATGGATGTGGTTTTAAAACTAGATGAATGCTAGTTACTCACTCGTGAGGACCTGGAATTAAAATTGTAACTTAGGTCTTTGAGTTACCCATTGCCCTTTTACAGTCCAGCTTGAAGGTTCTGCTTGGGACTGGTCCAGGCTTGTTAATACATCAGCCACCTTGAGGTGAAGTTGGTGTGCACTTGCTTTCTTGGTCTGCATCCAGTCAGTGTGCAAGACCAGAGCAGAGTTTGAAGTTGATAATGATGATGAAATAGAATCTACTTTAAAAAATCCCTCCTCTTCCTATGCCCCCTGGGTTTTTGTTTACTCATAGGCAGGTGTAAAGCTGTGACTACTTTTTAGAGCTATGATTGATTCCCTTGATTCCACAGGAGTTACTATCATTGAGCCATACAGAAAACATGGAAATCGACCCTCAGTGCTAATGACATTGACACTCTTGATATGGATTGCTGCTAGTAGTTTTACAGTTAGTACCTTTCTTCATAATTGGAGGTTGGGAGAGTCCACGAGGAAATTCACAGAATCATAGAATGGTAGGGGTTGGAAGGGATCTCTCAAGATCACTGAGTCCAACCCCCCCACCAGAGCAGCATTATTGTCTATGTTTGTCTTGCTCGTATGCACTTCAGTAGCTGGTTTTTCATGATCACTGTTGCAGACGGTGATCTGCTGGTCTGACTCAGTAAATTGCTTTTATGTTTTGACCTATTTCTCAACTCTCCATTTTCAGGTCCCTGGTTTGACATGTATCTAAAAGCACGTGAACCTGTTGTTTTGAATTTTAATGCATTTATGTCTTTTAATCCTGATCCAAAATCTGAATATAACGATCAGCTCACACGAGCTACAAACATGACTGTTTCTGCTCTACGTTTTATGAAGACCTTCAGGGCTGGTTATCTTGAACCAGAGGTTTTTCACCTCAATCCAGAAAAAAGTGACACTCAGCTCTTTAAAAACATTATCCGATTTGTGCCTTCTTCAGTTTCTTGGTTTGGTGCCTACATGGTCAATGCCTACCCCCTGGATATGTCTCAGTACTTCAGGCTTTTCAATTCTACGCGGGTGCCTAAGCTCAACAGAGATGAGCTTTATACAGATGAAAAGGCAAAACATTTATTAGTCCTAAGAAATGGGAATTTTTATGTATTTGATGTTATTGATAGAGATGGGAATATGCTGAAACCTTCAGAAATACAAGCACACTTGAAATACATCCTTAGTGACAACAGTCCAGCCCCGGCTTTCCCTCTTGGCTACCTCTCCAGTGAAAACCGAGATACGTGGGCTTTACTGAGAAAGAATCTACTGGATAATGGCAATGAAGAAGCTCTTCAGAAAATAGATTCTGCTGTGTTTTGTTTAAGTTTAGATGATTTTCCCGTTAAAGACTTTGTGCACTTGTCCCACACGATGTTGCATGGAGATGGTGCTAACCGCTGGTATGACAAATCCTTTAATCTTATCATAACTAAGGATGGCACTGCAGGGATTAATTTTGAACACTCCTGGGGAGACGGTGTGGCTGTACTCAGGTTCCAGAATGAGGTTTTTAAAGATAGCACCCAGGCACCAGCCGTCAGCCCCCAGTCCCAGCCTGCTTCAGTAGACTCTTCTAGAGCAGTGCAGAAACTTGACTTTAAGCTGAATGACGCCATAAAAGCAGGAATTACCAAAGCCAAACAGAAGTTTGATGCCACTGTGGAATCACTGTCTCTTAATTTGATTCAGTTCCACGAAGGGGGCAAGGACCTCCTAAAGAAGAAGAAGTTAAGCCCAGATGCTATGGCTCAGCTTGCCTTCCAGATGGCTTTCCTTCGACAATACAATCAGACTGTGGCTACGTATGAGTCTTGTAGTACTGCGGCTTTCAAACACGGTCGTACAGAAACCATCCGTCCTGCCTCGATCCACACAAAGAAATGTTCAGAAGCTTTTGTCAGGGAGCTGTCCAAACATAGCACAGAAGACCTTCAGAAGTTGATAGGGGAGTGCTCAAAATACCATGGGCGTTTGACAAAAGAGGCTGCTATGGGTAAGTAGGAATATATCAAACACTCTTGCTTTTGCACTAAAATATCTGCTGTAAACATTTATTTCACAAGTAAATAGTTTAATTTTGATGGAGGTCTACTGTTAATGTAAACTTGACAAAAACAGAAGCAGAAGGTTGCAGTTTAAAATGCATTCTCTGTGACTCGTTTCTTGATGGAGGAGAAGGCCTCTGTGCTTCCCACTTCACTGTTAACGTGTTAAGAACTTTTTATACTTTAGTTTTTGTCCTTATAGCAGCTGGGCTGTTTGAAGGTTTCATAAACACTTAGTGCATGTTGTACTCCCCAAGGCAACAAAGAACTTTGACTTTATGTCTGAGGAGTTACCGTCTTATCCCTGCAGGGGATAAAGGCTTTAACAATTTCCAGATCAGTCTGATTCTTTGCTGTGCTACTCCTGGTAATTTGCTAAATGCTGTCTTTTAAATTGTCCTTCCCAGAAGCATAACGTGTATTGTTTCAGTGAAATTGGTTGTTGAACAGTACCCCACAGAGTCTAAAATTTGCCTCCTTTTGTTGATTTAAGATCCTCTTCCGATTCATAAATTTTAGGAAAGGCTTTCTCTGCTTTAAACAACTTGGATATGTTCAGATAAATAGTTAATCAAGGGATGCAATGTATTATTAAAATTGTCTGTTAGCATTGCACTTTGTTTACTGCCATGATTCCTGGCTGAGGCCAGCAGTAGAGCAGCAAGCCCTCATTCCTGAGGATCTGTACGTTAGAAGTGCAGCACGTCTGGGTTCTGAAAAATGATGTCTGCTAACATGAACATAAACGCCAGTTCCGTTGTGCCTGAAAAATGGGGCGATGTCAAAATAAGTGGGTTTACTTCCCACATAAATTAGTCATCTCTCTTAATACTTGTTATTTTCTTTTAACAGGTCAGGGATTTGACCGCCATCTCTTTGGCTTGCGCCATTTAGCCTCATCCAAAGGTATTGCGCTGCCTGATTTCTACCAAGACCAAGCCTACGCTCGGCTTAATCACAACATCATCTCTACAAGCACATTGGTTAGCCCAGCAGTGCAGTTAGGAGGGTTTGGCCCAGTAGTGTCTGACGGCTTTGGAGTAGGATATCAGGTACATGATGATTGGATAGGTTGTAATGTTTCCTCTTACCCCACTAGGAATGGTAAAGAATTCCTTCAGTGCATATACAAGTCACTTGAAGATATCTTTAATGTCTTAAAGGGCAAGAAAATTGGTAGTTAGACATAAAAATGTTGGAACACTTTACAGTTACAGTACGAAATGCAGACTGTATCTAATTGGCACACTAATCAGTGTTCAGCATGGCTGAGACTGCCCAGCTTAATTGGCTTCATTTATATTCATTGGACTTGAATACTGTTAGATTCACTATGAAATCTGTATCTGTTTTAAAGAAATCAAGTACAGCGTTTCAGGAAATAGAAACATTCACAGTGTCAAAATGAAGTAACGGATCCATCTGTTCCAGCAGATCCACGTGTTCTTAGAACACCTCATCTAAAATAAAAAAGCAATGTTACCAAGTTTATGAACTCAGGGCATCTGTGTTCCATGGACAGACTACAGTACTGTGATGCCACTCTTAAACTGTTTGATTTTTAAAAAATATAAGCAATTTTAAATATGAAAGAGTGGTTACATTTGCACTCTTGAAGTAAGTTTGTTTACTAACTTGTCACACTTACTTTCCTCTTGAAACTTGAATCGGCATCAGACCTGCTTGTGCCTCAACTGCTTGAAGCCTTTCCACTGTAACAGCTTTTTGGGAAACAAAACCTGAAGTGGGGGGCGGGCCTTAAGTAACCTGCAATCACCAACTGTGTTGTTAAATTGACTGGAAAAGACTGTATTGTAATAAAGTTCTTTTATTGCCCTATCAAAATGACACAGTATGGGTAGTCCCTTTATCAACAGCTCTTGTTTCTTTCCAAGCTTGAGCACAGATACCAGTAAAACTTAGCGATGCCGTGAATGTCAGATGAAATTGATGCCAAGCTCTTCGTGTGCTGTTCTCAATTAGGATTTGGCTACAAAGTGGGTAATAGCAAAAGGGGAAGGGGCCTTTGTCAGTCAGGAAGCCAAAGGTGCTCAGCGTTGCTGGGATTACAACACAGATGCCCTTTGCATGAGATACCTCTTTTTGCACAAAATTCTTTACAGTCCATGTAACTTGAAACTCCTCTGACTTCTAAACCCTCTTGACTTCCACTCTTTGTTCTGGGAAGAGGAGTCTTTCTCTGGAGCACAGTAGTAATTGCTTCTGCAGCTTTGTATAGAACAAGTGCAGCTTGTGTCTTTCAGCACAGCCCCCTGGACAACCAAATATATTAGCAGAGCATAAAAGTCTGACCATGTTGGTTGGATGTGACAGATCAGGTTCAGAGGCTCAGAAACCTACTTGCCTTTACTCTTCCTTTGGGTATCTCAGCTTCCAGGTTCTCCCAATGTCTTTTTTCTGTACCACAGTACCTGTAAGCAATACCATATCTTGAAGGATGAAGTGCAAGTGCTAGGAAGGGGAGAGGTGTGCTTTAAATATGGAAGCCCAAAGGCTTACAAACTCTTCCTAGTCGGGGCTGTTTACTCTGCAGCCTTGTAATGTGCTGCTCTAGTTTTCAGCTGAAAAGGATCATTTTAAAACTTAACCATGATTGTCCTTGTTCATTAAATTAAAGAAAGAAAGGTGATCGTATGGGAGGGTGAAGGAAATAATATATCAGGAAACAATAATCAGACCAAAAGTCTTTGAATGAAATTCACTAAAGAAGATTTTCTGTCTTTTTTTTTTTATTGTGTGTTTTTTCTTTCTTTAAACATTGAATTTTCCCTTCCCTCAAGGAGTTAACACAGTCCCATTACTGATACTTGTTGCCATTTCCCAGTGATAGCAGTAGTGAGTGAAAAGACCTTATTTGCTTCTGTGGGTACTTCTTGGTGATGGGCTATTAAAAACTTCAGTGCAGTAAGTTGTCTAAGTAGGCACTGCTGATACAGCAGTTCAGTTACAGTCCACCACAACCATATATATTCCCCCAAAAGACAACATTAAGAAAAAGGCACAGTTCAGTCAAATGTACATACTTTTTTCAGGTTGTACTGAGGCCCATCTCAAAGTGCTCTGTGGAAAATACTTTATTAGGGCATGCTGGGGACAGTAAGTGCAACTTAGGTTTCTATTTCTGAAGTATAGCCACGTGAAAAGTAACTCCAGGGAAACTGCGTCTCTGATGGTTACAGCTCCTTCTTCAATAAGCATGTCAAGATTTATTAGGGGTATGAACTTCAGCATTTTACAAATTTATGGGTAACTTCATAGATTCCAACAGATTCCTTTGTTTTTTCATCATAGTCATTCCAATCCTATAGGAAATAAGATTTCACAGGATTAGTCACAGATGATAGAATGCAATTGTGTCTAAAACATAGACTGGAATACAAACTGAACCTAAGCCTTACTCAAAATTTGGGTCTTAGATTGCTGTGGAAAGCACTGTGCAGTCACTAAGCTAAGTTCTGATACCTGAGAGAAACAAGAGCACTGAAATTAAATGAACTTCAGTCTCAGTGTTGGGGTTTTTTTTCCCATATGTAGTGCACAGCCTGTGGTGGACAAGACAGCAACCATGGCAGATGAAAGGATTATCTATCATTTACAATAACCCAGTCAGGTGGGTCAGCAGACAAGCAGATCCCTGCCAAGCAGGATACCAGGGAAAAAATTTGACCTTGAGATTCCTGCTCACAGCCAAGGAAGATTTGCAATGCTGGAGTCATTATCCTGAGCTGTGAAGGACAGTGTCTTTCAATTGCTTTTTACAGAGTATGTATTTTGGTCTAGTGATTTAGGGAAAAAAAGCTAGATAGTTAGATTTACTAAGGAAACTAAAACAACATACCTTTTCTAACAAGTTTATGTCATTGAAAGGTGTGCCAGATTCTGCACCTTCAGCAGCAAACCCTGCCTGCAAACACATTTGCAGTAAGTTTTTAAGAGTAAGTTGTACCAAGAAAATAATAAATATGATGATTGAACATATTTAAAGAAAGCAACTCAGCACAAACTTGTACTGTACTTCTTTTAAAATAGGTAGAAATAATGCTCAAGCTCTTTCCTGGTTGAGGGTCAGTATAATGTTGTGACCCTCTTTGTGATTTGGGAAAATTCAGTCTAAGCAACCACAGAGTAAAATGTGGGAACACTGCTGCTCTATTTTTCCAGCCAGAAAGGTATTTCCAAGTATTGAAGTATTGTAGATAATAAACATGAGTTTCTAAGTTAATGTAGCATCCAACTACTAATAGCTTTAATTTGTGTTATAGCTTCATAACAAACTGCAAGAAAACACTGGAAAGAAAATGTGGAGGAGAGTTGGTAGTTTTGGCTTAAACATCATCAGAATCCAAGACACTCTAGAGGAGGAGCAGCTTGTGTTTGATTTAGGTGCAGAAGTGACTAGTGAGCTTTACAAGAAAGGAGGATCAGCTGGCGGAAGGAACAGGTTAGTACAGCTAAAGGATCATTTCCCCTTTGATGGTTCTGCACTGTTGTTACTGTTGCTGGATTTAAAGCATTGAAAGAACAGCACTAGGAAGGCAACAGTGTTATCAGTGGGGTACACCACAAGAACAAGGTGTTCTATAGGAACAGCTCTCATTTTAGAGTTCAGTTACCAAGCTGTAAATTAAGTTTTGTTAGTTTGAAAAGTGAATTTAAAAACCTCAGTCAGCTCTGTAGCATAGAGGAAGGTTTCATACATTGCCACTTATAACTACAGAATTCTATTAAGAAGTGGCTAAAAAGCAAAGGTAGCTTCTTCCTGGTTTTCTGTAAAGGTTCTACACTTGATTTTTGATAAAGAAATCCCCACTAGTGCCAGTCAGACACCTAACTGTGTAAGAATGTGAAGCCACATGATTTTAAAACACTCTGAGACTTGAATGGAAGGTTAAGCACTTGGGAGTTAAATAAACCACAGAGCATGGCAGTGGCAGCCATAACAACAGGAGAACTATCCGCAAAGCACAGCGTGAACATGGCCTTCATCTGACTGTCAGAAGCCCATCTCAAGGGAACTGCTGGGGGTGGAGAGGACGATCAGCATCATGGGACAAAAGTGCAGAGCTGCAGTACAGAACAAACACTAGAAAAATAAAAAAAGTCCTGCTTTTGCCACCTGAAGATACTCACTGGCCCTCCAAGGAACAAGAAGCCATGCGACTGAAATGACAAGCTTCTGTTGCAGACACTCAGCAGGGCTTGCATTCTTACAGCTTTGGCGTCAGAGCAGAGACTCTAATCTCTGCAGAAGGGAGCTGGGACAGGCAGTGACTTGTCTGCCCTCAGCTGACTGCAGAAGGACCAACAGCTAAAGCATAAATGCCCACACCAAACATGCAAAAATGCCAGCTGCCTTAAAACAGTGAATTGTCACACTTCTGTTACCCACGGAACTATTGGTTGCCACAAAGCAAAGATGCTTAAGAAGATTTTCAAGAATTTTTATAAAGAAACCTCCATTATTTTAGTTGAAGCAGCCACTTGATGAACAAGGACAGGAAAGGAGCTGAACTATCAAGTAAAACTAAAAATTATGCATTTGCTTTGCAGTAGATGCAAAAGCTATGTAAGCATATTAAACAAGAAAGGTAAGTAATTGGGGGAGGGAAAAAATTGTCCTTGGCAGTATTAGAACACACAAGTACCTAGTTTGAATTGCTTGCTGCTGCTAGGTAGGAAAGGAGGGTTTACATCTGAGAATCAAAGGGTACTTTCTCCTCTTTCATACTCCAATGGTTTTTTTTGTGAGAAAACTACTATAATTTAATTAAGTCATGCAAGCATTAGGCCACTCTCAATTGACTTCAAGTGTGGTTGTATTATGTTTTTTAAAAAATACAAAGAGAATACAGTGATGCTCTGGCCATATGCTATGCTTGGTGCTAAGCAAAACCCAGATGTGAGGTTGTGGAAAAGTCAGGCTGGTTTGGTTCATGTCAAATCTAATGCAGTTTACAGAATTGTTTGGAACTCCAGAGGTCTATATATTTAGTCATTTGGGCATCAAAAAGTCACCTGGAATAGCTGCTCAGGGATTTGAGTGTACTCTTCAACAGAGTGCACAGACCACACTTTGAGAATATTAAATTAAAAGCTTTATTACAGCTGTGACATCTTTGTTCTGCAGATAAAAATAAAATTGGCAGCTAGGATGCAGAGCTAGAAATGTCTCCTACATTTTGTAGTCTTCTCATAGATTCTTCTTGAAGTGCAAGTTCCTAGGGCTGTCTGCAAAGCTTTTAAACAGGAATAAACCAATAACCATTCTGTTCCTCAAAAAAGATGGGCTTCAGTTGTATAAACAAATAAATAAAAGACTTCCTGCAGCACACTGCAGTGGTGATTTTATTTAGACCAAATTCTTTGCAGGATCAGCTTTTTTGGTCTGTTTCTTAGCAGCGTCACAGTCTGAGGGAGGGATAAGACAGGTTTATATTTGTCAGTCTATTTACACCTAATCCGACTGGAATAATAGGTTAAATATAGTAGGGAGTTAGCTTGTGTACAGCATGACCATGCACAAGCTAATGAATCACTGAAGACTGGCTTGGCCCTTAAGAAATCCTTTAACTCTGAGCCATGAGGTGTGCTTTGCAACAGTCTTTAACTGCTGGCGATCTTCAGTCTTTGATGAAGTTTCAACTGGAAAAACACCAACACTCATTTCTCCCTGTACTGTACCAAGAAGCAAAGCGGTGCTCTCCTGACCGTGGCTATCTAATCAGGCATTCTGGCAATCCCCTCGTGGGAAACACTCCCTTCTGCAATAACCCGAGCAGTGAAGACCTTTCAAATGAATCCAAACGAGCAGCGCTGCATTACCCGTAGGCAATTTGAATACGACTCCAAGACGGGGTTAATTTTAGATTTTACTGGCACAAGAAATACCAAGTTAGTGTTAGTTGCTTGTGGGTGGTTTTGATTTTTGGAGTAAAAGAATGAACTGTGGAGAGGACAGGAAAACGGGGAGGTTGAGGATGTTCCAGGAAGAGCAGTACCATTTCAAGTAGTGTGTCTTTTATCACTTCTGAAGTCTGTAAGAGGTGCCGAGAAACAAATCAGGAATCAGAGCTCACCTGTGGCTGAAAGTCAACCGGTTCCAGACCTCGGCATTCAAACTCCACTATCGTTTTGAATTTCTCACTGTCTTCAGCCTATAATTGAGTCAGAATACCAATAGTTTTCATCTAACAGGGAAAGAGTGACAAGCACGAGTCTAGGAATGAATTGCTTTAAAGGCAGTACTATCAGCTCTGATGTCCCAAGTGACAGCAAAATCCTAGGGCTCATTTAATAGGTAGTAATTAACTAGGATTTCTTAATCTGCCACAAGGAAGCCTTCAAAAAGAAATGAACACAGGCATTATATAATTGCCTCTAATTTGAGTGATACAATTTTTTTGTTTTGCTTATGAAATGTATCAGATTATTCTATACTTGAAACTGTGTGGGAGCCCATGAGACAATTTTCTGTCAGCTTTTTGTGGTCTTGAAAGATGAATGTGATGATAAAACTCAAAATATTATTAATGTTTATCTTGTTATATAAAAGAGAAAATATACTTACGTTGTAAGGTTTGATTGTCTGACTTAAAATCTCTAAAAAAAAAAAATCAGAAGTGTAAAAGTGAGTGGCATTATGACTTGCTTTATTCAGCACAAACCAAGCAACCCTGAAGTCGGCCCCCTCAAAAGGCAGAATTCAATTTTTCTCACTCCTCCTCAGAAGTTTACGTGACACTACCACACCTCACAGGAGGCCTTGTTGTCTCCTTCATGAGCACGGTGACAAGTATGTAAGAACTCAAGCACCAGGAAAGAAATCCCTGGTGGATGCTCTTTACAGTGTCAAGTAAAAATGGGGACTGAAATACAAACTTAGGAGAAAGGGTGTAAAATGGATGATGCCTCTTAAATTTCTAAGCACGTACCAATGGAGTTCTCCCTGGAGCACAGCTTGCATTTCTGCACCATAGTCGCGCTTCCTCTGCCTCCTTTCAGGGGAGCACTGTCCTAAAACCACGACAACAGAGACATCATTTTTAACTGCACGCTGAGCCGTGGGAAACCTCTGCAAAGGTAAAGTGGCTTTTAACAGCAATGGTCTTTAATTTTTAAAAAATACTGTGACGAGAAGGCTTTTTTTTTTTTTTTAACCTGGAGAGCTACAATTCAGAAAGCTGGGATTATCACTGAATAATTCTGTTCTAGTGAATAATGGATAGTTAAGTCTTGTCCATATAGACATGTTCCATTAGTTCCTCAAAATACATTCTTACCACACAGTAGTATGCAATAAAAAGAGATGCTTATTCCTAAGAACAGAACCTTCTCTTACCTCTGACAAATTTTATCCTGCTTTTTCAGTTTCCAAATGCTAATTTAGCATGCTTATCTCACCTTGAATGACCAAAACTTCTCCAAAAAGATTCCATCAGCAGCAGATAAATATGTTACAGGCACAACCTTATTCTGGTATCACTTCAAAATTTGTTTTCAAATGGTGTTTTTACAGAAAGGCAGCTTTTCAAAGCAGACATGAATTGTGATGAACAGCATCATTCCAATGGCATATTTCAGTTAAGTCTCCAAATACATATATATTTTTGTATGGAATATGACAGCACTTCCTGAATGTCTATAGCTGTTAAAATACCACCTCATCTAAAGTGCAAGTTGTCACATCCCTGTTGCTAAATATCCGTTGCATGTCAGAGGCAGGTTTGTTTTCTCATTTTTGTTCTGTCATTCTGATGCAGGTTACGGGAGGGAAACGTACCATCAATCGCAGGTACTGCCATTTTTCAGAGACTTCACCACAGTTCCCGCATTTCAGCTGAAAAAATCAACATAGATCACAAGAATTGAAAGCTGTCAATAATCGGGGGTCAAAAAGCCCAAGGAGCTGGTGTGAGCCCTCTGGATTCACAGTCCCCACTGTTGAGGAGCCAGAGGCAGGTACCAGTTGCCGTCTATCCCAAGGGTGAGCCCACTGCAGGGTCTGCCCTTCAGCACCTCGGGTGGAAAATACTGAGGCACAGCCGCGAGATAAAAGATGGGAATGGCACAACTTAGTGTTCTCCTGGGTGCCCTGCCAGTGGCACTGGATTACCAACCGCTCACCAGTGGAAGCAGAACTTAAGGCTTTTCACTGTTGCTAACGTACGCTGCCCTGCATGCACTAATGCTTCCCTGTCTACAGGCTTCTACCATCGCGGTCGTTGCTCCTGCAGCTGCCTGCTCGCGCTGCGTGGAAAAACCCACAGCGCTGCTGAAGCTGAGCGATGTGACACCCGCACCGCTGGCCCTGCCGCCGGGTGCCCGCTCCCTCCAGCTCCCGCCGCCGCCGCGCCTGCCGCACCTTGAGGTACCAGCGGAAATCGTCCCCCTCGGCCCGCAGCCGGGTGATGTTCTCCAGCGTGGCGCGCAGCTGCAGCCCGATCCTCTGCAAGGCAAAAGGCGGCGAGAGAGGTCGTCAGCTCAGCCCGCTTCCACCCGCTCCGCTCCGGCCCGGCCGCGGCTCCCACCTACCCCCATGGCCTCGCAGGGCGCCCGGCAGCTCACGGGGCCGCCGCGCTATCGGGACTCCCCTGACGGCCGGCGGCCCCTTCCACCCCACCCCGCCTCTCGCGGGAGCAGCTGCGGGTCCCAAGCCGCTCCTGCCTCGTTTTAGCGCTGGGTTTGGTTTGGTTGGGGTTTTTTGCGCTCTTCCCCCCGTTGCTTTGTGCCCTCAGCCAAGTTGGCGGCCCCTCCCGCTGCTCCCCGCCGCGCTGAAGCTGACGGGAAGCCGCAGATTGCCCTCGACCAAGATGGCGCCCGGGCGCGGCCTGTCAGCGCCCCGCGGAGCGGCCCCGGGTGGCGGGGCGGGGCGGGCGGCTCGGGGAGCGAAAGCGGGATGGAGGTGTTAGGGAAGCGGGGCAGGAGGGAAAGGCAGGCAAGGGGCCCAGGGAGACGGTGGCCGTGGCCAGGGGAGGGAAAAGAGGAGGTGCTGGCACAGGTAATACGGGTTAGATGTATTAGACCATTTAAAAAGTAATTTAACTACAACCTTTTTATAATTGCAGTGGCTGCTTTTTTAGACAGAAAGAGGTGCTAGAGAAAGCAAGGGCAGGGTTTGGTAGAGCTGCTGTGGAGAGCACTCCTGGAGCCTGTAACCACTCTGGGGGTGTCCCCCAGAGCTTCACAAAATTTACCGAAGTTGAAACATACCTGTACCTCTAATTCTTTTAAATCAGTTCTGCACAAAAGCTCTGCAAGTCTAGAACTTAATACATTCTACGTTGCTTTTAATTTCAGTTGTTCTAAAGCTGGATGGGAGTATCAGTGAAGATCCTGGATGGCTGCTGCAGGGCCTGTTGTCTACTGCTCTGAAGGCAGACAGGTAATCACAGCAGCAGGTTGGTTGAAAGCTGACCAGTGTCTTTGTTCTAACTGGTTATCACGTGCAGAATCAGGGCTTAAATTGTTTTGAATATCTGAGCTGCCAACAGAATATCCAACTCAGGACAGTAACTAAAGTTTATCTTGAGAGCTGGCAAGTTTCATTCCGCAGAACCAAACTTAACTCCATTTTCTGCTGCTGCATGGATAGAAAAGTGAAATATGGCTTTGTGTGATACAAGTGAGGTAACATACCCTGATAAACGAAGTGTTAGGAAGTTGGTTTTTCATGAGAACTTACAAATTAAAAAAACAACAGATGTCACCAATTTATTAAGACAGTCACTGACAGTTTGTAAAAAAACAATTTCTAACATACATAAAAGCTTCAGGCCAGAAATAGTGAGGAATTGAAACAGCATCCTCTCCCCCACCCCCCCATACAGACATTTCAATATAAACTTGTTTGTTTGACTTAAATTGGCTTAATCTTGAAGTGTAGTCCAATAAGACTGAAGACTAGACACTTAAGGTCCTGGACCAGGTAGTAGAACACTCTCAAGCCTTCTGGGTCCCTGCAGTGCACAGCAGAAGGAAGAAAATAAACAAAAAGTTAGATTGATAGATTCTAAGAGAGCAGTTTATAGAACTAGCCTATTTAAAATAACCCCAAAGCCTATAGGGAGACTTTTCAGAGGTCATTGCAGACGTTAACAGAATTATTTCATTCTATACTCCCAAGTTTACATATTTTAGCTGCATTTTCATCATTAAAGCAAGTAGTAACATCACTTTGGATTTACAAATCATGATACCCAGTCTTTTCATCTTGGGGGAAATACAGAAGTCATGGTTCTCCCAGAGAAACTGGTGTGGACAGGCCAATGACAGCTCAGTTCAGACTCAGAGTGTGCCCAGCGGGGCTTCCTACGGCAAGGACCCTGCTTGGGAGCCTGTAAACATCGGGTGTAATAACACAGCCTCAAAGCCTTCGGTACGTGATGCTGCAACATCAAGTGCTTGTGCACCCAGAGACTGATCTGTACTTTGAAACTATATAAAATAGAAGCACCCAATCATCAGTTACACAAAATCAACAGCAACGTAAGAAAGCAGAGTACATACTTGGACTGATTTACATCAATGAGTGAACCGATTTTTGACGTGGTAAAGGAGATGTGCTCATCACCGATTACTATTTCAAGCTCCTGAAAAATGAAAGATGATAGTAACTCAAACTCCTGCTTTCTGGCATTAGTTACAGAAATACTTAAGTACTGGGATGATGGCTTCTGCATTTTTATTACAGAGGTAGCAGATACAGCAGGTCCGTGGATCACATTCACAACTCAATTGCCATTTGGGCTCTGCTCAGGTTTTAAAGCAGCGTTTGTTTCCCTGTTGGCTAGAAACAATACCAGCTTGTAGAGAAAGTTCAGTTACCTTTCTAGTGAGCCAACATATAAAAATTAAAGCAGCAAGTAGAAGAGACACCACACACACCAACCTGCCGACCAACTCTGTCCGGGGGGGGCCACAGCGCATCGTCTTCTTTTGTGATTTCGCTGTCGTCGATGATTCTCTTCAGCTCCTCCATCACGCTCTTATGCACGTAAGCCTGCAAACAATGTTCCGACGTGACAAAACAGCCCCGGTCAGGCTGCCCTGGTCCCTCTGCTTGCACAAACCACCCCAGAGCATCCCGCGTTGCCCGTTCCCGGTGCAGGCCGGCAGAGGCATGCACCGCCGCTGTCCCCTTGACACCGGGCCACCCCCCTCCCTTACCTCCTTTCGGATCATGACGTCGTTCTTGTAGTTGCTGTTGTTGGCGTAGCGCAGCTTCCCTGCCGAACACAGGACGCGCGTTAAACCCCAGCCAGGGCAGCGTTCCGCGCCGCGGCGGCCCCCGGCCCGACCCCGCCTCCTCTCGCGAGCGGAGCGAGAGACCCCGCCGCGCCCCGTCCCGCCCGGTGCCGCCCCGCCTCTCACCGTCGGGCCGGAACTCGAACTCGAGGAACTCGTGGCCGAACTTGCCCTTGTGCCCCACATAGTAGCGGAGATAGAAATCGCTCGCCATGGTCCCGCCACCGCCCGGCATGCACCGCGGCGGCGCGGTCCGATTGCGTCACTGCGGCCGGGGGCGGGGCGGAGCGCGCTTCCCGCACCCATTGGCCGGCGGCGCCCCGGGCCGCGAGCCGGAGCGGCGGTTGTGGCTGCCCTCTGGCGGGCGCCTGCGGGCCGGGCCTCGCTCTCGCTGTGGGCGGAGGCGGCAGGAGGAGGGCAGGGCCTCAGCCGATGCCCAGCCGATACCCAGCCGGGGCGGCTCGGGCATCGCGAAGTCCCCGAGCGGCACCCCGAGGTGGTACAGGGGAGGCCGACCGCCTTCCCTGAGGGCAAAGGCCTCGGCCTTCGGCGCGCGGCTGGCTCCCGGGGGGCACGCGCAGCGCGGGCAGCTGAGGCAGCGTTGGGCAGAAAGGAGCGGGAGCGGTGCTTGGTGGCCCTGTCCCCTTCCCTCTCCCCGCAGCTGTGCGGGGATGGCCTGGGGGCCATCGCTCGAACGCGGAACGGACTAGCGTGCTGCTCTGGCAGTCGGGGCCCCTGGGGTCGGTCAGTGGAAGACGCGCCGCATCTTTTGCTCTAAAGCTTGTGGCTTTTTTTTTTTCTAGGCGGAAAATAATTCACTTGTTAGTAATAAAGGTCTTCTTGTAATATTTAGGCACAGTAGTAATAAGTAAAAAGAAAGAGGTGCAGCTGTCCTTTTATCGTGAGTCCCGACGTTAACGTTTTGTGTTACCGCGTTAGGATTTGAAGCAGTTTGTGCCTCCTTCAGAGGAAGGCAGTAGACCGGCCAAGATGTTCCCTGAACTGGGTTTGTACTCTGCACAACCAGTGCCCTCCTGTGCCGGTACTGGCTTGCTGAGTTACCCTCAGTACTGATGGCCTGCAGTTTGAGAGTGAGTGGACTGGTGGTGATATCTGCCCTTTTCTGTTTGGGAACTGCTCAGAGAAAGGAAATAGGCAGAGATGTGAACGGACAGCAGACTCCCAGTGTCATTCACTGGGGTAATAGGTCAGGCTCCTCTTCTGCCTTGGTTAGACAGCTTTTATTACATTCTTTTCCCAAGGGAACTGGAATCTCAAAGGGCTGTTTATAATTAAAATAGGTGGTTAAAAATGACTTATTTTGGGGCCATTGTTTCCTGGGTTTCGGCAGATTTTTGGTAGTAGCTATTTAAATGTGAAAAAGGATAATTGTTTTACATATCTTTGGGCTTGAACATTCACAGTTGCATTCTGCATTCTTTATGATCTTCTAATTGTATAAAATATCTAAAAGTTTGCCCTTCAGTAGAAGTGCCTTACTAATACAGAAACAGATAAACAGTTCCTTTCTTAACATGTACAGGTAGCACAAAGAAATTAAAACGTGAGCCTGAAAAAAGTAACATTAGTATTTATACCAGATAGAAGGATTTTTGGCAGAACTACTACCCTGCTTATTATATGAACTGGGTTGTCCAATCTAAAGGTAATACTAAGTATAAACTTTGTGTGTTCCTCTGAGTTATTGTCTGGTTTGGCTGGAAGTTCAGAGTGCTGGGTTGTTGGTTTTTTTTGTGAGAGAATGACTCTACTATAACTGTCTAAATTTTTTAATAAACCTTTTCAGGAAAATCAGTGCTGAATGCATTGTTATTTAAATTACTGTGTTGGAAGTAAGAGCCAATTGGAGCATGAGTTATCCTGAGAACCTGCATTTAACTTCATCTGGGAGGTGTCAACTGTCTTTGAGTGTGTACTAATTCTAACATATTTTATGATGGAGACATATTATGGGTGAGATAAAGATGTTGGGTTGTTGGGTTTTGGTTTTTCTTTTTCCTGTGTGTGTATTATTTTTTTGTCTTCTTAAATAAATGTCATGTTTGATGGCATTACAATAGCATATTGCTACCAGAGTGGTGTTGGGGTTATCTTGACATTTATAATCAAAAGGCATGCTGTGCTTGAATGCATTGGCTTATGGCTCTGTTTGTGAGAGACAGAAATGTGTGGATGACGGTTCTTTTCACTCTGCTTTAAAAGCATTATACAGCCAGTAATTGTTCTGTCTCTGAAGAAAATATATCTATAAATACACATTTTTAGCATTATCAGTTTAGATATGATAGAAGGACTGGAGCTGAAAAATATGCCTGCCAAATCTTGGTACTGATACTAGTTTAGACATTTTTGTGGGCTTTTTTTGTTGTTTGTTTTGCTGGGTTTTTTTGTTGTTGTTGTGGGTTGGTTGGTTTTTTGTGGGTTTTTTGTTGATGGTTTTTTAAGAAGAGCAAATTTACACAATTTTCACTTCTGACCTATGGGGAGCAGGTATCTGAGGGACTTGGTGAAATGGGAGAAATCAGATAAACATGCTCTGAATATTTTTATTCAGTTGGATGTTTTTCTCACATCAGTAAAAGCTGACACAAAGCTCCAATAAATCAACCTACTTTGGATCCCTAATTTAACTTTGTTTTAAGATTGCAATTGAAACAAATGAATTATTTGTATTTTTGTGCAAACCTGCTTGTGCTGTTGGAATAGTTGTATTTCTCCTATTTTTTTTCTCCTCACTACAAACGTGGAATGCTTTGGAGAATGGGGTGACAGAGTTTTGTTTTTTTTTTCACAGATCCCAAATAAGTCAGGTTCTGTTCTGATATTTTCCGTGTCTGTGAGTTGTGAAACTACATTCTAAACATGCAGAATTTTATGCACTTGCTTTTCCTTGTATCTACAGAGGCTTTAATTCTTATTGAGTCCCTTACCAAAGAAACTACTTTCACTGACTGAATTAAGGCAATATAATCTTTGGAAGTTAACAAATTCCTAACATGTTTCTTTAAAGTGTATTTAATAGCATTTAACATGTTCCCTGGTGTGGATCTTGACTTTCCACATAGACCCCTGTTATATCTGTGTTACTGCTTTTGTTGCTGGGCAGAGAATTATATTCTAGTTTTGAAGGCTGTTGATTTTTGTGCCTCTGCATTGTGTGAAAAGATAATTGGCATCAAAATCCATCCGAGTCAGCAGTCCATCGTGGTTGTAAGAGACAGACTGTGGGTTTCTATGTGAATACTGATCTATGCATCCTAATACACTAGTTAGAAAAGACATCCCATTTTGTATCTTGAAATGGCAATATGGATGAGTTTTATCTACTTGGTTAGAAATCTAGCCCTGTAAGAAGTAACATCTACTGTTTTGGTGCCAAGTAAAATGACCTTACTGCTTTCTGAGGTAAGGATTTCCTTGCTGTGCTCTGCTGCTGTTGCCAGCTGTTGACTGAAGGACATTCTTTGCAAACACACCTCCTTGCTTCCAAGACAATACTTGCTGAAGATGACTAAGGAAACAAAAATGCAGTGTATTGACAAAAGGTTTACCTTTGAGCAGTCTTTGATGCAAAACCACCATCCATTTCCTGTGCAATCCTTGTTTGTAAAACCTGTGTTTCATTTTTAGGGACCCCTGGCAAGAAGCAAGAAGGAGACAAACACTCAACTTCCAAGATGGCCCTTGCAGATAGACTTTACGTGCAGGTGATGTGCTGAATTCATTCAGGGTTGCCATGGCAACTCTTTTCTTTATCTGGAAGAAGACTGCTTTATCAGCAAACGGACCCTTTCACAGTACCCTGGACTTTTGTTCAGGGGTCTCATAGGTGTTAGAAGTGCTAGGCAGGCAGGCTCTGAAATGAGCTGTGTCATAGGCCCTCCTGTGCATCTCTGCTCACTAATGCTCTTTGGCTGTCATCTCTACGTGTACCTGTGTTTATGCCCTCCATCTTTTGACAACAGACTATCCTTTCCACAGGGCATGGAGGCATATAATTTCAGATTCTGGGCTTTGAGCACTGTTATTTTATAGCTAGCAGATGTCATTCTCAGTCCTGCTCCTCTCCTGTCTGCTTGCCCTGATCTCAAAGAGTTCTTGGTCATCTTTTCCAGAAGTCTATTCTGTTGTGCATAGCTGCTCTCCTGCCTCTGGGAGCCATCAGGATGGTTGTGCTTCAAGTTGCTGGCAATTGTTTAGTGATAAAAAAGAAAATAGGAGGATGAAAATGGTGATACTGACTGTAATAAACTAATTCCCTTCCAGAAGAGAGAAGAGTTATTTCTCTGCATGTAGATCTCCTCACAAAGTCATTTGACCCTCTTGCAGAAAATTACTCTTGATTTCCAGTCAGTCAGGACTACTGTGACTATGAGTGTCTCCTGTTAACCCATGGGGATGGTGCATGAGCAGTGCCTTATTGACAACTGTTTAACGGGTGGTGGATGGCAGCTTAATGAATTAATGTATATATTTTTATCTGTTTCCACATACGCAAGTGCGTGCGCATATGGTTTTTTTCCACGTCAAATAAAATTACCTTGCTTACAGATGGCTCTTGGGACCAAAAGGATTTCAAATAATAACACATTTCTGTTTTCAGTGAAGAAACTTATTTTGCAGTTATCCCCATCAGCAGCATCCATCTGTTGAATGTTACTTGGACGCTGCCCCTACAAGAGGAAAATTGCAGGTAAAATAATGTTTAGACTATCATTAATTATGTAATTGTCATTAATTTACATTATGTTTCTATTTCATGCTGTTTATAGAACATTATGTATAGAGAATCCAATAAATGATAAGACATCATCTCGTGGTAATACCACAGAAAAGGATGATTTCAATAAATAAAATTTGTGCTTCTGATTCTTTGAGGATAGCAAAGTGGTATCAGTAGTGGTTCTAACAGCTCAGTGTGATATAACAGATAAAATACCCATAAACATATCTTGCTTTTAATGATCTTCATTGCACAGACCGTGAACTGTTCTTGTGTGTTGTAGGATCCTGAGGCAATTCAGGGCTTGTCTGGATGGCTGGTCATGTCCCACCCTTCACCGCTTTCGGCCTCTGGGCCCCCAGCCCAAACACCTGTGCCTGATTCAGCACCAGCCTTTGTGGCTTGTGAGCCTGTGTGGTCTCTGACCCAGCCTTGAGGGGTATGTTACAGATCTCAGATGGTACCTACAGAAGCTCCTGTGCTGAGGTTAGGAAAGGTGTGCGCTTTGTGGTGAGACAAAACTTTGCTCTGGGAAGAATGAAAGAGCTTAAACGCTTGTCCAGCCACTTTGCATCCTGCAGTAGAATAAGAAAGGTCAGGCAATAACTTATGTTCAAAAAGAAGACTTCAGTAGAATGGATTTGGTTTATTTAATAGTAAAGAAAAGGTCATGCCTTTTGTTCTTTTATTCTCACATAAATTGATTTTGTAAAGTTGAAGTTGGTTTATCACCGTTTGTGTTCTGTGACTTTGTTATTTCAGTACTGGAGAAAAGGTCATCATCTGAGTGGGTATCTGGTATTCCATGTCTATTAAAAAGCTGCTTTATTTTTGCTGAAGCTCTTTTTTCTTCTCCTTGCTTTTTTTTCTCCTACCTTTTTTCCCCCCCCCCTTCCTTTTCCTTTTTTTTTCCCCCCTAACTTCACCTGTCCTGAATCAACCCATTTCCTACTGGGTACCATATCATGCAGTCTGGTGTATCAGAGGTGCCCACAAATGATTATATCTTTGGTTTATTTGGGTTATAGAAAGCTGGACATCTTGGCTATGCTGGCCTGATATGCCATTTACATTCACATAGATTTATTTTTTTTTTCATGTTTTGTTTGCTGTGCAAGAGCTGGAAGAGATTTCAACTCTTGTATCTTTCCTTATGGGAGTTAATTGTGTTATGTGTTGTAAAATGAAGTGTTGGTAGAAGACAGTGACTGAGTGTTGGCATTCTTACTGTGTCACTGGCCTTTAGTTTCTCAACATGAAGCTGCTCCAGGAACTGAAAGCCTTTCTAACAACTCTATTTCCTTGTTTTGTTTTTAAATACACCCTCCCTCCCCCTCCCCTTTCTTTATCTTTTTCATTTTGTTTATTCCTCTGTGTGTGTGGAGATTTTATGACCTGAATTGTGGAAACACTGTGCAAAGAAGGCTGAATCCAAACCAACTAGTCTTTGGCTCAGGCAGTGGTTTATTTATTTATTTATTGTTTTCATGGCAGAAGAAAGAAAATCAAATGAAAATGTTTAAAATACTGAGGTCTGATATGAAATCTATAGTGTGAGTCTTCTACTAAGGAAATAGTATTTTCTTTACAGCCAGCTTGTCATCAAGTGTTTGACTTCAGTTTTACTCCAGCAGTCTTTGCAATGATGAAAGAAGAACTAAAAAAGACTTGCTTCAACATGCTCATCAAATCAGGAGTGTTAGCCAAATGAGTGTCAGTGGGAAAGGCTTAATTTTAGGGTAGTGGCAGAAAAGAAGGCAATCATCTTTGTTCTTTCTGTGTTGTCATAGTAGCGTAAAGTCGTGGCTTGAGGAGTTGCCTGTCTTTTTAGCAGAAATTACCATGCAGTTCTTTGTGTACTCTTGTTGAATACAGTGAATGCCAGCACGATAATTATATGTGAGCACAATTTTCAAACTGCCAAATATTTTTGCTTTGTATGAAGTGCTGGTAGTGATGATCAGGTGCCAAAGGCTGGCAGGAATTCACCTAGGAAAAGTTATCCTGTGCATTTATTTTTTTCCTATAGTTGCTTGCATTTCTTTTGCCAGCAGCACCTGTGTGTCTGCACTTGGAGTTTCAAGGTCCTTGTTAGAGGATTAGCTGCTGGATGAGCATCAGCTGGGGCAGTGCCAGCCCAGCTGCCCCTTGGCTTCCTTCTGATTGCTGGTGGTCTCAGATCACTCCCATTTCACCCTCTTTACTTAGCAGTTCCTCTCATCCTCTCTGGAAGCAAACTTGATTTATACTTTGATTACAATTTAGACAGTTTTAATTTTCTTTCTCTTTAAGAAGTTTGGTAGAGAAGAGGAGATACTTGAGGCCTGCTGCTGAAGAGGTTGGGGTAAGTGGACAAAACTGCCCTGGTGTAAGATCGGTCTCACCCAGCAAAACTGCTTGATTAGGAAAGGGTGGCTTACTGACATTTTAGATATGTGATCTGACATCTTATTTGGTGTTCACTGGCTCTGATGACATAGATATTCTAGTAGCACTGTGTGTTGTTTTTTCTCAAAGGAGAAAATGTTAATGAAAATAGTATATGGCTGTACACAGGAGCAGCTGCAGGTTACTCGGGACTTGTTATGAAGGTAGAGTGTGCTCTAAAAGGGAGATATGAAATCAAAGCTCAGAGTATTTTGTAGCCTTTATAGCAGTCATAGCTATTAACACTACAAATTGTGTGGTCTTCATTAGGACTTTGCCTTGAATTGACTAACTGAAATTAAAAGGCTTTGGTATACCTGCTAATTAGAAGGCTCTGGTCCTGTGTGTGTAGGATTAAATCAAGCCTTTTGTAGGGTGCTGTATAGGTAGCATGAACAGTGCATAGGTCCCTCAGGAAGGAGGGAGATAACTGTGCATCAGATAAATGTATGATTATATATGCTGTTGTGTGTTTCTGTTTTGGCTGAGGTGTGTTTGACACTTCGCTGTTTGTGCTCCCTTCAGAAAGCTCCAGTTCTCTCCCCTGGCCCATCCCTGCCCTGTTCAGTTCCGGGTGGTGGGTTTGCCAAATACACATCTGCTCTGTAAGGTGAAAACTCTCAACAAAGGTGATGCCAACTCAGAAGTGACAGTGTATTTCCAGGTGTGGTACTAGAGATTTGCACATAGTTGTTCATATTGTCTGTAGAAGTTTGCTGTGTTTTGTACAATTGAAGCGCAGCCGGTCCACAAACAGTGTGAGAGATCACTGTGCAGGGAAGGTGAACTGAATGATAGGGATTTTTTTTTAAGCAAGGTTCTTGTGCACAAGACTTACTAAAATCCTTGATGAAATTGCAGCTTATATTATTTTGTGCATGATTATTTTGGATACTTATCTTTTGCTTGCCACATGGCAGCCACTGCAGTCTTGGTATTGTCACATTTCTTACCTTTCTTGCCAGTTGATGCATTTCCCCCCCCCCACCTGTGCAGTGGATCCCAGATGAAGCCATTTGCTTTCTGCTTTGAAGGCACAATGGGAAACCAGAAATGGCTGGCTCCTTGCTCTAAATGTAACTGTCTGAGCTTTTAATGCTGATGTCCATCCAGGCTGGATTTGTTTGGGTTTTTTTGGCTGCTGTGAGGAGTTTAAGAGAATATGTTCTTATGGGGCTGCTTGTGCTAAGTTTTGACCACTCCTAACAAATCCGGACTGCTTATTGGTGTGTGTACAGGCTGCCTTTATGTACTATGCAGTGCTTGGTACTTGGAAAAATGATGGGTAGTATGATGTGAGGTCATAACTCTGATAACACGTACACTAGTTACAGCCTACTAGCACTTGGATGGTGTAAGTACCTGGGATGTCGTGCCATGGTTCTTCAAACAATGCATAGTTTCACTTAAGAATTTATAATAAAAATGTTTATTTATTAAATGTAGGTGCATGTGGAGGTTAATCTGTTTGCCCTGTTGCAGAGACAAAGGTTTATCTGTGTTTACCTGAATCAGTGAGGATAGGGGATTCTGGGGCGGAGTTTGGTGGCTTTAGTCCATTCTTCATTGATTTGAGCAGGCTTGTCTGCAGGGACTGTAACAGTGTGGGTCTGGTGAAACACCTGCTGCTGGGAATGGGAGAACATTTGGACTAAATTCCAGCTGTGTTTCAGATGCACGTGCAGTGGCCTTGTTGCCATTTCCTGCAAACCAAGGGAAGACTCAGATAGGCTCCCTGTGGGGAGGTGTAGCTCCCATTCTGCTGGTTTGTCCTGAGCAATTAGTCCCGTATACCTTGTTGCTATGGGAAACCATAACTGTTGCTAATTCCTGGAACAGTGTAGCTGAAACTGGTACCAGAGTACCTCATACAGCTGAGAGAATGAACTTATTCTCAGAATTAATTTACTCAGCTAGACTTTCTTGTTCTTACAGAGCTTGTATTTGTGGTGCAGGGATACAGATTTTTTTGGAAGCTCATGTTTATTCAGTTTTGGAAATGAAAATATTTTTATACAGTTCTTTAAAATCTCTGCTTTGCATATTCAACCGTGTTTTGTAATGTTGAGATCACACAGACTGTCTGTTTTTCATTCCTTTAGTAAACAGATGTTCTTTTTTTCTCAAGTCAATTGCCCTTAAAATTTTTCTGTTCCCCTTTGCTCTGTTAAGATTCTAATATTGATAATAAAAAGGCCTGTGTGAACAACAAAACCTTTTAAATATCTACTTTGAAATTATTAACATTGACTTTTTTTTAAAAAACCCAATTTATTTGTTAGGCACTGTTGGTTTTAGTGCCTGAGCCACTCTGCATGTGTCTTTCATGTGGTGGTGCTTCTGTTTTGAAGACTGCTGCTATTTCTTCTGCAGGCTCACAGAATTCTCTTCAAGGAAGAGCAGAGGTTAAAGATCCCAGCCAGAGTACCTTCCTCATTCAGCTCATAGGGGTGTGATTAACAATACTATGTGGTCAGAGCAATTCTCCTGAATATTGGCTTTTAAAGGAGGGCTGTTAGGTATTTATTGGAGAGAAGTGCTTCAAAAGAATGACAGGAGGCAACAGAGAGGAGCAGTAAGGCAGGGACAGGTGTAGAAGTGCTACTGTGACCTCGATGGCAGCCCAGAGATAAAGGCCTTTGGTCAGGTGTTGACTGAAAGGTAAACTTCTAAGGTTTTCCTTCTCCTGTAAATATTAAGGAATAAAGGAAGGAAAAGTGTGTAATCATCAGGTGTGGCTGCGCGTGGAAGCAGAGCTGCCTTTGATGTCTGTGTACTGCTTTGGTCCTATGGACAGTATGCCTGGTGAGCTCCAGTTAGTGCCTTTTATAACAAAAATTTCCATCTTCTATAGTGAATAAGGCAATGATTATAAAGGAAAGAAAAGCAAATATGAGGAGTGACTCATCCAGTCATCGGGACTGTCACGTGGAGCAGACTGATTCCACTGACACCACCTCCTATCTGATAGTAGCTGGTAATGGATACTTAGAAAAAGGATGATGTCCTAGTGCTTTGTCTGCACCATTCAATTATTTTATATCTAGCTGTTTTCATCCCATCAGTTGTGTGTTTCTGAGTTGAAGCTTTGCAAAATGTAAGAACCTCCCTGAGTTCTCCTCGTTGATGTTCTCAGTGGCTTTTCTAGCTGTGTTGGGCCTTACTTAAGATGGGCAGATCAGGATTGTATGCAGAATTAAAAATACATGTTCACCACGAGTTTCCTTTACAGCCCTGGGTTTGTTAGCCTCACCTGCTCATTTGCAGGCTTCCAGCCTCTGATGTGTTGGAAAGTTTTTATTATTAACTTGTATTATTAACTCATGACTCTGATTGTCGTCGATGTCTTTGGCATGAAAGCAATATAAAGTCAAGCTTTTAAACGTGGCACACATTTCAGCTGCTGCTGTTAATAATTTAATGTAAATTTCTCATAATTTCGTGTCAGTTTTAGATTTCCTGTAATAATGAAAAAGACACCTTGGCCTTTGTAAGAAAATGCCTGTCATCAAAACATAGATCTAAACAGTACTTTCCAAGTATTACCTTCTGAGCATCTTTCCTTGGATCTTCCTTCGGTCTGTGCCGCCTTAGAAGGATACACAGATTCAGGGATTCTTCAGTGTTTTGTCATAAGGTTTTTTCTTGTCCTTTATGTGTCATGGCTTGAATGAAGTGAATGTATGTGCTTTCAGCTAAGCCTCAGTGGGGAAATATATGCATGAAAATAAATTACTACAGTTGGAACTAATTAATTCCTTGATTGGCAGACTCAGCAGATAAGAGCCTGAACAGGGTAATGTGAAATGTCTTTGTCGTTCGGCTTCAGCTGTCCCTGGCCAAGAACTGTAGTTGTAACAGCTACTCTGGCACCTGACTTTGTAGCCTGTAGGCAAGGGCTGAAGAACTGAACTGATGTGAGGCCCCAAAAAAAAGTCTTGGTTCATCTTTTTCTTTGCTGTAATCCTGCATAAGCCATCCATGTAACCAGGCCAGGGCCTACCAAAATAGCAGGGAGATTTGCTTGTTACACTGTCATAACTTTCCACTCCCTGCTAAGATGGCTGCTTTATCATGACTGGCAAGATTACAGTGATTTCCTCAACAGTGTGGAGAAGTTAGCAGGCAGCTGCAGCTAATCCCCTGCGACAGCGTTCCCCCGCTGCGGCACACAGCGAAACGGGAATGCTGCAAATGACTTGACAAAGAGTATTATTTTTAAAATCGTGTTAATTCTCATTCTTCTTGTTGATGCATACGTACAGCTACAGATTAGCATTGCCACCCTCCTGCAAGAGCTGAGAGCGTGGTCTGAACTAGTGCTTGTTGGCTGCTTCTGGTAGGTGCTGCCACTTGGGGTACGGGAGGCCTACATTCAGTGTCCTGAGGCAGATGGCCTCACTTTGGGGGACACTGTGGTGAGGTTCTCTTTTGTGAAGCTGATCTTTGGTGTTACTGTGCCTGCTGCTGTGGTATCAGAAGCCACGAGTTCATCTTTGTGTAAAATTTGATTCTGTGAGACTTGTGTCTTGGCTGGGAGCCTGCGCTCATAGCCGCACAATGAAGAGAGGTGTGACTTCGTAGCCTCTGACTTTGTGCAGCTCATTTCCTACTGATCAAGGTACTTGGTAAACTGTTTGTCAGGCACATTTAAGCTCCCTGAGAACAGTCAGTTAGGCCTCTGCCACTACCCCAAAGAAAGACAGACAGACAGACACACACACACACATTTTTTCTTATGGGGACTTCAGATTATTTACTTAACTGTGTGGCTCTGTGTATTTCTGTCCCATGCCCAGCATGTGCCTTTCCTCCAGCTGACAGTAGGAGGTCAGGGCTCCATCTCACCCTCTGCGTGCCAGTCCCTGGCACAGACTTTGCAAGCTCTGGTTCACCCCAGATTCAGGTCACCTCACCATGAACTGCCAGTCTTGGCTGGGACGTGTGGCTGCCATTCATAGGAATGAGCGCTTGCAATTTGTTACACAAACACCCAGCTGGAAAGCTGCAGCCCCAGGTTTTGTCATCAGGAGAATAGGTAACAACCCTCAAACTACAACTGAACTCAACTCTGCTAGGCTGTCACTGGGACTGTACAGTCTGATCCCTTCATCACCCAGCGTCCTGTTTCCAGGGCATCCTTGGTCAGGGCAAACAGAAAGAGTGCTGCTGTTGTAGCTGTTTGACTAGAGGGCACCGGGGCCTGCAGAGTGAAAGCAAGGGAGTGTGTGCCTGTGGGTGTTTTGTTAATTAGTGTTTTGAGCTGGCCACTGAGCACCCAGCATGTTAATGTGCAAATGGACTGTGGCTTGAATCTAAAAGGTGGCTTGTGTATCCCACAGCTCAATTAAATGTCTCTGTTGCTGTCTTGCTCCCATTGAATCCTTCCAGTGTTGACACTGGGCATTTAGGAGACAACAGAAATTGGCACTGCTCTATAAACTCCTGCACTGAAGCAGTGAAAAAGCTCACAACAGACTGTGGCTGTAGCTCCCTTCTTGAAGGCAAAGGTGTAAATTAGGAAGACAGATATAAAACTGTTTCACAAAGTGAATCTGATGGAGAGCAAACTCAGTGTGAGGAGATAGTGCAGACATCCACCTGCAGAAGGCAGAAAAGTGACTAAGTTACATCTATTGCATCAACACTGAGTAGGTGGAGTTGGACAGCATCTTAATGACAGCAGGCAGCACAGGATTGCTGTGGATTCATACTGTACAGGTACTATGTGTAAAAAAAAAAAAAAAACAAAACAAAAACAACACTAACCCAAAAAATAGAGGTTTATTGCTAATACAGCATGAAGTCACAAAAAACCCAAACAACCTGGTGTTTTTGGCAGGCATCTCTCAATGCCCCCGGTAAGCTCAGGGCTCTTATGAGGCTTTTTCACTTGTAATTTGTGCTGTCCTCTTTACTTAGACCTGGATTATTTTGTTGTTGCTGTCGTCAGTTTTTCTATTTGCTGCCATATTACTCTGCTTTTAACTAGAGAAATATTTTAAAGTAAAAATGTCTTCTGTTAAACTGAAAGCTAAACCACCAATATTTATCCATACGTGAGTCCGTATCAGTTTGGTAACAACTGCTTGTGTCTGAGATGTGTCAGCCGCTGGCAGCGGTGCTTTAGGGACAGAAGCTGACAGAAAGTTACTGTCAATAAATGCACTGCTTCACCAGGCTTTGGAACACGTGTGACAGTGAAAGGCTGTACTGTCTTCAGTGCTCTGGTTTCTAACGCGGCTTTGAGTAGATCCTGCAGATTACCTCGGGCAGGAGAAAGAACGGTCGTTTGATGCACAGGGTGGGTGTCTTGGTTTTCAGGAGCTACATACCACTGGATATTGGTATTTATGGCTAATTTATTCCCCTTGGATTTGAAGTTATGCAGTCAGTTTCCCACAGAAACAGACCCGAGAGGACATGGAGCAATTCCTAAAATGGGAAACGTCTTTCAAGCATTGGATTGCTGGCTCAAGCTTCCCTCTGCACAGGGAATCAGATGGAGGTTTACAGAGGACCCCAAACTGCCCATCATCCATTGCAGATAATGCCTCTGGCTGTCCCTCCTTGCTCACAGTACCTTTGTTTCTTACTTAGGATTTCATTTTCAGGATAGAAGGGGAAGAGAGCAAGCTCACTGCACATTTAGTTCTGACTCACTTGTGTCTCCAGTAGAGCGATCGTTCTACCTGTAGTACACTGGTTCTCATTGCCAATTTATTCATACTGAAGATGTTGGTTGTATGTTCAAAAGGAAAAAAAAAAAAGTTAAGGCTGCCTGTTGCATTTCCAAGAACAGCAGTACTCCTGTCTGTCTTCAGTGTGCCCAAAGTGTGTATTTGACTGTCACAAGTGTTTCCCCTTCTGTAGCTGTGCTTCACCAAAAGCTGTATGAAGAAACTGAGTAGTTTGCAACTAGTTGTTGAAGGGTCTAACATGTAATTGAGTTAAAAACTACTCCAGTTTTATTGCAGAGATGCATTTACTGTGCACCTCTTTCTGGCAGAGGGTAAGGCCTGGCAGACTTGTACCACTGCAAGTTTTACTCATTTTAGTTAATCACTGATGTGATTGTTCAGCTCAAGGAAATGGCAAACCCCATGGTTGTTTTTTTCTGTGTGATTTGAAGATGACCAGAACCCATGTGGCAAAGACAGACAATTAGGAACAAAATGGTCTCGTTCATTTACATGTAGAATATGAACTGTTCTCAGTGTTGCTGTTGCAAAGCTGCAGCTGAACGTTGAATTCTACACTAGCCTTCCCAAGTCCAGCTTTGGGTTAAGACAAGAGTTAAGGAAAACTCAAGACCAAAATACGATACAGTCCCAGGTTTAGGGCAGCATTTTAGGCACTATAAAGTAATGAGTTCAGTAGTCCCAGATAAAAAAAGAATTTAATCTTTCTCTAGAAACAATGCACTGTTGTACAAATGTGTTCATTTGGTTTTCAGTAGTTCCTACGCTGTGGGTACAGCACGAGTTACACTGAGCAGATCCCGCCCCCGCCCCTCCCTGGTCCTTTTGTCCTAACATAGAAACTGAAACACAAAAGGCACCAAGCAAGAACTTACTCTAACAGAACTTCGATAGGACAAGACAGAGATCAGAAATGATTACAATGTTAAATATCATCCTAACACTCTGAACCATTATTTAAAATAATTAATTTCTTTAAAAAACAAATTTGTTGTTTCGACTTCTTAGTAGTTATAAATCTGTAAAGGTTGAAATCAGCACTGCACACTGAGTCATTTACAATGGTTTGGGGAAAAAAAAAACCTGCAGCCTTTTATACATGGTTTGTACAGGTTTGTTGGTGTGTCTGTGTTCTTAAAAAAGTATCAAAACTGTAGAACTTTCAAATCTATTTACAGTTGTCTGTTAGTTACAGTTATCTCACACAGCCTGCTCTCCGGGCGTCCTTCGCGCACACAGTGCGTGGCTTGTGCAAAAACAGCTTCACACCTTAGACCAAGGAGTGGATATCTCCACTGGTGTTCCACTGACATCTGAAATTTGAACAGCAGGATGCTTGATTACTTCTGTATTGTCTATGCAGGCCCTGAAGCAGTTTGAGAGTGTCTTTTATGTCTGTAATGCATACTAGGTCTTTAGATACTTCCCTCCTTTTCTTAATCAAGAATCAACTTGCAGCTCACATTACAGTGGGAATTTTTTTTTCTAAAAGAAAGAAAAACAAAAGGAAAAAACCCCAAATCTCTTCAGGCCAAGTTTCTTTTACTCACTTGAATACAAAGGCTTGGACTGATGTGAGCACACAGGGAAGATGTCTCTGGGTTTCGGTACAGGTCAAGGAGGTGTAGTCCATTATGCAGGGGTTAAGGGTGTTCACTTCCCAGGGAATTCCTTGGGAATCTTAGAGAATGAGGTGAGAAAAATCTGGTTTTGTCCAAGGTGCAGGGTGACCCAGCCAAAGATACTGCCAAGGCTGTGAGGTTTTAACCCCCTCTGTGGGGTGGGAGATGGACCGTGGTGTGGGTTGTTCTGTCAGTGGTCATTTGGAAGGCAATCGCTGCACTTCAAAGAATTCTGCATATGCTGAATTAAGACACTGCCCTAGAGCATCTGCTAGATTTGGACTCCTAACCAGTATGAGCAGGGGAAAAGGGCAAGGAGGGGAAGAATTAACTTCTGTTACTGTGTTGGGGTTTTTTTCCTGATAAGCCCGGCGAGAGCGCTCACTCTGGGTATGTGAAGTATATGGCTCAATAGCTTAGAATGAGTGTGAAACAAAGATGGTGAGAGGTGCAAGGTTCGGGGGGGGGAAAACATTTAGATTTATATTTAGAAACAAACAAACCCCCTAAATTAAGCTGTAAAATCCCAACAGTACAACACACAAAACCCCCCTGGGCGCTGTAGGAATTTCCCCTGACTGAAATGCTGCAAGCAACAGCTCTTCAGTTAAAAGCTCAGCAGATTAATCTGTCCGGAGAGAGTGGGAAGTGTAAAAGCAGCCCTTGGGAGCCCGTCTGGAACAGGAGCTCTGTTTGTTCTGGGAGTGCTTCAGCTGTCAGCTCTCTGACCACGCAGCTCGCTCTTACTTAGTGTCTTTAGATTTCAAAGCAAACTTCTCCAATGTCATGTAAAAACTCAATGATCCCTAATTTTCATAAATGTAGGCTAGTAGTTTT